>CAJHNH020000924.1:628421-713421 GCA_905116865.2 Candidula unifasciata | reverse complement strand
CGTTGATCTTACTAACATTTTCATTCATGGGCTTGGCATTCTTGCATATACTGTCGATGTAGGTGATAAACAGCAGTGGTGATAAGACACACCCCTGTCTTACTCCAGATGTTACTGTGAATGGATGAGATGTTCCCTGATTTATTCTAACTACACTTCTACAATCCCTGTATAAACTTTTGCACACTTCGATGAGGTGTTCGCTTACTCCGTATCTTGGCATTACTTTCCATAATAATTGTCTGTCGACTCTTTCAAATGCCTTCTCCCGGTCTACGAATGCCACAAATAAGTTCTTATTGTATTCAATGTTCTTTTCTATTAACTGTTTAAGTGTGAAGATTGCATCTGTGCAGCTTCTATTTCTCCTAAATCCCATCTGTTCTTCTGTCAGCTGTGGTTCTATCACTGGTCCCAGTCTTGTTTCTATTATCTTGGCATACATTTTGCCAACATGGCTTAAAAGAGAGATGCCTCGGTATTGACCGCATTCTCGCTTGCTTCCTTTGTTCTTCAACAATGGTATAACTATTGCATGCTGCCAATCAATAGGGGCAGTTTGTTGTACCCATGCTGCATTAAATATTCTGTAAAGCCATCTGATGCTGCTTTCACCTGCTGTTTGGATTATTTCTGTTGGTAATCTATCAGCTCCTGGTGCTTTATATTTGGGAGACTGCTTAATGACTTTTTCTATTTCATCCATTAGTATGTGTGGTTCTAACAATGTTGCTCTGTGCTCTTCAATTGTTCTTTCCTGACGATCTCCTAGAGGATTAAAGAGCTCATTAAAGTATTTCCTCCATCTTTCTGCTATCACGGGTGGATCTATCAATGGCCTTCCTGTCTTATCATTAATTATTTCAGTGGGGTTGTAGCTCTTATCTCTTTTCCGCATATTTTTAACTACTTTGAATAATTTTCTGCTGGCTGTTTTCAAACCACACCGAGTAAAGAAATACCTTTATTCCGACCTTTGACCCCGACTCTCATTATAAGGTCATCTTCAACACGATTCAGGGATCTACAACAGTATCCATGTGACCGTAAACTTGACGACCTCTTGGCTCTGTGCTCCGTCACGGTCAGTGTCCTTGAACTTCTATAAGAGCAACAGAAGCAGGGGTCACTTCATTATCAATCAGCAAGTCCTTCACAGAATATCACCCCACCCCTTTCTCTCTCTCTCTCTCTCTCTCTCTCTCTCTCTCTCTCTCTCTCTCTCTCTCTCTCTCTCTCTCTTTTCACAGAGCACACACTCCGTAGCTCTGACGATGATTTGTGAGTGTATGTTTGTGTGTTTAAAATACACAATCCATAGCGACGAAATTTATAATGATCTACCACCTTCCCCCTCCTTCCAATCCCCTTTTAATTCCCCAGGATGTATAGAAGTTCGCTTTCAAGTATGTCTTCATACATTTCATATTAATACATTATTACATTGATTTGCTATCCAGCGTATTATTATTATTACTCACTAATACAGGGTAATGCCCATTGCGCTATCCATTGTCAGGAAATAAAACAATTAAAATAATAGCACAAAATCCAGAATAAATTTTTTGTAGTTGGATAACGCAATCAAGCATGCTTTGATACAGAAATATGCCAAGGGAGTAAAGCTTACTAGAAGATTCAAACCAAGTGACTCAACGAGACACTGTTCGGCTGCAGATAAATAGTAAACAAGTGATTATGAAAAAAAAAAAAAAAAAACAAGGACGTAATCAAGGATATGTTTTACCTCCAGATTTATCATCCCGCTATAGAGAAATAAAAATGAGAGGTCAACGATGGACAAGGAATATAACAGTGGCTCTCAACCTTTCTGACTGACTGACTGACTGACTGACTGACTGACTGACTTTCCACCCCACCATGACATCACACAAGCGATAAACACCCGTGACACAATGTGCCACCATGCAGGTGAGGATCACCGTGGAGAGGTCCCAGAAACCGCGTTCAGCCTTTAGAACATATTTATGGCCAGGCTATATTGAGGCCCCTGGCAAGAGCCAGAGTAGGGCTTCAAATAACGAAACATTCGTCAACCTTCTAAATGCCGCGACCCTTTAATACATGTCGTAGCCAACCACAAACAATTATTTTCTGTCATAACTTCAAGGAATATGTGTTTTCCGATGGTCTTAGGAAACCACTGTGAAAGAACCGATGAAATACGAGTTGACAGTTATAATATAAACAACATATGCTATGCGGATAATCAGGTACTAATGGCTGAAAACACACAAAAAAAAGTAGAGCAGATTTTAGAAATTGTAATAATGGAAAGTTCAAGAAAAGGACACGTGAAAATCAAGAAGACAGAAAATGGCTATAACAAAAGGAAGAAAGGGTGGGAGGAAAGGGGGGGAGGGTTGGGAGGAGGAAGGGTAACCACAGACAGAGAGAAAATCTGCAGAGCACATGGGAAATGACAGGGGGGGGGGGTGCGGGGGGGGGGGGGGCGGGGCGGGGGGGGGGGGGGAGAGAACAAAAACGATTTACCTTGACGAGAAAGTCCCATTACTTTCATTGAAGTCTCTAGCTCGGATCTTATAGGGGGAAGCTTTGATATGTTGGTCGAACAAAAACACACTCAAGTAGTAGACCCCAGGCTCTGGCAGTACAAAACTGATGTCGTAGGTTCCATCCTGCTGGTCTGTGACTGTCGCCGGTAGCTTCTCCACCTGCTTGTCTGTTGGGTGGAGAGAGGGAACAATTGTAACAACATGAAACCGTTCTAATGTGCCAAGTGGCCTTTACTTCCGATATTATAATTGCAATGACCCACTGTGGGTGACCCAGGACCTTTTCAATCAGCAGGAACTAGGAAAGGGGGCACGTGAAAAGTCTCTCAATGGCACACTAGGGAAATTGCTCATTCGTTGTGGATCGGGAGATAGTATAGGAGTTCATGATTAAAAGTAAACGGGGAAAAAGTTCAGTTTTAAGAAATGACATCAACGCACTCGAACATCCCGCAAGCGCTCCGTCCTTATCTTCAGCAGCAAGCTCACAGTTCAATTTCTAAAGGTTTTGGTGGCAGTCTGATTGTATGCCCGCCTCGTCTTTCCCGAGATCTGAATGACAGCCTGGTCGGCGGGCCACTCCGTCAGTGCATCATTCACTTAAGCACTGTTCACTCGGTCTCGCTCCCAAAGGACTTTGATCACGTCTAGCTCGCCATGCTCCAATTTACCACCGTACAGCGAAGAACATGCCGATGTTCACAAAAGATATTAGGTAGAAGGACACAGTCTTTCAAAGACACCAGGCCACATTTCCACCCCAAGACTTGCATCATGACCTCTCATGAGAAGGTCAGTATATCATATCCAGACCAAGGACATGGCACAACTGACTTTGCCAACATCTGTTCCAGTTTTCGGGATCTGAAACACGGAGATGTGTCCTTACAACTTGGCACCAGAAAGTACTGAGCATGTAATCCAGCACTGTAAACTGTATGCTGCTAACAGAGAGGTCATCTGGGCTGTTCCAATCTCAATGATAACAAAGTTGTATGACACATGAGGGTATTTGGACTATACCATAGCTTTCATCAACGCTTTTGGCCTCCTGATAAAAGGTTTTATGACAGAAGGATTGAAGAAGACAAAAGAAGAAGGAATGACTTCCAGATTTAGCCAGACAACAGGATGCAAAAAAGAATGCTCTAGAGGCAATGTTAAAGGTGAAGGTAAAGATAAGAGGATCGACTTCATTGCACCGCAACGGCTACGTAACTGCCGAGAGCGTCGCACATAGCTGATCTACATTCACGGAATCAGATACAAGATAAATTAAATATACTTAATGCGAGATCACAGCAGCTTGGTCTGAAAATCCATAAAGGAAAGACACAGATAATGAGAATAAATCAGGCAAATAGTAATGTGGTTTCTCTTAATGGCACCCCACTCCAAGACGTGGAGTCGTACACCTATTTGGGCAGTAATGTAGATAAAGATGGAGGAACTGATAGAGATATTAAAATAAGAATACAAAAGGCAAGAGGGGCTTTCATAGCATTAGGGAATTTATGGAGGTCAAAAGAAATTAAAAGAAATACTAAACTAAAAATTTTTAATTCTAATGTCAAATCAGTACTATTGTATGGGGCGGAAACATGGAGAACAACGACGGCAATTACTAATAAATTACAGACATTCATTAACTGGTGCCTGCGCAGAATAGAGGGAATAAAATGGTATGATAGAATAACTAATGTAGAACTTTGGGAGAGAACTAAACAGGCTTCAGTGGATCAGGAGGTGAGGAAAAGACGCTGGCGTTGGATAGGGCACACACTGAGAAAACAGGAGAACAGCATAACTAGAATGTCTTTGCATTGGAACCCACAGGGGCATAGGAATAAAGGAAGGCCAAAAAACACATGGAGAAGAGAGCTGGAGAATGAGGTTAGAAAGATTGGGAGGACATGGGGAGAGCTCCAGGTAATGGCGAAGGATAGAACGACTTGGCGTGAGTTGGTTGAGGGCCTATGCTCCATTGGGGGATAGAAAGGCAGAAGAAGCAAGAAGACGGCGACGATCACCATTAATCTTCATAAAGATTTGCACTCGCGAACTGAACGGCGTCACCGTGAAGCTAACCACGACCTTCAGAGCACGAGGCAAACGGCTTGACCACTTCGCTACGCAGACACACCCATCCCCCTCCCCCTCCCCCACTCCTATAGAAGGTAGTGACAACAGGTGAGATTTCAAACACCTCATACATGGACTGTTGATTGGTCTATAAAACATAAACTCATCTCATTATGTCCAATTCGCTAATGACTTAAAAAAGGGTGGTACCGAGAACTGACCATTCTGAGAGATATGGCAAACTACTGGACGTACAATTTGCCTAGAAAAACCACAACATCCAACAAATGCTGGGGTTAGTTCTGCAACGTCCTGTAAAGGATACGCAACTAACTTTTGTAAATGTATGGGTAAAAAAAAACATTAAATTTTTTTTTTAAACAGTTTATGGCCCTTTCTGTTTCACGAGGTTCGACTGGCCGAGGGGTAGACGGCTAAAGTATGACGCAAGGGATAGGTTCCGTACCAACAGAAAGGTGACTGTCAAAATCACTGCATGAGTACAGATCTAGTAAATATAAGACTGCCCGTAAGTCTAACAGAAAAATGTGATTATCGTTGTGGACACACAAACCACCGAAGTCACGCAAAGGTCCGTGAAAAACAGGAAGTGATGGACACGAGCTCAGGTTAGGAGCAGACTGAAGACAGTCGTCGACCAAGCTTGGCTTATTAATCAAAATTAGTATGCTTACATCAGTATGCTTACATCAGTATGCTTACATCAGTATGCTTACATTAGTATGCTTACATCAGTATGCTTACATCAGTATGCTTACATCAGTATGCTTACATCAGTATGCTTACATCAGTATGCTTACATCAGTATGCTTACATCAGTATGCTCTTCATCAGTATGAGAAGTAAACAGAAAGATCAGGGAGTGGGATGCAACCTCATTATCTGCCAGAAGATAGAACATAGGTAGCTCAGACGACCTTGTAGACACGTGTACTGACCTTGCCGATGATCTCACGAACCTTGACAGTGATCAACGTGTGTTGTTCGTGAGCAAGCATTTGGATCCTAACCTGCAAAGTTTGAGGCGACTGCCTTTCACGCAGCTGCGAACTCTGAAGCTCGACATTCTTTAGGATGCCGAGGTTGCTGAACTACACCTGCTGGTGCAACAGGGGCTGGGCTCATACTGGTCCCAGCCTTTCTACATCTTGCCGTGGTCATCATAGGACCAGGTTTTTACTTGGGCGCCTGGTGAACGTGGACACTTTCTGTGGTCATCCTAGAACCAGGTTTTCAACCGGTCACCTGGTCAACGTAGAAACTATCGACGTTTCCATTAGAAGTCGGAGTGGGTGTGCCTGAGAGGCAAGGAACACAAATAAGGCATGTCTGTGAAACGGATGTACACGCAACACTTATATCCTGGAACACCAGGAAGGTTAGTCGGGACAACAAATGCCTGCAGAAGTTGAATGTGTCGGCCGAAAGACGTAAATATCGCAGCCATGTTGTAAATGGGAACAACGCAATGACATCTTTGAGTGAACGAGGAAGAAAAAAAATCGTGGAACAAGACAAGAGCAACTAAGACTTGACGTCTAAGTTTACAGTTGGTTAAGGCGAAGAAGAATAAAAGAAGCAAACTTAACATTTATCCGCTATAATTCTTACCTGAAGTAATATATCCGGTAAGGGGAGCAAACCCAGTCTTGACAGGCTCCACATTTCTGTCCCTTGTTGTCACGGTAACTAATGTCGGTTTCCCAGCAACGCAGCTACTAAAGGCGTCTCCACTAGCGGTTGTGTGGTAGGGTACCGCCGTATTGTTGACAACAACGCCTGCATTGCTGATCATCTCCCGGAGACTGTCAACTCCTCGTGGCTCAAAGAAGACAAGCGAGTTAGTCTCTGCCTGTAGCACTAGGTGATTGGAAAGGAGGACGTTCAGCTGTTGAGTTTTAAGTAAAGAAATGGATTAACAAGCCATTTAGAAAGCTATGGTCATTTATAACTATTTAGCTATTTTTAATAGGTCTTTTGCAGAACGTCGCTCTCATCACAGCCTGCTTTTGAAGGAACGCGGTCTCTCGCTATTTCTACCTCTTCGTGCAGTTTCCCACCCAAGATGTCGCTTATATCCTGTGCCCGTCTTCGCGCCGGTCGGCCCCTACCTCTCTTTCATTGTAAAACGCCTTTTGCTATGATTCTTTCTAATACGCCTTGAAGCTTGATATGGACAAAATATTGAAGTTTCCGAGGCAAGATGCTGTTTACTGGGCAATCTTTCTTGATGTTCAGATCTTTTAGGATGTCATTCCGCATGTCTTCTTGGTAAATGATATTCTAAAATCTTTCTATTCATTTATTCATTTATTTTTATTTATTTATTATTATTATTGTTGTTATTATTATTATTATTATTATTATTATTATTATTATTATTAAGATATTAAGATATTAACCTAGTTACATAGTTATTGAGATTAAGGGGAGAGTGGGGAACTGAGGTCCGCCATCACAAACTACATTTCGTTTTCTCAAGGTAAGTAAGATTCCTAAGTTGCTGTACCACTGTCTGCTACAGCATCTTTGCCGACAGTAATAGTTGACTAGATAGTTTAACGTTGATGGAGAAGAACTTGAAGAGTTAATGTGTTTGTCAGCTGTACAGAGGCAATAATCCTGACATGATTTTACAGGCTGCCTCTCGTTCAGGGAAGGAAAAACAAACGAATGGGGAGAAATAGCAAAAAAAGAATGACAAGAAAGGCAAGAAAGAGGGAACAAGAAAAAAAGAGAGAAAGAAAGAAAGAAAGAAAGAAAGAAAGAAAGAAAGAAAGAAAGAAAGAAAGAAAGAAAGAAAGAAAGAAAGAAAGAAAGAGAAAGAGAGAAAGAAAGAAAGAAAGAAAGAAAGAAAGAAAGAAAGAAAGAAAGAAAGAAAGAAAGAAAGAAAGAAAGAAAGAAAGAAAGAAAGAAAGAAAGAAAGAAAGAAAGAAAGAAAGAAGGGAAAGAAAGAAAGAAAGAAGGAAAGAAAGGAAAGAAAGAAAAAAAGAAAGACCAGAAAGAAAGAAAGAAAGACAGAAAGAAAGAAAAAGAAAGAAAGAAAGAAAGAAAGAAAGAAAGAAAGAAAGAAAGAAAGAAAGAAAGAAAGAAAGAAAGAAAGAAAAGAAAGAAAGAAAGAACAGAAAGAGAAAGAAAGAAAGAAAAGAGAAAAGAAAGAAAGAAAGAGAGAAAGAAAGAAAGAAAGAAAGAAAGAAAGAAAGAAAGAAAGAAAGAAAAAGAAAAGAAAGAAAGAAAAGAAAAAGAAAGAAAGAAAGAAGAAGAAAGAAAGAAAGAAAAGAAAGAAAAAATGAAAGAAGAAAGAAAGAAAGAAAAAAGAAAGACAGAAAGACAGAAAGAGGAAAGAAAGAAAGAAAAAAAGAAAGAAAGAAAGAAAGAAAGAAAGAAAGAAAGAAAGAAAGAAAGAAAGAAAGAAAGAAAGAAAGAAAGAAAGAAAGAAAGAAAGAAAGAAAGAAAGAAAGAAAGAAAGAAAGAAAGAAAGAAAGAAAGAAAGAAAGAAAGACTATTAATGCACATTACAAAAACAAAAAAAGTGAGGGGGATGTAAAAGAAAGGTTAGAAATAAAATAGACAGGGGAAAAATAAAAATAAAAACTACAAAAAAAGATGCAAAAAAAGAGATCAGAGAGAAAAAAAAGTACAAGAAAGTAAGAGAAAAAAAGAAAAGAAAAAAAAAAAGAAAGACAGAAAGACAGAAAGAAAGAAAGAAAGAAAGAAAGAAAGAAAGAAAGAAAAAGAAAGAAAGAAAGAAAAGAAAAGAAAGAAAGAAAGAAAGAAAGAAAGAAAGAAATAAGAAAGAAAGAAAGAAAGAAAGAAAGAAAGAAAGAAAGAAAGAAAGAAAGAAAGAAAGAAAGAAAGAAAGAAAGAAAGAAAGAAAAAGAGAAAGAAAGAAAGAAAGAAAGAGGCAATACACGAATCAACCTAGAATACATTATTCAATAAATAATACGTATAGAAGAATGGTACACAAGAACTAAGTTTTTCTTCCCCATACCTTTTCTGTAACATTCTTCCTGACCATAGCAACATCCGCATCCCAGTCGTCAGCAAGAGCATCCGCGGCCAATCCACAGCAGCTGTTGATGCAGTTTAGCTGCTCCATCAACACCCTCTTCTGCTCCTTCAAGACATTTTCTTTGGAAGCAGTTTTCTGTGCCAGATCTCCCAGAGCTGCTTGCTTCCTTTGCTCCACCAAAAACGCCAGCTCGTTAAACAAAGAGTTGATCTGGATTTGAAAGAGAGAATCTCAATCTTCGTACCAAACATGTGCTATCAGTGTCAGACATGGACATTGTCTAGAGAACACTAAAGAAAACTGACCACCTACAAAATGATATGTCTGAGAACGCCCATGGACAACGCTAGTAGAGATTGTGTGCGAAAAGAAGAAATAAAAAAATAAAAAAAAAACTATTGGAACAACACGTACAATTAAATTCGTTGAAAAACAAAGAAAGAAATGGTTTGGACATTTAATGTGAATGAATCGAATGATGCCAGCAGCGAGAGCGTACATGCATGTACAAACACCAAGAGGTAGGAGACGACCAAAATGAATATTGTTTGAAGAAGTCACTGATACTTTCAGACTCCATAGCATCGCAGCATACCGGGAAACCGAGCATGCCCCAGTTCCCATACCGATCATTTGCTGGTCTGCGTGCCTAGGGACATAAAGCAGATCATAGCAAAAGAAAAGCCCATAATGAAATATATATATATATATATATATATATATATATATATATATATATATATATATATATATATATATATATATATATATATAAAACGTTGTGCCGTATTTACAACGATGTTTGGCTTCAATGCACTCCCTGTTGCCTTTGATAATAAAATACTATGTGGTATGCCTCTAAAGTTCTAAACAGCAGATCAAATGGTTCAGACATTTGGTTAGAATGCAGCATGATCAAATACCATCACAGGCACTACATCTCAGAAGATCAACTACACAGGCAAGAGGACTGCCGCGAACATATGGATCGACATCATTAAAGAGACTCTACGCCTTCATGGCATGACAATAGTCGGTGGCAGCCATCGTGTACTAGATCGCAAATTATTCCTCCCAAGGCAACTTAATGGCATAATTGGTTTATAATGATGATGATGACCTCTAAATAGAGGCAGAGGTCGACCAGCAGGAAGGTTGCCACAAGATATAAGTGACGCGATGGATGGGAATGTTCACGAGGGAAGGGGGGGGGGGGGAGAGAGAGCTGGCGAAAGATCAAGTTCCTTTCGACGGGTTGTGACGGAAGCGAGGTTCTGTGAAAGGCGTGCAACCTGAAGATGATCAGCTCTAATCTCTAAAGTTAGTTGTGTGTCCTTTACAGAACATTGAAAAACCAGGACAATTAAAAAACAGGACATTGCAAAAACTGGACTTTGCAAAACCAACCCCAGCATTTGTTGACTGTTGCGGATTTTCTAGGTAATTATTACGTTCAGTAGTTTGCCATTACAACTGAACTGTCGAAATCAACGCAAAACTGCTTGCAGCTGGGTTCGAACCCAGCACCTTAGCATTACGATGCGCGTTTGCAACGCTTAAACCACAGAAGCCGACTAATCTTCGTAGCCGTATCCATTTTCTACGGTCAAGCTGCTGCCTGGAGATGCGAGTTACAAGTGGGGTTATCTTCACATCACTCTTGACACGTCTTTGGATGCTCACGCACCCCCTTGAACCCACACATCCGCGTTTCGTGGCTAACGGTTCCAGTCCTATACTGGCCAATGAGACACCTTGTACGCCAAGGCAGGCTAGCAGGAAAAATCTCCAGTACTCTTTAAACCCCGAAAGAAGCTATAGTGGGGGCAGCCGAGACAGTTACACCCGGTGGAGTAACCTGCCGTGCTGGGCGGGTGAAGGTTTGAGTCTCAATCTCTTTCGCCATGCGAGTCTCGTCTCGAAAGCCACGAAAAGTGATTTATGAAAATTGGGTGGTGGCTGGGGTGGGGGGAGAGGCGGACGGAGCGACTATCAAGGAGATCGAAGCCTAGTAATCGAAGACCATAAAATTGTTATACGCATTCACTAACATCTAGGCCACAGAGGCGGCGATATTCAGTAGGACACGTGTGGATAGCTTCAAACTATTTCTTCCTCATGACAATGATGATAATAACAGTGGTGATAATTATGATGATAATAATGAATATTATGATTGTAATGATAGTGATGAGGATGACGACAATGATGATGACAATGATGATGATAATAATGATGATGACGATGATATGGTAATAATAAAAATGATAGTGATGATGGTGATTATGATGCTGATGATTATGAGTGTAATGATGTTGACTATAATCGTGTTAATGATGACTACGATATTATCGTTGAAGAGGTTACCTTAATCTTTGCCGATTCTGTATTGACGATCAGCTGACATTGAATGTCCTCCACCACTTTTATCGCTTTATCCACACGTGGAATCGCGTCTTTTATTGTGGACACCAAGGAAGTCAAGGATGCTCTGTCCCCTGTCATAGCTCCAGACATGGCAGTGGTCGTGTGGCCTACATGATCTGTCTGTAAGAAAAAATACAATCATTTATGTCCAAAATGTATGAGAATGGAGGTGGAGGCAGTAACGGCAGCTTTCTGATGGATTAAGAGCAGTACCACCCAACATGTGGTCAATGCAACGGAAATAGAGCATGCTTCGGGAACTAGAAACTGGCGTCCTACGTGCTGAGTGACTTGCATCGCTTAAAATGACTGATTAGAAGTGTATCGTTGACTCCCCACCCCTCCCCCCCCCCCCCCCTCGCCAGAGTATTCAGGTGTGCGGGGTACGATCAGATTAGAGACTGGCTGCTGCTGCTCCCATGGGTGATGAGCTACTTTATGATTACCCAGATGTGTTGATGGTTTTCTGGGATCATGTGGACAGTGGCAACAGAACAGATGAACATCCATACACTAACAGACTAATTCTGCGGCCCGGGGGAGGGGGGTAGAGAAAAGGGCGCGGGGTGAGCGATGGGTAGATATTCAAAACTGCGGTGAAAACAGTGTTGCAACTGGTATTATTAGCATATCGACTCTTCGTTGACTCCTGAGGAAGGAGACGGAGTACGTATGAGAATGTCCCGAGTACATGGATGTCAAGCCTTGATTGATTGATTGATTGATTGATTGATTGATTCATATATTCACTGTGACTAAGAGGCATACCGAGAAAAGTGGGGGGGGGGGGGGGCACTGATAATGAATATCTCTTGTATATTGAAAAGGAGACATTCACCTCTGTCCCTCTCCTTTTCAGATGTTCTTTTGACACTGTCATACACTCTTGCTTTGGTAATCAAATCACACGTTTCTTTTTGGAAAAATCGCTTCATTCCTAGTTTAGGTGTTCTGAACCCAGTAGGTATCAATGTTCAGAACACCTTCATCTAAATAATACTTTTATTCCTACTTCCATTTTATTTTACGTTTTTATTTTACTTTATTTTGTCTGTTATTGTTACGATTTGTGCATCATTTAAATTTCCATTTTTTAATAACAATTATTATTTCCACTACTAACACCATTTTACTTCTTTGACTGCTTTAAAAAAATCGTTTATTATTATTATTACTATACTTTTGCCCCTTAATTTTTCAGTTCCCGATTGCATTTTTAGGGAGATCCATAGGGATCGCGGCCGGAGCTACGGAGGTCGTTTTCTGTGCGACATTCTCGGCAGACAGCTAGCTGTTCTGTGGAGAGAGACTGAGCCATACGGGATAAAACACGGTGCAGTGAATTCGATCCTCTCTCTCTCTCTCTATCTATCTCTCACACACACACACACACACACACATACACGCACTCCTTCATTTATTTTATTTGTTCCACATCAACTTTTCCTGTTCCTATATTTAAAAGTTATCAGCATGACCTAGTTGCTGGTTGTGAGATTTGTATCCACAAAGGCTACAGTCGACATTGTATCCCTTCTCCTTTGTCTGCAGTCCCGCCTGTTTCATCACTTTCTGGTTGATTGTTGACATTGTTTCCCTTCTCCTTGTCTATAGTTCCTCCTGATTTTATCACTTTTTGGTTGATTGTGGACAGTGTTCCCCTTCTCCTTGTCTGCAGTCCCCCAGCTTTCATCACTTTCTGGTTGAGTGTATATGCATTTACCCGCGTGGGTCATGGTCCCACATTTTGGAAGAAAAAAAAAAAAAGAATTGACTCGCTGCCCTTCTTCTGCCAATAAACATGTCGTAAAATGCGACTAGAGGTTTGCTGCATTCGGATGTGTTAGGTATCTTTCCTCTTCATGATATTTACTTGCTATAAACTCAGGAGGAAAGTTTTAGGTATTATGAACTTATGAACCATAGCCTTGCTACAGAACTTGAGTTTTGCGTGCGTATCAATTTGACAGATCTGGCTTATTTATATGCATACTGTTGCTTCCTGGCGTCTCAGGTAAATGGTCTCCGATTTAGAAGAAAACAGCTCTAATCAGCTGTGTAGAACCATATGCTTTGTAGGGGGCAGTGCGTCTAACAACCACCCCCCCCCCACCCCACCCTTTCCAAATAAGCCACAGAACCCACGCTTAAAGTGTTGGGTCGAAATGCAAAGATTTCGCAGCCTAGATGTAAATCACAATGCAACATGCCAATCTTCCTTTTAAGATCAAACGCAGACAAAAAAGAAAACATGTAAATGTGAAGCATTCACTGAGATAATTCACAAAATAGAAGCATGCATGTTTTAACAACGGGGAATGGAGAGTTAGAGGGAACAACAAAGTTCATTTGTTTAAATGACCACTGATAATTGGCGTCATGAGGACTAATAGACTGAAATTGCTGGGGCACATTGAGAGAATGTTAAATGACAGAGAGGAAAAAACTGTATACACAAAGGAACTGAATGGTTCTAGACATCGAGGCAGACCAAGAGGACGATGGCGAGATAATGTCCAGACAGACCTAAAAACATTTAGTGTCACCAGCTCGAAAGAAAAAGCCAACAAGAGAGATGAGTGGAGGTAGGTGATATCTGCAGCAATGAACCTCAAGAGCTCCGAGTTCTAAAGAAGAATAAGAACCACTAGTAACAACAGTTATAAGACAGAGAAAAGGACGCTATACTGGACACATCCTGAGAGTAAACGAGCAGAGAATCAAGAAACACGCACTTAAATTGGAAATAAATGGACTGAGAGAGCGAGGACCTCCAAAAGAAACCCTAAAACGAACGTTAATGAAAGAAGACGAAGGTGCTGGACTGAAATCTATCCGTGCTATTGAAGAGATTAGACAACATAGAATAGAAATAATGAATAAACTGCAAGCCACGTTTGACATGGCACAATAGGCCGATGATGATGAAAACGACATCTCTCTAATTTTGCGACCTGTTACCAAATTGTCAAGAATGCGCATCCATATGTTAAACTTATTTCTAATTTAAAATTGATCTAGACAAAGAGTCATACATTTTGAGCAGCCCACAAATTAACTTTTAAAGCCTGTCACATCAAAACCTGTTGTAATATAAGACAATAATCTGTTTTCTTCTCTGCAGTCAGTTTCGTATGCTCGGGTGAGACTGTCACGTGGGTTGTCTCTATGAATTCCTGTCACTCACAGGTCCTTCGGGGTTCCCATAGTTTGCATTGCACACTTAGCTCTTGGGGCCAGGTGTCTTTTCAAAGTTGTAAGTTTAGGTTTCAACAACGGATCAACATCATGGCACAAGGACAGTAACCCATAAGTGCTCCGTTCTACATCTAACTCAAGCCTGAGTCCGAATAATCTCAGCGCAGTAGCGAGAATTCTGAAATACTTTGGGTAGATCTTAAACTCAAAATTTTGCCCCCTTAAGCGCCGTTGGGCTACTCTTTCCGATTGTCAACTGCCAAGGAATGCTGTAAGGCGAGTGGGCAGCCCTGCAGAACGCGCTAATGTTTGCGGCCCAGTCTGACATGCACACTGTGGGGACTGTACGGTTTTTATTTTATGCTTGTACTTGAGACAATTAAAGCAATATGTCCTTGTTATAAATTTTATCAAAGAAGATACAAACAATAGTCCGCACAATTTATTCTCCGGCATATTTCGCTGTATCTGGTCAAGTAACAGCATGAAACTTTAATTATTTCTGTCCAGATTTGTGCAAACAAAAAGACATGGTCGTGAACTTGCTTTTATACAGTTACTTTTCAGCGTGGGTGATTTCTTAATTATAAAGCATTCATTTACTTGCTTTTTGTGTGTGTGTGCAGATAAATACGTTGAAAACAAGAACTGACAATTATTCCCTTTATTTAGTACTTTTGCTGTGTAGGCAGAAAAAAAAAAAACTATAAGTCTGAGGACTTAGGACCTCATGACGAAGGCTATCACCACGGACTGTGTAGATTAAGGTTTTAGTTTTGCCATGATAGAAAAACAAAATCCACGACTGTACTGAGGTTTCAAACCTAGGACTCCAGTGTGAGAGCTCAGAATACTCAACCTGTCGGCCAGCCTCTCCTCAGCAATAATATGTGACAGGCAATAATATGTGACAGGCAATAATATGTGACAGGCAATAATATGTGACAGTCAATAATAAGTGCAATCAATAGTTTGCGTCTTCTTTGTTTAAAGATAGCAGCTTAATATTGAACAACATGTCACAACTAAACATCAACAACACATATCACATCCAGAACTCAACACATCACATCCATTTGATTAACAACTCAGTACAGTCTTTGACATCAACAGCGTATCACATCCTTGGCGTCAATAACAACAAAACCACAACACATCACATCCTTGACATCAACAGCAAAACATCAGCAATACATCACGTCCGTGAAACCAACAATGAAATATCAACAACATATCACTATCACGGAATCTATAGAGAAGCATAAACAACATATGGCATTCCTGATATAAACAGCGAAACCTCAACAACATATCACATCCCTGACACAAACAGCGAAAGATAAACAACATATCGCATCCTTGACATCAACAAGGAAACATCAACAACACAACCCATCCTTAACATCAACAACAGAACATCAACAACACATCAAATCCTCAACATCAAAAAGGAAACAAACACATCACATCAGCTACATCAATAACAGAACATCAACAACACATCACAGCCTACCTGCATGCACACATCACAGACAGCGGTGTGGCACTGTGAGCAATAATACTTCACTTCAGCACCTGCATGTGAAACACATCCCTTGCCTTCACTTTCACTGTCTTCTGTGTTGGTAAATGTGATACTTTCCTGTGTTGCATTACTACACTCTCTAGCTGGTGATTCTTGTTGTGTGCTACCAGCAATGTTCTCTTGGGAGGTCTCTCCCTTCTCACTGGTTTCAATGTTATCTTTCGAAAAGTTGCAGTCGTTGTCCATGTTTGAATGTTTTAATATCTCACCGTTATCAGGAAATAGGGAAAGAAGACGAAGACTGGTCGAAACCGTTATTTGTATTGATGGGCGTCTTTATCTACAACATCCAGCATGAAGATGGAGGTGGAGACAGTCACTGCAGCTCTGGCGTGGACACCACAAACTAGAATTACCAGAAGAATCATAGTGACTGCTTTGCTGTCGGTACTGGGAAGGGTTGACAATGGACAAATGTTGCATGAGTGGATGCCGAGGATCAGCAGCAAACATTACAGGGACTTACGTGGATTTACTGTCCATAGCATGCAGGAGTACGGGGGAATTAAATAGCGGATGTTATGACCACAAAAACAATAGCTAAAGGAACACTCGTACCGACAAAGTAGACTTTCTAAAAACTATTTATGGAAGAATTATGATATAAGGCACGGTGTTAGATAAAAAAAAAACATTTGTACGAATTTGCCAATATGGAATTAGGAGTGGGTCTGGCAAGGAAGGACGTACCGAGGAACACAACGAGGTGGGTATAATCAGTGTGCTATGAAAACAGCAGCTACACCTCAAGACATTTGCTGCGGGAGACGGAGCATCTCTGGGTATGCCCGGTGTGCAATTATGTCGATTCCTAAATTAGTAACTAGTAATCCGTTGCGTGTGTTTACTTTAACCTCCGTTGACCTTGCTAATGACTGTTTAAGCTGTGAGTAGTCACAACTTAGAACGCATCTAGTACTTCTTGAAATACCGATTGTAAAACTCACAATGAAACCACGATCACAAGAATTAATAAATAATTACCAGCGTAACGGTTAATATACAACTATATCTTTAGCATCTTCTTCTTATTCTTTGTTCACCGACTGTAAGCTCTGGTGGAAAGTCCTGGTTGTTCGTCATTTTAGACTGACTTTGTGCCAGGGCCTGAGTTTTGCGTGTACATTCCTTTTACTGACGTATTTGTGTGCAGCTGGTTGTTCCTTGCACTCCAACTTCGAAGGAAGTCGCCAATTAGTCGACTCCTGCGACATGCTTGTGTGTGTGTGTGTGTGTGTGTGTGTGTTGAGGGGAGGCAGTGGGTCCATTCTCGTTTCCCCCACTGCGGGACCCCGTAACCCACACAGAGATAGCATAATTCATAAAAGAGAAATAGACACACTGCTCCCAACAAGCATGCCGTAAAAGTCACCTAATAAGGGATATTTCCTTCGAATTCGGCGAGGAACCAGAGATCTGCATATAACAAAGCCATATTTGTAAAACGGATGTGCAGGAAAAACTTCAGAAATAGATTAACAACCTTAATTTTCTATCAGAGTTTACAGTCATTAAACTCAAAGAACATGATACAGAAGCAGGTCCTAACACCACAACGAGTGCTATGAATAAACTAAACAGTTTATTTGGCAAACTGCAGTAGGTCGCAGCAAATCACCGAAGTCGACGCTCGAGATAAAACTACACAAGACAATAATAATAAATTAATACCAGCGTTAAAGATAAATATACAAATATAACTTAAACATAGTCTAAAATACACTTAAACTCTTTATAAAACATTTATAAAATTACTAATGTTTTTTTTTTCAAACTCAGTCACTAATATCCTACAACATGTGCTATGTAGAACCAGAACTGAATTGATGGAACAAACGGCTCAAATACTTCTCTTTAGCAGTGACTCAGTGGTTACAGCTGTGACCAATAACTCCGATAACCGCGGCAGTTATCGAGCGGCGAGTTATCGATGTACGGACGCACTCACACAGCCACGATATGTCTTACCAAAACATTATTCACCCAATTAGAATGTTGTGTGTTACATAGATATACGGCTAGGTTGTTGCTGGCTAAGTTGTTGTTTGCCAAGTTGTTGCTGGCCAAGTTGTTGCTGGCCAAGATGCTGGCCAAGTTGTTGTTTCCCAAGTTGTTGCTGGCCAAGTTGTTGTTTCCCAAGTTGTTGCTGGCCAAGATGCTGGCCAAGTTGTTGCTGGAAATGTTGTTGTTTCCCAAGTTGTTGCTGGCCATGTTGTTGCTGGCCAAGTTGTTGCTGGCCATGTTGTTGTTTGCCAAGTTGTTGCTGGCCAAGTTGTTGCTAGCAAAGATGCTGGCCAAGTTGTTGCTGGCCAAGTTGTTGTTTCCCAAATTGTTGCTGGCCAAGTTGTTGTTTCCCAAGTTAGTGCTGGCCAAGTTGTTGTTTCCCAAGTTGTTGCTGGCCAAGTTGTTGTTTCCCAAGTTGTTGCTGGCCAAGTTGTTGCTAGCCAAGTTGTTGCTGGTCATGTTGTTCCTGGCCATTTTGTTGCTGGCCAAGTTGTTGCTGGCCAAGTTGTTGCTAGCCAAGTTGTTGCTGGCCAAGTTGTTGCTGGCCTTGTTGCTGGCCTTGTTGTTGCTGGCTAAGTTGCTGGCCATGTTGTTACTGGCCATGTTGTTGCTGATCATGTTGTTGCTGGCCTTGTTGTTGCTGGCCTTGTTGTTGCTGGCCTTGTTGTTGCTGGTCTTGTTGTTGCTGGCCTTGTTGCTGGCCTTGTTGTTGCTGGCCAAGTTGCTAGCCATGCTGTTACTGGCCATGTTGTTGCTGATCATGTTGTTGCTGGCCTTGTTGTTGCTGGCCATGTTGTTGCTGGCTATGTTGTTGCTGGCCAAGTTGCTGGCCATGTTGTTGCTAGCCATGTTTTTGTGGCCAAGTTGTTGTTTGCCAAGTTGTTGCTACCCAAGTAGTTGTTTGCCATGTTGTTGCTTACTATGTTGTTGCTGGCTATGTTGTTGCTGGTGTAACGGGTAGACGCTGGCGTACGGATCGAAAGGTCGTGGGTTTGGATCCTGATGGAGCCGAACGTTTTTAAAAAGGACCCTGGCTCTCAACTTGACCCAGCCCTTAGTGGCTCGTAGGCAGTGTGCAAGGAAGAAAAGGCGGCCGGCGTGGCACTGACCACATCATCCATTCTGATTGATCTATACAATATGGGTATGTATGTATGTATGTATGTATGTATGTATGTATGTATGTATGTATGTATGTATGTATGTATGTATGTATGTATGTATGTATGTATGTATGTATGTATGTATGTATGTATGTATGTATGTATGTATGTATGTATGTATGTATGTATTTGTGTGTGTGTGTGTGTGTATGTATGTGTGTATGTATGTATGTATGTATGTATGTATGTATGTATGTATGTATGTGTGTATGTATGTATGTGTGTATGTATGTATGTATGTATGTATGTATGTATGTATGTATGTATGTATGTATGTATGTATGTATGTATGTATGTATGTATGTATGTATGTATGTATGTATGTATGTATGTATGTATGTATGTATGTATGTATGTATGTATGTATGTATGTATGTATGTATGTATGTATGTATGTATTTATGTATGTATGTATGTATGTATGTATGTATGTATGTATGTATGTATGTATGTGTGTGTATGTATGTGTGTGTATGTATGTATGTGTGTATGTATGTATGTATGTGTGTATGTATGTATGTGTGTGTGTATGTATGTATGTGTGTATGTATGTATGTGTGTATATATGTATGTGTGTATGTATGTATGTGTGTATGTATGTATGTATGTATGTATGTATGTATGTATGTATGTATGTATGTATGTATGTATGTATGTATGTATGTATGTATGTATGTATGTATGTATGTATGTATGTATGTATGTATGTATGTATGTATGTATGTATGTATGTATGTATGTATGTATGTATGTATGTATGTATGTATGTATGTATGTAAGTATGTATGTATGTATGTATGTATGTATGTATGTATGTATGTATGTATGTATGTATGTATGTCTGTATGTATGTCTGTATGTATGTATGTATGTATGTATGTATGTATGTATGTATGTATGTATGTATGTATGTATGTATGTGTGTGTGTGTGTGTGTATGTATGTATGTATGTATGTATGTATGTATGTATGTATGTATGTATGTATGTATGTATGTATGTATGTATGTATGTATGTATGTATGTATG
Source organism: Candidula unifasciata (assembly GCA_905116865.2). NCBI lineage: Eukaryota > Metazoa > Mollusca > Gastropoda > Stylommatophora > Geomitridae > Candidula > Candidula unifasciata. Next base: position 693,361 of record CAJHNH020000924.1, on the reverse strand, counting down.
TATGTATGTATGTATGTATGTATGTATGTATGTATGTATGTATGTATGTATGTATGTATGCATGCATGCATGTATTTTTGTATTATGTATGTATGTATGTATGTATGTATGTATGTATGTATGTATGTATGTATGTACGTATTTATGTATGCTTATTGGTCTTCAGACTGTTGTTTCCTCGCTTGTCAGACAGATGATGTTAAAACCTGGAAATGGCAAGTATTACGCAAGGGCACTGACACAAACAAAACATTGGTTGGAAAGTCTAACACCCCTAGATTCCGGCGCGTCTCGTGATAACTTTTAACCGACTAAAGCTAAATGACGTAACCCAAATATTCAAGACAACGCCATGTTATCTCTCAGAAAGAAAGACAAATCAACTAAGAAAGAGAACAGAAACAACCAAAAAAGAGAACAGAAACAACCAAGAAAGAGAACAGAAACAACCAAGAAAGAGAACAGAAACAACCAAGAAAGAGAACAGAAACAACCAAGAAAGAGAACAGAAACAACCTAGAAAGAGAACAGAAACAACCAAGAAAGAGAACAGAAACAACCAAGAAAGAGAACAGAAACAACCAAGAAAGAGAACAGAAACAACCAAGAAAGAGAACAGAAACAACCAAGAAAGAAAACAGAAACAACCAAGAAAGAGAACAGAAACAACCAAGAAAGAGAACAGAAACAACCAAGAAAGAGAACAGAAACAACGATAGAAACCCCGGATGCACTAAAGCTCGTTAAAAAATCAGTCACGTGTACCAAAGCGGAAGTTGTGATGAGCCGGATGCCCGGATGTCCAACTGGGTTCTCGCCCTTGAGCGGAAATCAGATTAGCTCCCTGTGCGGCTGCCTTAATTTGATTGTGTTGCTCACTTTGTCTAAAGAAGGTTGGTCAAGAAGTCAGCTAGTAAACTTATTAACTGGTCGAACTGGTCCGGAGGCTGGCGGTCTGTGATTGTCTCCTGTAATTGTGATGTCAGTCACGGGTGGGAAGACTCTGTTTGTGGTGCTGAATTTGTGCAAATGACAGAAAGATTTGGAACATTGTTAAACTGCTTATGATAATATTATTTTAATGACTTACCGCTATATCAACATACACACACACACACACACACACACACACACACACACACACACACAACCTGTTGAAGCTGATTTGTAATAGATTTCTCCTTTTCTTTTTCTTTTCTCTACTTTCGGGACGCCTCGCGGCGTCAGGGCAGAAAGAAGCCTCTCGAATGGGCCCTTCCGTTTGCTCCGTATAAAGTACTTTTCAGTGTCTCTGATATTTCTGAGTTCGATATTCTGCGTGGTAGACCTCTGCTTTGTTACAGCTGTATCTGTATAACATCGCTCTCTTTGGTGCCCTCTCTGATGCCAGTCTTGTTGCAAGGCCGGACCATCTGATCCCCTGTCTACCTATAAAGTTCAGTATTTGTTCTGTGCCAACTCTCCTCCTGTAACAGATCGATGTGCCTTAAAGTCGAGAGCGATATGGGAGTCGTTACTTTTTTACTAGCAATGGCAAACTATTGAAGGGGAAATTGCCAGTAAAACATCAAACAGACAACATATACTGATCTGGTTTGAGGAATCCTCTAATGTTGAAAAGTTAAAGACGAGAAAAATTACTTTATTGCACTGGATCTTATTTCATATTGCTCAGTCTCCCTCCGCAGAAGGTATAGCTGCATGCCAAGAGCGTCGGACAGAGCACAGACTACGTCGCTCCAAAGACGATCATCGGGGATCTCCGTAAACTGTGAACTGAAGGACGCGTCCGTGTAACACAACCTTTAGGAGCGAGAGGCCAACAGTTTCGGCACTTTTATATCATTGCTGTTTTGTCTGCATTAGCTATTTATATGGATTCGGCTAACGAATATTTTTACAATACAAATGCGCTAACAAAACGCGGTCGCGATTTTCTGTAGAGACTATGGAAAATCATGTCTCGGTTAACGAAAATTTCATGCAACGAATTTGATTTTGGAACAAATTATCTTCGGGAGCCGAGGCATCACTCTCTCTCTCTCTCTCTCTCTCTCTCTCTCTCTCTCTCTCTCTCTCTCGCTCGCTCTCTCTTTCTCTCTCTCTCCGTGTATATGTGTGAGTTTTTTGGGGGTGAGGGGGGTGGTGGGGTGGGGGAGGGGGAGGAGGGGGTTGAGTTTAAAAAAAAATTTTAATATAAGAGGTACTTTTATTTCAAATACTGTCTTTGGAACGTGAAATATTACCTAAGGTTTGACAATACCTAAGCTTTAGCATACGAGATATGGTGACCGTTTCCTTTCACCTTTCCAACACATAGATCTATTAAGTACTTGTAGCTGTGCATCAAAGCGACCTCGCATTGTTAATGTTGAAAAATCTTGAAAAGCTACTTCTAAAGTATTCTAACAACCACAATATACCTCTGTTATTTTTAAATTTTCCTCCTTCCGTGCATCCCTATTGTGTGCATTTTGCCGGCAATATTTACTAAGAGATTACAGAAGTAAATAGAAATATAGAAGATTGTCGGGAGAAAACTCTTAATTAAAGTTCCCTAACCGCCTTTGCATAAATTAAGGAGGTAGTAAACATGACCCGAGACTCAACTCAATCCGGGAATGCCCGAAAATTGAGCCAGTAAACACCATCATTGAAAGTGACCAATAGTCAGAGAATGACTATGATAATCATGGGCCATCTTTCTGTTATGAGATTCCTGGGTCCGGCTCCTTGTTGTTTGCAGTATCCATTCTTTGACCATTGACCAGTGACTCTCTTTTCCTTCTTTTTCTAGTCTTTATATCCCAATGGAGCATAGGCCCGCCGCAAGTCTCACAAGTCTCCTTAGTTTTGCTTTCTCTGACCATTGGCCAGTGGTTCTCTCAAGTCTCCTTCAGTCCTCATTCCCTATCTGACTACTGACAAGTAGTTCTCACACAACACTTTTAGTCTTTGTTCTCTGACCAACACAACAACGGTGCTCACATTTCTAATAAAGTCTCCATTTCCCAACTGATCAGTGACCAGTGGTTCTCAAATTTTTCTCCCGTAGTCTAATTCCCTGCCTGACAATTGACCAGTGATATCACATTTCTCATGCAGTCTCCATTCTCTAACTGACCACTGACGAGTGGTTCTCACATTTCTCATGCAGTCTCTATTCTCTAACTGACCACTGAGCAGTGGTTCTCACATTTCCCTTCAGTCTCCATTCTCTAACTGACCAGTGGTTCTCACATTTCTCCTGCAATCTCCATTCTCTAACTGACCACTGACCAGTGGTTCACATATTTCTCCTACAGTCTCCATTCTCTAACTGACTACTGACCAGTGGTTCTCATATTTCTCTTTCAGTCTCCATTCTCTAACTGACCAGTGGTTCTCACATTTGTCCTGCAGTCTCCATTCTCTAACTGACCACTGACCAGTGGTTCTCACATTTCTCCTGCAGTCTCTATTCTCTAACTGACCACTGACCATTGGTTCTCACATTTCTCCTGCAGTATCCATTCTCTAACTGAACACTGACCAGTGGTTCTCACATTTCTCCTGCAGTCTCCATTCTCTAACTGGCCACGGACCACTGGTTCTCACATTTCTTCTGCAGTCTCCATTCTCTAACTAACCAGTGGTTCTCACATTTCTCCTGCAGTCTCCATTCTCTAACTGACCACTGACCAGTGGTTCTCACATTTGCCCTGCAGTCTTCATTCTCTAACTGACCAGTGGTTCTCACATTTTTCCTGCAGTCTCCATTCTCTAACTGACCACTGACCAGTGATTCTCACATTTCTCCTGCAGTCTCCATTCTCTAACTGACCAGTGGTTCTCACATTTGTCCTGCAGTCTCCATTCTCTAACTGATCACTGACCAGTGGTTCTCACATTTCTCCTAAAGTCTCTAATCTCTAACTGACCACTGACCATTGGTTCTCACATTACTCCTGCAGTCTCCATTCTCTAGTTGACCACTGACTAGTGGTTCTCACATTTCTCCTGCAGTCTCCATTCTCTAACTGACCACTGGTTCTCAATTTCTTCTGCAGTCTCCATTCTCTAACTGACCACTGACCAGTGGTTCTCACATTTTTACTGTAGTCTAATTTGGTGACTGATCATTGACCGATGGTTCTCACATTTCTCCTGTAGTCTCAACTCCCTAACTGACCATTGGCAAGTGGGTCTCATAGTTCCCCTGAAGTCTACATCCACTGACTAACCAATGAACAGTAGTTCTCATCATCATCCCACCCAAAAACCACCAGCACCACCACCAAGCGCCCTGCTGACTGGTGTGGTAGATCATTCTTCTCCAAATCTTCTGACATCTATCAGTTCCGTGTCCCTTTCGAAGTTGGGGTACATCTGCCTTGTGCCTGAACTGCAAGAAACACAAAGTCTGCACACACAATAGCTAGATCTGTAAAACGGATATACATGCTACTCTCATGTCCAGAAAATGACCAAGCTCCAGAATTGGATGAACAATCAGAACTTTCAGTCAGAGTTTACAGCAGGTGAACGTCAAGTAGCAAAAAGAAGACGTTCCATATTGGGAATTGTTATTTAGTTACAAAAGGCTTTACAAAAGGCTATTAGGACCATTGTCTTCTTTTGTCTTTTTGCCACAAATCGTTCCAGTTATCAAAAGTTTGTAGTTTCACAGTGTTTGTTTCGTAGTGTAGCCAAAACAGACAAATTGAAAAAAAAAAAAGACTCCCTAATTATTACCTTTCTGTCTTTCTGTTTTCTGTCTTTGTTTATGTTCTTTCTTTTTTTTGTTTTTCTTCCTTTTTTATATTTCTGTTTTTCTTTCTTTCTTTCTTTCTTTCTTTCTTTCTTTCTTTCTTTCTTTCTTTCTTTCTTTCTTTCTTTCTTTCTTTCTTTCTTTCTTTCTTTCTTTCTTTCTTTCTTTCTTTCTTTCTTTCTTTCTTTCTTTCTTTCTTTCTTTCTTTCTTTCTTTCTTTCTTTCTTTCTTTCTTTCTTTCTTTCTTTCTTTCTTTCTTTCTTTCTTTCTTTCTTTCTTTCCTTCTTTCTTTCTGTCTTTCTTTCTTTCTTTCATTCTTCTTCTTCTTCTTCTTGTTCTTGTTCTTCTTCTTCTTCTTCTTCTTCTTCTTCTTCTTCTTCTTCTTCTTCTTCTTCTTCTTCTTCTTCTTCTTCTTCTTCTTCTTCTTCTTCTTCTTCTTCTTCTTCTTCTTCTTCTTCTTCTTCTTCTTCTTCTTCTTCTTCTTCTTCTTCTTCTTCTTTATTCTTCTTCTTCTTCTTCTTCTTCTTTTTCTTCTTTTTCTTCTTCTTCTTCTTCTTCTTCTTCTTCTTCTTCTTCTTCTTCTTCTTCTTCTTCTTCTTCTTCTTCTTCTTCTTCTTCTTCTTCTTCTTCTTCTTCTTCTTCTTCTTTTTCTCCATCTTCTTCTTCTTCTTTTTCCTCTCCTCCTCGTTCTTCTTCTTCGTCATCTTCATTGTCGTGCATTCTGATTTTTTCTATTTTTGTTCTCATGTGTTTCTTCTTGTTTCCTCTTTCTTCTTCTTGTTTCCACGTTTTCTTTATTTCTTTTTTGTCTGTGTGTGTTCATTCTTCCATTACAATTAAGAGTTTCCTCTAACAAGATAGCATCATATTACCCATTAGCTGAAAGCACAACCACACACCCAATAAAACAGGTCCACTCATTAGCTGGGCCCTAAAGACAACTCTTGGAACGGTCTTGCCAGAGAAACACCAACACCCATCCTGCTCTCATGCCACATCTTTAGGGACATCTTTAGGGACCTCAAATTGTTTATGACAGTTTTACTGTCCTGTCTCAATGGGATGGTCCTAGTTTACTGGTCAGAATAGGACACACCCCAGTTAATGTTCAGCCAGGCGGAAAGACACGTGATGAATTGAATGTCTTCTTGACAGGGCTGGTTGAGTGGAATAGTTGCCGGTAGTTTAGGATGAATCTTTGAGGTCTGATACAAGCTTTACAATCAATGTCTTCTCCCACTGATTCAAAGCATAGACTCAACCATGTATGTGCATTAGCATGGATAACATGGGCGCTGCCACACACAAATCATTGAAGTAAGGGGCTGGGGGCCTTCATATTATTGAACTTTTTTGAGGAAGGGCCCCCTAAAATATTGTGGGTATGTGGGTGGTTTATTAGGACAGAGCCATAAGTCTCTACGATTATGCCATTCAAAGGCATGTCAGACAGAGTTAATGCAGTAGGTCACACTAGACTGAGATAATTAATTACTGGAGGTTATCATCGCAGCACTCAGGCCAGATCCATAGGTGCTCCATTTTCCTTTTCAGTAGCCCCACAAAAGTAAAACGATTGAGGCCACCTGTTCCGTGTTAACCAAATGTCTTGTGGCCTTGGTCAAATGTTCATTTCGTACAGGTCCAGCTAGTATCTCCACATCGGTCAGCGTGGAAAATGGTACGGAGTCGTACCCTTTGCCGTATTCGTCTTCACGGTAAGTGCTCCGCATGGCTTTTTCTTCTACTTCGCGCTCACCAGCTGTATCGCTGGCGAAAAATGCCGGCTGTTCGTCCACTTCTGGACTTTAGTCCTGTTCCAGAACCTGAGTGATATGTGTGCATCCGATTTACATATGTGACCTATTTGTATGAAGACTTTTGTCTCCCTGCCTCTCAGGCAGATGCACTCTGACTTCAAAGGAAGCTCCCAATTAGTTGACTCTTACGACATGCAGTCGGGTAGGCAGTGGGTTCATTCTTGTTTTCCCTATAAAAGGGCCCCAGAACCCACATGGAGAGAGCATGGCATTGATAACATCGCTTCTGTCCAGTACGGGACCAGCCATAGCAACCACAGTGTCTGCAAGATAATCTCCGTGCTTGTTGACTCGAACATCCACACAGATGAAGGTCAAGCTAGCCTCTCACGAAGTGCTGGGTGTTACAATCCATTCGTGTCTGATAAACGCAGCCTTGATTTTCGTAAGCATATTCAGTGAGTCACTAAGTATGCAAAGTTGTCAAACTGTTTAATGGCTGTGTGTTCATTTGACGTTAACGTTTTTCGGTGAGGTTTGAGGTTTGAGGTTTGAACAACGGATTAACACCATGGCACACGGGTAGTAAACCGTAAGTGCTCCGTTCTACTTCTAACTCAAGTCCGAAATAGCTCAGACCAGTGCACGGGCTCCGTAGCACCGGCGAGGATCCTGAAATATTTTGGGTAGATTTTTAACTCCAAATTTTGTCAGAGCAGCGCCGTTAGGTTACTCTTTTCGATTTCCAACTACCAAGGGATTATTTTGCGTGCGTGGCAATACACACAGGCGTCCGATCTCACTACCCAAAGACCAGGGGAAATTAATAGAAGTCCACGTGAAAAAATCACAGCCCTCACTGGGGCTTGAACCCGCCACCTCTAGCCCATGAGGAGGACACCATACCTTGATACCACGCAGCCTAGTTGAAAAGAAGTCGATCCTATCGCCATTAACCCTTCTTAAATCTAACTCTTTGGTATTGAAATGTGTGGAATAATGAAAACTCCTCTGAAATGTGAACTCTCCATCTTCTCGTATGGGTTCCAGTGCCCTATTGTTAGGAAAACAAGAATGCACCCATTGCCTTCCCAACAAGCTTGATGAGGGAGTCGATTAAATAGGGACATCCTTTGAAATCAGAGTACAACCGCCTAATGAACCAAAAGTCTGCAAACAAATGATCCAAATCTGTAAAACTCATGTTCTTTAACAAGAGTAAATTCCGGAGGTGGATGAAGACCCAGAACTTTCCTCCGGAGTTTACAGCTGCTAAACGCGAAAAAGAAGAGATTTTCTTATTGACAAAAGTCAGATGGACAGACGTTGCAGAAAACAAAACTTGTCCAAATGTCTAAACAACAAAGCTGGGAAATATTGCAGTCAACGGACCAACAAGTACGAACGAAGTTCCGTCGTGAGCATTGATCACTTATCGAAACAGAATCATCCAAAGGCAACACTTCTCACAACAACTAACAGCGGTTTCTGAGAGACGTCATGACTACACTTCACACACACGAACTGCTCAAAGTCATCAGTCCTCAAACAAGGGGATCTGTTTGTTTGTTTGGGGAGATTTTGAAATTGAGTGCATGTGTATTAGTAGTCAAATTCATATTTTTCTTGTGTTTTTCCTTTTGTAATCACATTTCTTTTCTTTTTTTTTTTTTAATTTTGGACTGGGTACGGAGGGAAAAGGGGGACGGGGGCGGGGGTGGAGTGTCTTGCCCACTATTCGTTGGGTACGAAACGTTAAAACAAATGTCCAAAAAAAAAAAAAAAATGTTTTTACAGTGCTTTGCATAGCCATTTTCAGCATTTTGGGGCTGTTTGTGGTTTCGTTAAGCTCGTTAATTTGCCATCAGCTCTCTGTCAGTTGTTAAACTAGTGACAATTTATTTGGATGCGGTGCAGGTGTGTTTTTATAGACGAATGCGAGAATACCATAGACAGATTTAAAAAAAAAAAAAAACTTACAAAGATGTCTTGAAAGAAACTGAGCCACAAAGAGAACTGATTTCCCACATCGGGGGGGGGGGGGGGGGGGACAATCTACATTATTTGGCCACGTCATGAGAAGGAGAAAACTAGAGTACATCGCGACAGTGGAAACTTTAGAGGGGAGTAGAGGCAGAGGGAGACCAAGGGAGAAGACATTGGACAGTCTGGCATCATGGCATGAAAGATGATCATATTTGACAGAGTTGATTGAACATACACGAAACAGAAGATTGCTGATAGACATGACTACCAACGCCACATGGCATGAAGTTTAATAAGAAGAATTTGCCATTGCTTACATAACAGTCGGCTCTATGCTACTCTGAAAATTAACACAAAGCGGTCTGCTGTTAAATCACTGGCAGCTCGAAATGAACCGGGTATTTTGGAATTACGGTGCTCGCTCGCACAGTGTGAGCCTCAGAGGCCGACAGCATATTGACTAGCTTTCAGAATTAGCATACAAGCCCACAAAAATAAAATATAGGTCAAGAACATATGATGCTATACCTCAGTTCTATAGACTATGGCTATTCAACTGGCGACCCGCAGACCAAATCTGGCCCGGGAAGGCCTAGCAAGTGACCTGCGGATCATTTCAAGTTACAGTAGAACCTCTCTTAACGAGCACCTCTCATAACGAGTAATTCGCATAACGAGCAAAACAAATTGTAAAAAAATGACTTGCTTAACGAGCGACGCTTCGCAAAACGATTGGCGAGGAGAGGGGAAGTCCCGCATTGTGCGCATGTTACATCAGTCCGTGTTTAGCACTCTTTCCAGTAGCATCGTGGTGTCGCTTGTGATCACACATTTTCTCAAACTTGTGTTTTATTGTGATATATGTACATGAATCCTCCAGGCCTACAAGATGATCTCCCTGAAGAATTTAAGTTCATCAAGATCCAGTTTCTGCCTCCCAACACCACCACTCAGTTACTCCAGCCCATGGACCAGCAAGTTATTTCTAACTTTAAGAAGCTCTACACTAAAGCACTCTTCGAGCATTATTTTCAGGTGACTGAAGGGACCAACTTCACTCTCAAAGAGTTTTGGAAAAATCACTTTCACATTGTTGTCTGCCTCAAGATGATAGACAAGGCGGGGGAAGAGGTTGCCGAGAGAACCCTAACCTGCTTGGAAAAAGCTTTGGCCAGAGAGCCAAAAAAATGTCTCTGGGCATCTTTCAAGTAAAAAAAAAAAATTTAACTATGTATCATAATTATTTTGACTTTTTTTTTCTGCCTTCGAATTCGCATTCCAGATGGGTTCGTTCCATGTTTGAAGAAAATATGAAGACGATTTACTCTCCTGATCAGTATGTATATAATTGTCATTGAATAACCGTATATAAAGTATATATATAAAGTATTTTGTGATTATTTTTTTTTTTCGACATGGAACACATTATCGTATTTTGCATTAGTTTATATGAGAAAAATTGTTTCGCATAACGAGTGTTTCGCTTAACGAGTATGATTCTGGCACGAATTATGCTCGTTAAGCTAGACTTCACTGTATTTTGAATTGATGCTCTTTCCTGCCCCTGGCCCGTGACGATCACCGGTTTCAAAATTGTGGCCCCTGAGTAAAGTTAGTTGAATCGCATTTGTACAGACTAGCGGCACTAAGCAGATAGTGTAAACGTATTACAAGGAAAGTTTCAAAGTGAAAGGATTGACTTACTGCACCGGGTTTTATCTAACACAGTTTTGTCTCTCTCCACAGAAAGGCTAGCCGTCTTCTGAAATCGCCTCACAAGGCACCTCCAGGGACGACTCCCCCCCCCCCCCTCCTTTTTTTTCCCACCTCTAGTAAATCAAGAAACTATAGAAAGAAGGGAAAAAAGAAGTTGCTGTTTGACCAAGAAATTACTTCAGGTAGTGCGTCTTTAGCCTGTTAATTTATGTCCACTCAGCTGCCCGGCTGCTAGCCCCTTGACCTCCTCAAAACAACAAATTCTATTCTCCAGACGTTCAGCGGGAAAAGAGCTGGGACATCAAAGAGAAGCGTATTGTGTTGCTTTTGTTGGGACTAATTCCCTCGTTGACCATCGGCTGTTTGGTCAAGCCAGGGAAAACTGTTGACTTCACTCCTAGCGTAACAAGATCCACAGCGAAGAAAATCCGACAAGTGTGAAACTGTTAGTGGAAGGATTAACGCCCAACAAAGAATAGATTTGAAGCCGCGATACCTTAACAGCTAGACGCTGACCGAAGGTTAGGGTTTAAATCCACATCCAGACGGATTCCTATTCGAAACTGACACCGGCTCCCTGGTCGATCCATCCTGAAATGGAATGAACAAATGAGTGAAGGAATAAATGTGTCAAGTACTGACATTTCTGCACTCGGGACATTCCCACACGTGCTCCTTCTCCTTCCACGGTAGCCAACAAAGAGTCGATATGAAGCCTGATTAAAGTCGGCCTAAGTTTTCAGATCAGTACTGAATATCTTCCAGAGCCTCTGCCCACCCACTGATGAACCAGAATGTCAGCGCATGGTTGCTCGATCTCTTATGTTGCTGGCCCTGTCCACTAGATCCCAGACAGCCACCACCACTTCCACTTTATCATGAAGTAGCTCACCACCCAGTAAAGCCACAGCAGCCAATCAGTCAACCTACTCATTACACTGTACGCCCCACTATCCTGCACACACACACACAAATCGATGATACACTCTCGATCTGCCACGCTACACGTACGACGCCAGTTTCTAGTTTTTGAAGCATCATCTGAGAGTCCGTTAAAGTTACCATATCTTGAAATGTGCTGCTCTCCAGCGATCGGTAAGCTCCCGTTACTGCCTCCACCTCTATTCTCATACTAAACGAAAGTCCTGGGATGTAGATGCAGCTGGTGTAATTTTGACCACATTACCCCAAGAGTTCCGACTGGTTTCTAGTAATATAATATTTGAAAAAAATAATGGTTCTGCGTACTAAATTTAACAAATGCAGACAACAAACAACACATTGCAGACTTCATTGACAGACATATTTCTCTACAGAGTTACATCAGCATATAATGAAGCACAAATAAACTGAGTTAATCTCACTAAAATACAAATCACGCGATCTCTCTCCATACACTTTTCTACTTTAAAAAAAAAAAAACGCTGGAAGTTAACAATGGTCACATGATTTATATGGGTAACTTCAAATTTATTACCAACTTTACATAATAGATTAATGTTCATTTTTATTGACAAAGCTTCGGCTAGTCTTACAATTGGCCTGTTCGATGTAAGGTAAACAGCACGGAATGTACAATGTTTTTCAATTACACGCTGTCTTGTCTGAAGTGTAAAACAGACTTTTCACTTGTGTCTAAACTCCTAGCTAAACTGTCTTGTTAAAGTGTAAAAATACACCCCACTTGTGTCTATATTCCCACATAAATTGTCTTGTCTTAGTGTAAATACATATTCTCAGCTGAACTGTCTTGTGTAAGTGTAAATACAAATTCTACACGTGTCTATGTTCCCAGCAGAACTGTCTTGTCTAAGTGTAAAATACACATTCAATTCGTGTCTATATTCTCAACTGAACTGTCTTGTCTAAGTGTAAATACACATTCTACACGTGTCTATATTCTCAACTGAACTGTCTTGTCTAAGTGAAAATACATATTCCCAGCTGAACTGTCTTGTCTAAGTGAAAATACATATTCTCGGCTGTACTGTCTTGTCTAAGTGAAAATACATATTCTCGGCTGTACTGTCTTGTCTAAGTGTAAATACATATTCCCAGCTGAACTGTCTTGTCTAAGTGAAAATACATATTCTCGGCTGTACTGTCTTGTCTAAGTGAAAATACATATTCTCGGCTGTACTGTCTTGTCTAAGTGTAAATACATATTCCCAGCTATACTGTCTTGTCTAAGTGAAAATACATATTCTCGGCTGTACTGTCTTGTCTGAGTGAAAATACATATTCCCAGCTGTACTGTCTTGTCTGAGTGAAAATACATATTCCCAGCTGTACTGTCTTGTCTGAGTGAAAATACATATTCCCAGCTGAACTGTCTTGTCTAAGTGAAAATACATATTCCCAGCTGTACTGTCTTGTCTGAGTGAAAATACATATTCCCAGCTATACTGTCTTGTCTGAGTGAAAATACATATTCCCAGCTATACTGTCTTGTCTGAGTGAAAATACATATTCCCAGCTGTACTGTCTTGTCTGAGTGAAAATACATATTCCCAGCTGTACTGTCTTGTCTGAGTGAAAATACATATTCCCAGCTATACTGTCTTGTCTGAGTGAAAATACATATTCCCAGCTGTACTGTCTTGTCTGAGTGAAAATACATATTCTCGGCTGTACTGTCTTGTCTAAGTGAAAATACATATTCTCGGCTGTACTGTCTTGTCTAAGTGTAAATACATATTCCCAGCTGAACTGTCTTGTCTAAGTGAAAATACATATTCTCGGCTGTACTGTCTTGTCTAAGTGAAAATACATATTCTCGGCTGTACTGTCTTGTCTAAGTGTAAATACATATTCCCAGCTATACTGTCTTGTCTAAGTGAAAATACATATTCTCGGCTGTACTGTCTTGTCTGAGTGAAAATACATATTCCCAGCTGTACTGTCTTGTCTGAGTGAAAATACATATTCCCAGCTGTACTGTCTTGTCTGAGTGAAAATACATATTCCCAGCTGAACTGTCTTGTCTAAGTGAAAATACATATTCCCAGCTGTACTGTCTTGTCTGAGTGAAAATACATATTTCCAGCTATACTGTCTTGTCTGAGTGAAAATACATATTCCCAGCTGTACTGTCTTGTCTGAGTGAAAATACATATTCCCAGCTGTACTGTCTTGTCTGAGTGAAAATACATATTCCCAGCTATACTGTCTTGTCTGAGTGAAAATACATATTCCCAGCTGTACTGTCTTGTCTAAGTGAAAATACATATTCCCAGCTGTACTGTCTTGTCTGAGTGAAAATACATATTCCCAGCTATACTGTCTTGTCTGAGTGAAAATACATATTCCCAGCTGTACTGTCTTGTCTATGTGTAAATACACTCTCCCAGCGAAACTGTCTTGTCTAAGTGAAAATACATATTCCCAGCTGTACTGTCTTGTCTGAGTGAAAATACATATTCCCAGCTATACTGTCTTGTCTGAGTGAAAATACATATTCCCAGCTGTACTGTCTTGTCTAAGTGAAAATACATATTCCCAGCTGTACTGTCTTGTCTGAGTGAAAATACATATTCCCAGCTAAAGTGTCTTGTCTGAGTGAAAATACATATTCCCAGCTGTACTGTCTTGTCTGAGTGAAAATACATATTCCCAGCTGTACTGTCTTGTCTGAGTGAAAATACATATTCCCAGCTGTACTGTCTTGTCTGAGTGAAAATACATATTCCCAGCTGTACTGTCTTGTCTGAGTGAAAATACATATTCCCAGCTGTACTGTCTTGTCTAAGTGAAAATACATATTCCCAGCTGTACTGTCTTGTCTGAGTGAAAATACATATTCCCAGCTGTACTGTCTTGTCTGAGTGAAAATACATATTCCCAGCTGTACTGTCTTGTCTGAGTGAAAATACATATTCCCAGCTATACTGTCTTGTCTAAGTGTAAATACACTCTCCCAGCGAAACTGTCTTGTCTGAGTGAAAATACATATTCTCGGCTGTACTGTCTTGTCTGAGTGAAAATACATATTCCCAGCTGTACTGTCTTGTCTGAGTGAAAATACATATTCCCAGCTGTACTGTCTTGTCTAAGTGTAAATACACTCTCCCAGCGAAACTGTCTTGTCTAAGTGTAAATACATTCTCCCAGCGAAACTGTCTTGTCTGAGTGAAAATACATATTCCCAGCTATACTGTCTTGTCTGAGTGAAAATACATATTCCCAGCTATACTGTCTTGTCTGAGTGAAAATACATATTCCCAGCTGTACTGTCTTGTCTGAGTGAAAATACATATTCCCAGCTGTACTGTCTTGTCTAAGTGAAAATACATATTCCCAGCTGTACTGTCTTGTCTGAGTGAAAATACATATTCCCAGCTGTACTGTCTTGTCTGAGTGAAAATACATATTCCCAGCTGTTATGTCTTGTCTAAGTGTAAATACACTCTCCCAGCGAAACTGTCTTGTCTAAGTGTAAATACATTCTCCCAGCGAAACTGTCTTGTCTGAGTGAAAATACATATTCCCAGCTGTACTGTCTTGTCTGAGTGAAAATACATATTCCCAGCTGAACTGTCTTGTCTAAGTGAAAATACATATTCCTAGCTGTACTGTCTTGTCTGAGTGAAAATACATATTCCCAGCTGTACTGTCTTGTCTGAGTGAAAATACATATTCCCAGCTGTACTGTCTTGTCTGAGTGAAAATACATATTCCCAGCTATACTGTCTTGTCTGAGTGAAAATACATATTCCCAGCTATACTGTCTTGTCTGAGTGAAAATACATATTCCCAGCTGTACTGTCTTGTCTGAGTGAAAATACATATTCCCAGCTGTACTGTCTTGTCTGAGTGAAAATACATATTCCCAGCTGTACTGTCTTGTCTGAGTGAAAATACATATTCCCAGCTGTACTGTCTTGTCTAAGTGTAAATACACTCTCCCAGCGAAACTGTCTTGTCTAAGTGTAAATACATTCTCCCAGCGAAACTGTCTTGTCTAAGTGTAAATACATATTCTCAGCTGTACTGTCTTGTCTAAGTGAAAATACATATTCTCGGCTGTACTGTCTTGTCTGAGTGTACACACACATTCCCAGATTTTTGTCTGGCGGTACGCAAGTTTAGGTATTACCGCCATCTTTTCAGGCATCAGTTTTTCGCGCAGACGTTTTGACCCGGCTCAAAGACGTAGTTCGTTAAACCTGACTTTGCTGTGGCGGGTGATGAACTCCTTGTGGTCCGGGTTCACGCCCGAGGGTAGGCAGAAAAGCCATATTTCTCAGGGATTTACGGTACCTATTATGGAATCAAGGCCGGAGGGTTGCGATATCCTTAGTACCGAGCCAAAAAGTAACCAACTCATGGTTTCTGGATACTTTAAAAAAAAAAAAAAAAAGAATCACGAGTACTGACACTTTTTTGTACGCTTTGTCAAACGTACCGACACCTTTACCCCTTTAAAACAAAAGCCTGCTTTCCCTTTTTGTGTGCACTCTCAATAAAACTTTCTTTTCTTTAACTCGTCCCCTGTTGAGATTGATGAAACGACCCTGAGGATCGTCATCATTTATACCGATTGACTCTTGGATGAAATCTGCAGGGATGAGCTCATTCAATTTGGGCCTCATCAGGTTAGCACTCAATGTCTTTTGTTGGGCAACCCGCTTGAGTCAGAAGCTCATGACGCGGCGTCAGTCTCTGGGGGATAGCACCATTGTCAGACTTTTGACCGGGATGGACAGGGGTCATATTTGGCACACGCATTGTTTTAGAGACAGACATCAATGAATTGAGGAAGTTTGGGGCCCCAAGTTGGAGGGATGGGTGGACTTTGCATCATGACTGTTAAGTTAGTTGCCTATCCTTTACCGACCATTGAAGAACCAACCCCATCATTCGTTGGCTCTTTTGGTTTTACTATGCAATTTAATGTCCCGTAGTTTATCATTGATTGATAAATGATCAGCCGTCGATATTTCTGCAGAAAGCAACACAAGGCGGTCTACTCTCAGATCGTTCGCAGCTGGAATCTAACCCGGTGTCTAGGAATTAGAACGCGCCCTTGCAACGTCTAAGCCATAGGCATCAACGAGCTTTTTCTTCACGTTTGCTATGCAGTTGGTACATACATACATACATACATACATACATACATACATACATACATACATACATACATACATACATACATACATACATACATACATACATACATACATACATACATACATACATACATACATACATACATACATACATACATACATACATACATACATACATACATACATACATACATACATACATACATACATACATACATACATACATACATACATACATACATACATACATACATACATACATACATACATACATACATACATACATACATACATACATACATACATACATACATACATACATACATACATACATACATACATACATACATACATACATACATACATACATACATACATACATACATACATACATACATACATACATACATACATACATACATACATACATACATACATACATACATACATACATACATACATACATACATACATACATACATACATACATACATACATACATACATACATACATACATACATACATACATACATACATACATACATACATACATACATACATACATACATACATACATACATACATACATACATACATACATACATACATACATACATACATACATACATACATACATACATACATACATACATACATACATACATACATACATACATACATACATACATACATACATACATACATACATACATACATACATACATACATACATACATACATACATACATACATACATACATACATACATACATACATACATACATACATACATACATACATACATACATACATACATACATACATACATACATACATACATACATACATACATACATACATACATACATACATACATACATACATACATACATACATACATACATACATACATACATACATACACATACATACATACATACATACATACATACATACATACATACATACATACATACATACATACATACATACATACATACATACATACATACATACATACATACATACATACACATACATACATACATACATACATACATACATACATACATACATACATACATACATACATACATACATACATACATACATACATACATACATACATACATACATACATACATACATACATACATACATACATACATACATACATACATACATACATACATACATACATACATACATACATACATACATACATACATACATACATACATACATACATACATACATACATACATACATACATACATACATACATACATACATACATACATACATACATACATACATACATACATACATACATACATACATACATACATACATACATACATACATACATACAAGGAGAAAATAAATTAAAGGATTCACTAAGAACCTAAAACTTCACAACATCGCAACACACCTGGCAATCGAGCAGGCTCTGGTTCATCTACTGATCATCTGAGCCTAGCAGCATAAACCAGATATTGACAACAGAAGAAGAAGAAGAACGAGAAGAAGAAAAAGCTGAAGAAGACGTGAACAATCTTAAAACCAGAGTCAGGGCAACCCAATAACGAGAAAGTTTCCAGAACACAGTAATCAAATCAAGAGCTGCAATAACTCTGATTGAACTCTGGTCATAGAGCCCAATTGAAAGTAAAGAGCAGAAGATTATCTATGAGAAAGAGATGAGTAGGTGCGGGGGTCGAGGGGAGGCGGGGGAGGGGTGCGGGAGTCCTCCTTGCGGGACATTTTTATTTTTATTTTGCAATTTATTCTAGAATTTCGTGAAGGACATTATGTAGTTGTGGTTAGCTGCTAGTACTGCTTTTGCTAAGGTGAGCTCCCACCCCTTCGGAAAATGTGCAGCGAGGCTAAGGGGGTCCCTTATAAATGTAAATATGCCTGGGAGTTCGTAGCGAAAGCTAATGGAAAATCTTTAGTGCAAGATCATATGACACCACAACATCTAGCATGAGAATGGAAGTGGAGGCGGTAACTGCAGCTCTCCGGTGGCTAGAGAACAAGATGCATACATCATCATCATCATCAGGTGCCTTGCCGACTGGCGTGGGCGATCATGCCTCTTCATAATCTGCGATCTCCTTCAGCATGTATCAGTTTGTGTGCCGACACACCTCCATGCCATGCAACAAGACTGTCAAGCATCTTCTCTCATGTCTTCCTCTATCTCTCCTTCCACATATCTTTCCAGTGGTCACAACATGTTCTATTTTCCCTCTTCTCATAACAGGGCCGAAAAATGATGACTGTCTCCTTCTGATGTCTGTGATAAGTTGTCTTCGGGCTCCCGCCTCTTTTAAAACCTCTTGGTTGCTCTTTTTGGCTGTCCAAGGTATTCTAAGCATCCTTCTGTAAAACCACATCTCCGAGGCCTCCAGAAATTGTTTGGCCTGCCTACTGATTGTCCAGGATTCACAGCCATATGTGAAAACGGGATGTATGTAGCAAGCAAGAATTCTTTTTCTAACTCTCAATGACAAGGATATAATGCACACGATGTTTTTCATTTTATAAAATGCAGTTTTTGCCTTTCCTATTAAGTTTCTTATCTCAGTTATGCATCTTCCATCTGATGTTATCCATGTGCCCAGATACTTAAATTTCTGTACTTGTCCTAAAATAACTTTTATTACACACTTAGGAATAATTCGATTCTTTGATACCATTACTTCTGTCTTCCCATTATTCAAACTGAGGCCCATTCTTCCACTTTTCCTTCTACAAATCCACATTGTTCACCGCTGATTTCTGGTTTAATTTTGTTTCTTATTCTTCTCATAATTATTCTCGGTAAAATCTTAGTCAGGTGACTCATAAGACTTATTGTGCGTTGGTCTTCACACTTTATAGTGCCTGGTTTCTTAAGCAGAGCTATGAATATGGATTTTAAAAGGTCATTTGGAATATACCCACAATTATAAATATTATTTAAAAGTTTAGTTATTATTTCAATTCCAAAATCTCCCAGTGCTTCGATTTCTTCCAGTGAGATGTTGTCTGGCCCGGGTGCTTTTCCTTTCTTCATATGATGTATTGCATCCTCAACTTCTGCAGTCATTATTGGTGGACCATCATTGTTGGTCTGCAGTTCTACATCTGGTCTATTATCATCATACAATTCTCCTATATACTCTGTCCATCTGTTAATTATATTACTATGTCCCATTAATAAGTCACCATCTTTTGATTTCAAACATCCAGTGCTGTTACGTGTCATTTTTCCTGTTAACATGTTTATCTTTTGGTACATGGAATGTGAGTCTTTCCTGTTGTTTTCCCCAATCTCTGTACACATTTGATTCAGCCAGGCTTCTTTAGCCACTTTGCATTTGTTCACTATTTCTTTTTGTATTCTAGAGTATTCTTCTTTGTCATTCTTTTTCTTCCTTCTTTCATCTATCAACTGCAGAATTTCGGTTGACATCCATTTCTTTTTTGCAACTCTATAGGTTGGTGGGATTGTCTCTTTAGATGTCTGCTGAATTGATTCACGCAACATATCCCACTGTTCAACATATCCCACTATTATTGGCATACACATGTCGTAATTGTAACAGAATCTGAAAGCATACTGAAAAATGTGAAGACAGGGATGCTTCGAACAGAGTGGCTAGCTTCACTGGGAAGGTCACGTGTAGTGAGCATACTTTTGGATATTTTCTCCAGGCAATGGCGGCGTGGTGGGTAATGAACAGACAGACAGATTGGCTCGATCCGCACCACTGGGTGGTGAATTGATACATGACAAGGCAGATGTGGTCAAGGCCCTTTTGGAACAAGCAACGGAATCAGTAGAGAAAGAAGATTATTATGGCCTAGAGAGAATGACTCACCTGTGTGTAACCGGAGGGTCTGGCCGGCTCACTACATTCAAGGAAAGGCAAGACGGACATTTAACTACCCATCAGTATTGGGACTCTGCGCTGGCTGCTGAAGATGAGGACGGAGCACGCATGGGAATGCCCCGAGTGCTGTGATGTCAGTTCTTGACTAAACTCAACTCAACTGTAAACGTGTTCCTGTTTTACATATCTTTTTGTACACTGCATATTATTTCAAACATATTTTTACATTTTTTTATGGGGGGGGGGGAGAGGGGGTCATTCAAAACATAATTATATTATTGGCAATTTTTTTACGCACTTAAACAAGTCTCTCTAGCCCCGCCCCTAGAAAATTATAGGCGTCTGAGTCTAAAGATATCTTGATGGTAGGGCGTCTTACAACACTTGATGTATCAGGGTTCAAATGCCCCAAAGGGCGTTATTGAAAAATTCGTTCCTAGGACGTTGTTGTGCTGTCTTCTTTTTCTTGTTAGCGTTAGCTGTAAACTTCATCACAAAGTTCTGGTTGTTTGACCACTTCTGAACTTTGGTCTTGTTCCAGAACTTGAATTTGACGTGCACATTTGTTTTCCAGATCTGGTTTTTTAATGCAATGAAAAACTACTGGACATACAATTGCATGGGAAATCACATATTTAAAAAGAATGCTGGGGTCGGTTTTTCAATCTCCTATAAATAACACGCAATTAACTTTAATCATCATCAGTATGTGCCTTGTGGGTAAGCGTAGGTGGCCATGCTTCGCCGTCTCACACGATCGCCATAACCTCGGATCAGCTCACTGTTTTGTCTCGCCCCATCCATCTGGCCAGCCCATCAGGGTATTTATCTCTTTGTCTTCCTCTTGCTTTATATCCATCAATCTTGTCAGTTGTTGCCAGCTTCTCAAGTTTATTCCTCCTCATAACGTGTCTACAAAACATTAGCTGTCTACGTCCAGTTGTTCCAATCGGTTTATGACTTTCATCTGTCTCGAAGAGGACGACTTCATTTCCTTTTTTCTATCCTTCCAAGATATTCTTTACATCCTTCTCGTGCAACCACATCTCTGCCGCGAGCAAATGTTTCTCTTGTTTGCTGATTGTCCGAATTTCAGATGCAAATAACAACACAAGTTCTACATACTACTTCATCGCTCTTTTTCTTATGTCAGTGGACATCTTCTTGTTAGTGGGAATTTTTTTTCATTTGGCTAAAGGCCACTTTTGTCATGGCGATTTTGTTCTAATTTCTTCAAGGCATCTTGCATAAGATGTTATGACTGTTTCAAGATTGTAGTATCTTTAGACAAATCTACCGTTTAATGTCATTCACATTTTAGTAGTTCTTGCTCTTTGGTGATGAAAAAAATTTCCATTTTTATTGTGGTTGTTTTTTAAAGAATTTAATTCCAAATCTAGTTTCTCCCTGTGAACTGTTACTGCATCCGATAAAGGCTGCAGATCTTCTGCATTGCCTGCAGTTAACACACTATCATCTGCTTATCTTATATTGTTGATGTCGCATTCTCCCACCTAACTTTCGAACATTATATATATATATATATATATATATATATATATATATATATATATATATATATATATATATATATATGAATTGACTGGCACTCATAAAAAGAAATGGAAAGAAAGAAGGACACACTAGGCAACATAAAACTGGAAAGCTATAGTTACCGTGCCGGGAATCGAACTTGTTACCTCCAAATGGCGTGTTTAAGCCGGTAGTCTGGTAGTCTGGTAGTCTTAGTGAATAACAAACACAGCAACAATTTACAAACACAGCAGACCGTAATGTTTTGTCTAGAATACACGAACAATTAATAAAGAGATTTGATTGGTAGGTTCCATTGTGTTACACGTCATTCACATAAGTAAAGTTTATTTATGTGAAGAACTTTAGAACTGGCGAATCGACATTCTGCGGCTTAAAACCCGCAAGGTTAGTTAGTCGGCACGAAATACTCAGGATAGTAAGTATGGGGTTGTGGGAGGGGGAGGGGGCCTGGAGGGTCGGGGCATGTGGGGGGGGGGGGAGAATAATACACACAAAATTGTTAAATTCTAATCTAGGATCGAACACGGGTCTCCGACAAAGGACTGCATTGCTCTAGCCACTCTAAATATACGTTTTTTTTTTTTTTTTTAAATGAATGTAACTTCAACTGCGTTTGAGAACCGAACAACGAAGTCGGTCCAAAATGAACCTGAAACTTTCAAAGCGTCAGACAAATAACTTCAGAACTTGACCATTTAGGCGGAGCAAACGTGATCGCACACGCCAGTTTGCAAGACACCTGATGATATTGATGATGAGTTATAGTCTACACCAGGTTCTGTAAAGGCACTTAGCTGAATACCTTTGAAAATATAAAACCCTTAGTAGAACTAATGTTCGGCTACAAATCTAGAGTTATGTCCCATGTCTGACGCCTACGGTCCCGTCTGTTCAAAGACGACTCGAGCGGATACGCTTCTTTGGCTTGACCCCTGTCAATTTCCACATGACTGACAACCGAATCTAACCGGAACTCCGGTGATAACGCCAACAAAAGGCAAGTTATACAATGAGCTATGATCTCTCTTTGATGGGGATAAATCTGGAGAAATGGCTGACAAGGAATCATAACCATAACAATATGGTTGTTGTGTCGAAGATGACATGCGGTTGTGATTCTTGCTCTTATGGCCGCCTCGACAATAATCAGACCGTGCTGTTGTGGAATTTCTCTAATGTTATCTTTCCATGTTGTTCGTGGTCTGCCTCTTGATCTACGCCCGTCTCCTCCTTTGTTTATACAGAATACGGTATGACGTCACAAGGCATACTCTCAAAGTGAGCTTACCATTTGTTTTGCTGGTTTTATAGGTAATAAAGAATCGGTTTTTGTGTCGGCTTTTTCTCTTACGGCCTCACTCCGGCTTTTATCTCTTCTGGTCGTCCTAGAGTCATTCTCAGACATCTCATTTCCATGGTTACTATTAATTATTTCCTGATATTTTGTGAGTGACCATACCTGCCACTGGTAGCGTAGGGTGGGAGTTAACATGCTGTTTGTGAGATGTTTCATAGTGTGTGAGTTATTTTGCTGTTAGTGTGTTTGTGAGATGTTTCATAGAGTGGGATTTATTATGCAGTTTGTGAGATGTTTCATAGAGTGGGATTTATTATGCAGTTTGTGAGATGTTTCATAGAGTGGGAATTATTATGCTGTTTGTGAGATGTTTCATAGAGTGCGAGTTATTATGCTGTTTGTGAGATGTCTCATAGAGTGTTAGTTATTATGCTGTTTGTGAGATGTTTCATAGAGTGGGAGTTATTATGCTATTTGTGAGATGTTTCATAGAGTGGGAGTTATTATGCTGTTTGTGAGATGTTTTATAGAGTGGGAGTTAATATGCTGTTTGTGAGATGTTTCATTGTGCTGTCGGGATTGTCTTATGTTATAAGAGAGAACATTTTAAAAAGTTAGAAAAAAAGGGGGGGGGGAGGGGGGGGGACTGTAGCTGTCCCAATACATGGTTTGATATACTGCATCGGATTTAAAATGAGATGCCTATTATACGTCTTTTTACTCTACTGCTATATCAGATTATGCTTTTGTCTTCTTATGGACATTATTTCTGTCTTACCAACGATGATTCTCAGAGAATTTGTTTTACATTCTTTTACCCCAGTGAAAGATTCTGGTTGTTCTGGAGAGACGACAAACAAACAGTCTGCCTACAAATAAGACAGATCTGTAAAACGGATGTGCACGCAAAACTCAAGCTCTGGAGCAAGAACAAAGACCAGAAGTGGACAAACAACCAAAACAATCCCCTGGAACGCGAAGAAGAAGAGAATAAGGAGAAAAAAAACTGAAGTGCCCAAACCCCCCGCCTCTCGGAGTCGCCAGTGGACGGGTATCTACGGGTGTCCGCGGGTGACTTTGGTTCCGCCCACTACTCGAAGCCAAATGGTACCGCTCTGCAACCAACAACAGACACAGTGACGATCACGTGATATGCAAATGAGTTAACTCAGAGAACATGTTTTAACCGTCGACAGAATGCCAAAACAGCGAACAGTGTCGCGAAAAAAACATTTTTCGAACTGTGTCCCTACAGATGCCTTGAAATGATATAATTAATGTATCAAATTATTCTGTCTCATTTTAACTTTTATTTGCAGTGAGGGAAAAGTGAATGTCTCCCTCACTCCCGGTAATTCCCATTTTAAACTTGAATATATCGAGTTGTCCGAAACAGAAAGGAAACTTTTGTTCTGTGTTGATTTGGAGTTTTCTGATCGTAGGTGAGTAGACATTTTTCAGTTTTGGTGGTGTAATAATGGTTTGGACAGTCGTCTAGTAACAAATGGTATCTAAATTTTTCATTGAAAGCCAGAGTCCATATGCCTGAGAGACAAGGAACTAATAGTCTGCACGCAGATAAGCCAGATCTGTAAGCACGGATGTGCAAACAGAAATCGGGTTCTGGAACAAGACTTAAGTCCAGAAGTGGGCGAACAACCAAAACTTTCTTCTGGAGTTTACAGCAGGTTGTTCCAAAACTGAGAAGAGAAAATCGTTGTACTAGAACCCAGAGCGCCATAGAAGTAACGATTGTGCAATTGAAAAAAAAAATACACAGAGAAGATAATAAAAGAATGAAATGAAAAAGACACAGATGTCACTGGGTGAGCTTCTTGCCAATGTAAAAAATCCACAATTTGATTTAGCGCGTCTACACATCTTCTACCTAGGGGATCTCAAGTGGCCTCAGCTTTTTGTAAGTAAGTAAGTAGTAGTAGCAGTAGTGGTAGCAGTAGCAGCAGCAGCATAAGTTGTAAAAGTGTATTGGTAGTAGTAGTGATTGTGGTTGTGGTAGTGGTTGTGGTGGTGATGGTGGTGGTTTTAGTGGTGGTGGTGGTAGTAGTAGTGGTGGTGGTGGTGGTGATGGTAGTTGTGGTGAAGATGGTGGTACTAGTAGTAGAAGTAGTAGAAGTAGTAGTAGTAGTAGTAGTAGTAGTAGTAGTAGTAGTAGTAGTAGTAGTAGTAGTAGTAGTAGTAGTAGTAGTAGTAGTAGTAGTAGTAGTAGTAGTAGTAGTAGTAGTAGTAGTAGTAGTAGTAGTAGTAGTAGTAGTAGTAGTAGTAGTAGTAGTAGTAGTAGTAGTAGTAGTAGTAGTAGTAGTAGTAGTAGTAGTAGTAGAAGTAGAAGAGTAGTAGTACCAAACATTACCCTAAGTCCCTTAGGGTGATGGAGGTGTATCAACTTAAGCACTAACACACAAAACCCATAATCTTTCTCTGTCTGTTCGGAATAATACCAAAGTCCAGAAGTAGACGAACAACCAGAACTTTCCAACGGACTTTACAGCTGATTAACACTATGAAAAAGAGCAGGCGTTGATCCATCGGACAGCAATAAGAGAAATATTGTCTACTTAACATTACCAGAATTGTGTATGAAAAACGAAGGTCATTTTTAACGGGTTACAAAGTGGGCACATTCGACTCTTTCAAACACTCATTTTTCTCACGCCTAGTGTTTTGTTATCAACAAAGCCTTTTGTATTCATATAACAAAATATACAATTTGAGTACAAGGTTATAGCACAAAGGTACAGATGACAATTGTATACATTCAAATATAGATCCATGAAAACCTACACCACATACTGGCTCGCATTGACCTACTCTAATACACACAAGCATACACATCAGTGTCGTATCCAATTCGTACATGTTAGCGTTAGCAGGTAACGATTACACTGGAGAAGGTATAACATGATATTTTCTTTAATGTCGCTTAACTGTTGAGTGAATACGTAGGCGGCTATCATGGTGGTACTCGTAACGGGTAGCGATCACACCTTGCAGCTTCTGCACAAGTGGCGTAAACAGACAAAGAATGGTTTTCTTTCCGCTATGTTCAGAATGTAAACCTTATGTGTAAGAAATGGTAAACAGTAATCACAAATAGTAAAATAATGCGTTTTTCTTTGACAGTGCAAAGTGTAAGCAGTCATTACAGCTGTTACATGCAGGCATGATCACTGACACACACACACGCGCGCACACACACACGCACACACACAAACGCACACACTAAGAAAAGACAAGGAGAAAGGGAAGTAGTCACCACACCTCATGCGTCAGTCTAGAACACATGACACGCGCCTACAGCAGAACTAAATTGTTTAAGTATATATCACATTCTTTAGAAACAGTTTGGGACAGCGAATCGCCGCACAGACACTTACTTTACTTTACTTACACCTGGGAGCTCACAGTGCGTTGATTAGTTTATGTTTCTTTTATATTTATTTTTTTTACTTCTTATGTCCAATTTATTTGTTGTGTCAACCCATTCTAAGCGAATTATTACTATTTCTTCTACTCTAAAGCTGTACTTTTCAATAAGAGAACCCCTCGTGTGGGTTCCGGGGCCCTATTATATGGAAAACAAGAATAGACCCACTGCCTGCCCAAAAGCATGTCGTAAGAGCCGACTAACTGGGAGTTTCCTTCGAAGTCGGAGTGCATCTGCCTGAGAGACAAGGAACCAACAGTCTACACTCAAATGTGTCAGATCTGTCAAACGGATGCACACGCAACACTCAGGTTCTGGAACAGGACTGCAGTCCAGAAGTGGATGAACAATCAGAACTTTCCACCAGAGTTTACAGCTGGTGAACGCAAAGAAGAAGAAGAAGAAGAAGAAGAAGAAGAGGAAGAAGAAGAGAACACCATGAATTAAATTCTTCTAATTTAAAAACAACAACAAAACTAGGATAGACTGTGTTGAATTAGGAACTATTGACACTGAAAGAGTTAAATAGTAAACAAATAAATTTGAGGAAACGAGGACGTAAACATGAAAACACAGATGAGCCCTGCCGGTGTAATGTTTCCGACAGTCGTTTGTCAAATGTTTTTTACATTCAACTCTCCTGTATGATACAAAGACTTTGACTGTAACTAAGAAGTGTGTATGTATGTTTGCAAATCTGGAAACACCGGTAGAGAGAGAGAGAGAGAGAGAGAGAGAGAGAGAGAGAGAGAGAGAGAGAGAGAGAGACAGACAGAGAGAGAGACAGAGAGAGAGAGAGACAGACAGAGGGAGAGAGAGAGAGAGAGAGAGAGAGAGAGAGAGAGAGAGAGAGAGAGAGAGAGAGAGAGAGAGACCAAAGGTACTGGACTGAATTTCATGCATGGCATTGAAGGGATTCCACATGACAGGACAGAATGGAAAAATAGACTGCTACCCCTGTGTGTCATACACCGGCACAACAAGATGATGATGATGATGATGGGTGTGATGCTTCTATAAATGCCAATCAATGCATGTGCATTTCTCATTCCCCCCCCCCCCCCCCATCCCCGCCCCTCGCGAGGCAATTCACCATCAGAGAATTTAATTATGGACAGCCATTTTCAGCTGATTACGGAACATCCCCCAGGGGCGGACCCTGAGTGGGTATCTGTCAGTGGCAACATTTCAATGGGGTCAACCGAGGGACGCCTCTGAGGCAGATTCATGCCCGACAAATGACAAAGTTCATCATTATACAATTTGTTGAGATTGCTGTTTACAAAATAATCACTCAAGTGTCGTCACCGCTTTGAAGGTTTGCAGCATTAGAGCTACAAACTCTGTCTGGAAGCTGTTGTTTGCACTAGCCGGTTGTAAACCCGGGAGAAAAGTCCTGGATGTCGTCCATTTCTAGACTATAGCTTTGTTCAATGACATGAGTTTTTCGTGAGCACCCGTTTTACATGTCTGCTCTAACTTTACACAGATTTAAGTTCCCTTACTCTGGGCAGATGGACTCCAGCTTCCCCTAATTAGCCGACTCCTTCGACATGCTTGTTAGGGAGGCATGTTTTTTTTTCTACTTTTACCCCACAATAGGACATAGGAACCCACACGGAGGATGTATGGGAGTAAGTGTATGTGTGGGTATTTATGAGAGTATGAGTGTGTGTGTGTTTGTATGTGGGTATTTGTGTGGGTGGCTTCTTTTTTCTACAAACAAATGGTGCCGGTACTTGCTACATGGTGTTTAAAAAAGGTGCTGGTACTCAACGCAAAATATCTATTACTGTAGCCCTGAAAACATGATGCCCTTCTGGTACTGGTGCTGCGCACCTTTGCATACTGTCAGAAAAAAATAGTACCGGCATTTTTGTGTAAGTATAGGCGTATGTATATGTGTAGTTATTTATGAGAGTGTTATCATTTGGTAATCTGGTAATCTGGTAATCCTAGTTTCAGCTTCATAGCAAACGGGTCACCCCACAGATGCTCCGCTCATGTGCCAACGAAAAACAAACGCAGCTCACAGTGTCACGCCATGCACTCAACTCAGAAGCTGGGCGACGAAACTACATCCTTCAAGTCTACAAATGGAGCAAAAATGCAACGGCCACCGTCTGGCAAAAAAAAAATATTTGCCACGGCTTTAAAAAAAAATAGGTGGCCGTGCCTAGCGTCCATTTTGACCGGAAGAATTATATGAGGGTTGATAAACGGTCACCCCAGCAGTACCCTCATTATTAGCTGGGGATAGCAGGTCGTTTACAGACGTCGCTCTCGCAATGTCTGCCTGAAAGAAAATCGGTCTCTTGCCAGCTCTCTCGCATCGTGCCCTTTCATAACCAAGGAGTCACTTATATTTTTCGACCCTACCCCTCCTTCCAGGCACCATGCCTTCTGCCATGATTTGTCCAATCCGCTCTGGCTCTTGTTATGGCCAAATCATTGCAGTTTCCGAGACAAGATGCTGTTTATCAGCCAATCTTCCCTGATGTTCAGATCTTTTGGGATGTCATTAGTTCTTCTCCTTATTGTGCATAAGTAAAGATCCCTTTTCACGCCTTTAGGCGCATCGGGCATAAGACAAGAGCACCCATATTTTTACAGACCAATCGGCACTCGGTGGGTAATGTTGTCAGAATTGCGTCGACCGTCTTTGCTTTCCCAGGAAAGCCATCCTGGTACCCATTTTAGGCTGGGTCGATCCACGACGCCCCATACCATGATGAAAATCCACGCAGCCAACAGTGGATTTCGATCGCGATACGTTGAAATTACGAGTTGGACTCTAAACGTCTAAGCCATAGACGCCGCCCTTATTGTGAAGGTTTGACCCTTGTCCACGCCACCCGGCGACCTAAAGAATCACATTCTACAAGGCAAAGCAACAGAATAAACCTCAGATACCCCGTTCAGCCCTTAAAGAAGTTTTAACTAGGGTACCTGAAACTGATACACAAGCTTGATTAAGTCTGCAGTCATGTGCTGTTAATGGTTAATGACGAATCTCTGACACTAACACTATTGCGTGACCCTAGAGTAAAGCATGATAAAGCACGTCTATGCCGCCGTAGAGGTAGAGAGAGGAGGCATTATAACCAGCTCGTCCTGAGAAAATCAGTAGAGGCACCTTGGAGTGATATCTCACTGAAGGACTTGAACAGGCAGGGGAATGCCCAATGTGCTTTGACATCGATTGTGATAACACAGCGTAACGGGTCAGGACTGCATCAAACTGGCAATAATCTAATCATTTAAAAAAAAGGAGAATAGTACTGTCCCCTTTTGTGCCCCTTAATGGATGAATATGCTGGTGACCTGGAGATTAAATTACTCCCTAGTTCAAAACCAAAATAGGGTCAATAAAGTGGATAGAGAGGTTAACAAGATATTTTCATGTTGAATCTCCTGCTCTTCTCCTCTGCCCTTCCGTTCTCCTGTCGCCGTCCGTGTCACCTCTTGAAATCACTTGCTCTAATCTGGTCTTGTCAATTCTAATCAGATGAGCACTCGACTCGTGCAGATTGTCTGTTTCGTCCAAGCCTCGGTCGTTGGAACCAATCACTTTCTCTTGACTTCATGCATTCACTGCGACCCGCTGTCCAGCTTTCACTAATTAAAGGCCTGGTGAAAGCCTCTTAAAAGTGATCATTATTAGTCATCATCATCATGTGCCTAAACAGGTGGTGTAGTGGATGTTTTCTCCCCAAAGAGAATTCAGCCCTCGATTTCCGAGTGTGGTTTGTAAGGCGCCATTTTGGGGAAACAGTAGTGACCAACTATCCACAAGCAAGCATGTCGTAAAAAGGAACTAATAAATGGTGTTTCCTTTGAAGTCGGAGTTCATCTCTCGGATTGGCGGGGAACCAACAGTTTGCATACAAATAAGCCAGATGTGTGAATAGGATGTGCACGTGAAAGTTAAGTTTTGGAACAAGACTAATGTCCATAAGTGGACGAACAACCAGAACTTTGCTCTGAAGTTTACAGTCGGTGAGCGCGAAGAAGAAGAGAACCAGGCAGTAATCACATTTTATCATGGCTGAATAAACACCAGATAATGTCAAAACGTGAAGGTAGAATTACCTATCAGTTCACAGCTACACACTAGCCCATTAACTTTCCAGTAATCCGATTACTGTTTCGTTCGTTTTTTCTTTGTTCTGTCTATGATACAAACTATCACTTACTGGACCCCAGCTGAGATGTGAGGCACATGTCAAAGTGTACTTTTGTAGTCTGTTGTGATCAACGGGGCGTTCTCTGGTGACCAGAAACCTAAGACTGTGTCCGCAGGTAGTCGCCTGTCTCTGGGTGCTGAAGAAATCAAGACTTCAGTCAAGGTTATCACAGAGAAAGATGACATGTTATTTAGGACTGTCTAGTTGTCCTGGTTTCGGTTTGTGGGTATTCTTTCAGCGAGGAACCGTTGGCGACAGGTTCAGTTCTCTGGGTTCAGACTATAGCTTCACATGTATATGTGCAATGACTGATCTGTCTAACTCAGCGGCTCTCAACTTGTGGGTCTGGACCCCTTTGGTGGCTGAACAACCATTTAACAGGTATCTTCTTAGACCATCCGATAACACATGTTCACTGAAGTTATGAAGTAGCAACGATGGAGGAATATGTTCGTTAATCTATTATTAAATGAACATATTTTCAGACTAATTAGCTGTACTAACTGCTCGTTAAAAAAAAAAAAAACATAAGTCTTGGCTTTTCGTTTTGCAGTTTGATAATTTTTTTTAGTTTAGAATTATATTGGGGAAGAAATGTTAGTACAACAGATTATTATAAGTACAAATGCACTCATCTTCAAAATTGCTTGACGCCATCTGAAACCTCCTGACGCCCCCTTGGGGAGGGAGGCCCCTCCCACGAGACCACTGGTCTAGCACTTTTCACGACTGACTTGTGCATTTGTTCGCAGCGTACGCTTGGATTAGCTGTAGTCTGTGTCACTTGTTCCACAAGAGACGGCGACTGGTATTCTGTGATTTTTGTTGGCAGAGCAATTATGGCATGATTGGTGCAGAAACGGAGCAACTATGGTGTGATCGGCACAGGAACGGAGCAACTATGGCGTGATCGGCGCAGGAACGGAGCAACTATGGTGTGATCGGCGCAGGAACGGAGCAACCATGGTGTGATCGGCGCAGGAACGGAGCAACTATGCAGGGATCGTTGCAGGAACGGAGCAACTATGGTGTGATCGGCGCAGGAACGGAGCAACTATGGCGTGATCGGCGCAGGAACGGAGCAACTATGGTGTGATCGGCGCAGGAACGGAGCAACTATGGTGTGATCGGCGCAGGAACGGAGCAACTATGGTGTGATCGGCGCAGGAACGGAGCAACTATGGCTTGATCGGCGCAGGAACTGAGCAACTATGAAGGGATCGGCACGAAAACGGAGCAACTATGGCGTGATGGGCGTAGGAACGGGGCAACTATGGCGTGATCGGCGCGGGAACAGAGCAACTATGGCGTGATCGGAACAACAACGGAGCAACTATGGCGGGATCGGCGCAGGAACAGAGCAACTATGGCGTTTTCGGCACAGGAACGGGGCAACTATGGCGTGGTCCGCGCAGGAACGGAGCAACTATGGCGTGATCGGTGCAGGAACGGGGCAACTATGGCGTGTTCGGTGCAGGAACGGGACTAATATGGCGTGATTGGTGTAGGAACGGAGCAACTATGGCGTTATCGGTGCAGGAACGGAGCAACTATGGCGTGGTCGGTAATAGGTATGGAGCAACTATGGCGTGATCGGTAATATGTATGGAGCAACTAATGCGTGATCGGTAATGGGTATGGAGCAACTATGGCGTGATCAGTAATAGGTATGGAGCAACTATAGCGTGATCGGCATAGGAACGGAGCAAATATAGCGTGATCGGCACAGGAACGGGGCAACTATGGCGTGATCGGCACAAGAACGGAGTAATTATGGCGTGATCGGAACAGGAACCGAGCAACTATGGCGTGAGCGGCTCAGGAACGGAGCAACCATGGCGTGATCGGCACAGGAACGGAGCAACTATGGCATGATTGGCGCAGGAAAGGAGCAACTATGGCGTGATCGGCACAGGAAAGGAACAACTATGGCGTGATCGGCACGAGAACGGAGCAACTATGGCGTGATCGGCACAAGAACGGAGCAATTATGGCGTGATCGGCCAAGAACGGAGCAACTATGGCGTGATCGACAAAGGGGCGGAGCAACTATGGCGTGATCGGAGCAGGAACAGAGCAACTATGGCGTGATCGGCACAGGGGCGGGGCAGCTATGGCGTGATCGGCATAGGAAAGGGGCAAACTATGGCGTGATCGGCGCAGGAACAGAGCAACTATAGCATGATCGGCATAGAGACGGAGTTACTATGGCGTGATCGGCGCAGGAACGGAGCAACTGTGGCGTGATCGGCACAGGGACGGACCAATGACGGGATCGGCATAGGAACGGACCAACCATGGCGTAATCCGTTTGCTATGAAATTGGAATTGCGAATACTTGAATACCTGAATTTTACGTCTGCCAGGCCCTTCAGTCACTACACAATCTTTTTTTTTTTTTTTTTTTTTTTTGTATTTATGAGACTAATCATTTAACTAATCTGCCTGCAGTTGCATCGAATAAGTTATTTCAGAATTATACAACCACACTCTCAAACACTCAATAACTGATGTCTGTAAAAACTTTTATATTTTTTCAAATAGCAAGGAATTGTGTAAGGTTGGTTGTCTTGCATACTGAACAAGACGACCGATTTCCCTGTTTGGGTGTAGGTTTGAACAACGGATTAACATCATAGCACAAGGGTAGTAACCAATTCGTGCTCCGTTCTACTTCTGACTCGAGTCCGAGTCTGGATAATCTCATCGCAGTGTACGAACACCGTAAAACTTACGGTTAAAATGGACGCTAGACAGCGGCGCCGTTCGGAACAGAGGCAAATTTTTTGCTTCTGCCGGACGGTGGCCGATGCATTTTTGCTCCATTTGTAGACTGGATATAGTTTCGTCGCCCAGCTTCTGAGTTGAATGCATGGCGTGACCCTGAGCTGCGGATTGCATTTGGAATGTTTTTTTTTTTTTCCGACTGTGACCAACGTGGTGGTGTGAATTGTAGATTCAGAAAATGGCGCGATGCCAGTCGTTCAATGCTGGCGGGATCACGCGGACAACTGCTGATCTGTTGACGACAAGTTCTGCTATCATCAATGATGAACTGCATTTCTAATGTTGGACTGTCTGTGTTAGCACTTCGGATGGCTACCTTATGCTTTAATGCGAGTGTATGCTAGATATGCTGAGACAGCAGTCTGTCAATCTTTCCACAAGGGACTGTAATAGACATTCTGAGTGTTTTTCGCTGGCACAGGAGCGGAGCAACGATGGGGCAACTCGTTTACTATGAAGCTGAAACTAAGACTACCATACTACCAGACGAACACCGTAGCACCGGTGAGGATCCTGAAATTCTTTTGGTAGATTTTAAACTCCAAATTTTGCCCGGGCAGCGCCTTTAGGCTACTCTTTTTTGATTTTTTACATGCACAACAATACACACGGGCGTGCGGTCTTACTACCCAAAGACTAAGGAAAATTACTAACAGTCTACGAAAAAAAATCCTAGCCTTCACCAAGGCTTGAACCCGAGACTTCCAGCACTCGAGGCGGACACGATGTCTCGAGATCACGCAGCCCCGTTTGCGTTGTAGGACCCTATGTTTTTTAGTGGAAAGGAAGGAGTGGGGGTGGGGGTAAAGGGGTCGGTTATGACCAACTATTCCTTAATAAACATGTCGTGAAAGTCTACTATTTCAGGGTTTGCTGAAATTTGATGTGTTGGACCGACAGACAGGCAGTAGTAGTTGTGGTAGTAGTGGTAGCAGTAGAAGGACGCAGCAGGATTAGTAGTAGCAGCAACATCAACAGTAGAAGCATCAGTAATAGTAGCAGCAGCAACAGGAGTAGGAGCAGCAGTAGTAGTAGAAGTATGTCTGTATATAATAATGCCATTTTTGTAAAAGGGATGTGCAGTCAATACTCAGGTTCTCGACTAAGACTAAAGTCCAGAAGTGGACGAACAACTCACAGGGCTATTCATCTAGGTTTACTCAGGGGCCAGCTTTTCGTAAAGTGAGAATTGTCACGATCGTCATAGACCAAGCATATAAATATCATTATTAGCCACGATAGGCCTCTGCAGACCATATCTGGCCCGCGAGCCGCTGGTTGAAGGGCCTTGAACTAAAACGTTCCGTCGGAGTTTACAACCTGTGAACCTCGAAGAAGAAGAAAGAATGTTCTCTCCAAAAGTACCGTGTAAAAGGGCGCGTGTTTAGACTTCCACAAGGAAATTTGAGGATGAAAAGAGAGATCACTCCAGTTTCTCAGCCTGATTATGTCTTTAGTCAGCTCTCTGGGTGCTTCCCCTTTCTCGGGGTCCGAATCGCAGCCATAACAGGTTTCAACGTTATGTATTTATTTTTCCGCTTTTTTATTGCGTTATATTTATTTATTTCCATTTGTTATTTTTCTGTTGGCTGGGTCGTCTTCACCTCTTTTTAGCGATCACCGATTGTAAACTCCATGTAAAATTCTCGGCGTTCGTCAACTTCTACACTTAAGTGTTTCTTAAGGAACTTGAATTTTGCGTGCACATCTGTTTTACAGATCTGGCTTACTTGTATGCAGTCTGATGGTTTTTCACCTCGCAGGCTGAGGTGCTCCGACTTCATAGAAGGATGCCTAGTAAGTCGCCCTTCACGACGTGCTTGTTAGAGAGGCAATGGGTTTTTTTCTCAGGGAGATTGAGATTTTGTAATCTCATGGTGTCAAACTTTCAAGTATCAGCTCGGAGGGGAAGTTTGCGACACAGGAAAGCCCTCTTTCTTGTTGGATTCGTATAATAGCCATTTGAGTTACTGGATACCAGCTTTTCAATCCGCAATCCCACAGTGGAGAAATCAAACAAAAATTATGTATCCTTGTTTTTTTTCTTTCGATTCTGGTGTTATATTTGTGTGTGTCATCAATGTGTGCGCCAGTGTGTGTGTAAGGGTGTTGTGTGTGTATGTGTGTGTGCTTGTGAGTGTCTGCGACGTTTGAATATTTTTGCACGTATGTTAGAAGGTATGCATTTTATATTTTAATTTACACAAAAACAATGAATTTTGCTAAATGAACATAATATGCTTGATACACAAAACACAACTGCCGCATGAAAGATGAATGCTAGGAAAGGCCGAATGTAAGACGGGCCTGTGTGCCCAAATTGTAGCCCCTTGGAATACAGTTCGTTCGTTCGTTCCTTTTATTCTTTCCCTGTCGTTCTCAGTTTCTTTCTTTTTTTCTTTTTTTTTTTCAAATGTCCTGCCTGTCCAGGACACAAAGGTTGTACAGTGTGCAGCTACGCGTGTCCTAATCACTACTTCTGTGAAAGTATCTTGCATTTGTCTGATTGGTTTACCCTCCAGGATATGTCCCATCGAGTCAGGGGTGTCCAATATGCAAAGAACTGGTGGATTGGGGAAGGAGGAGGGGGGAGGGGCGTTGCTTGTTTTGTGCGACGTTTTTCACGGGCGACTGTATTGCTGCTTTCACCAACAGTGTAATCAGTTTAACTTTTGTGCCCGAGCAATCTGGTGTAAGAGGAAATGAACGCACGGACTGTCTTGCTGGTAGTGGCCACATTAGGCGCAATAAATGCTTTGGACTTTGCTCTCGCAGGACGAGTTGGTAAGTCAGGAGACGAGGGCAAATCAGCAACTTTGACAAGTCCACAAGAACTTCCTCTCAAAAGAGGTTTTGCAAGATATGCAGTGAGAATGATTGGTAGAATAACAAACTAACCAACAAAGTCAAATTGAGTGTAACGCACATTTTATTTTTATTTTTTCATTTTTCCATTTATTGAAATAGCGAGAACTATTATGAAAGACTTCGTTTTGGTAATAAACAATTGTGTTTGTGTTAGTTAGGAATAAAGTGAATATTACAGTAAATTTCAAAGCGAAACGAAATAATTTTGTTTCTTGGGCAGTTTGCGAATTATTTAGTTATTCTTAACTTTGCAATCCTATCCTTCGTTATGTCACTACGTCTAATCATCATTAACTTAAAGTTAAACTGATCGGTAGTTCTCAGATGCTCCACCGTAGCAACTTGTTTAAAAAAAAAAAAACAATAACAAAAAACAAAACAAAAGAGGGCGTTCGGCGGGTGGGGGGGGGGGGGGCTTTACAAGCCAAAAAGCTTGGGAATCACTGGTAAAGATACATGAATGCTTTTATCATAAACTCTAACTTGTCTCATGTTACTGATAATTATTGGTTTCTCTAATTTTCAGACTGACCTATCCAGCCTAGAGAAAGAAAAATCACCAAAATAAAACGAATTTAATACAGAGATGAGGGAGACCCTTTGACATTGGTCAATCTATTTACAAAATTTTTTTTTTTTTAAACATGTCTTTATTACTATTGCTCAGTCCACTTCGTGAATAAAGGTTATTAGCATTGTCGGACACCCAGTCCCCGTGGATCTAAACCAACCTCACTGACGCCGCCATCTTTGAGGAACAGGCCAGCTCACAAGGAAACTCAGCCGACCAACCGAAGCAGCACATGTTTGAACAGGACACAACCTAACACCAAAAGAACCAAAACCCAACACAGCAAAGAAAACAGGACACAAATATAACCAAGCCCCTGAGGCAGGTTGAAGCTGTCCAAATTTTTTTCCTTTTTTTTTTTTTTTCATACGAATACTAATCCAGTTCAGAGATGAAAACTTTTTGCTTTTGGTTAATCCAGAACAGGGAAAAAGAATATTCAATACAATTGTTCAAACCAGTCCAGAGATAAGGAAGCCTTACTACCATAGGCAATTCCAGTTCACAGATAAAGAAGACTTTTGAACATTGGCGAAGTCATTTCAGAAATACAGAAAACCAATTCGCACTGGATATGCCAGCCCAGATCAAACAAAAACCGCTGAAAAACTTCAATTAACGATACACAAGAAAAAGAGGAGGCATTTAACTCAAATGAAAACTTTTAGTCATCTCCTGTTGATTTCTTTCTAGAGTTTTTTTCTTTTTTTGCCACAAGCAACAAAGATAAATATATTCACGACAACTGATTGGCTGTCATTGAACAGCAAAGAACAAAAAAGAAGCCGAAAAATTTAGAGAATTAAAACATAGGGGCATCTCATATTGATTCGTGAGGGCAATTATCAAAACAGGGGGCTCCGACCACCTCTTCAAAAGCTCCACAAGCATCAAGGACTGGAAACAGTCGTTCTAAAGACTTCATATAATTGTTCTGTAAAGAGTCGACAGCGCTCACCAGACAGCCAGAAGATGGCGTGTTCTCAAACTACACAAGATACTGTATTCATTGCTGCCATTGTGCTGTCAATGATGAGCCTCAGCCAGTGTGTGGAGCTGACGTACGTCATCAACGAGGAGATGCCTGCAAGGACTCGTTTAGGCAATGTCTTGGACGACGCCAACATCCGAAAGATTGTCCGCCAAGCTGAGATCTCAGATTTGAGATGTACACTCCTGACGGAGGGAAACCCGCAGTCTTCTTTCTTGTGGATCAACTCAACCAGTGGAGAACTGAGGACATCCATCAGGTAAAACACAAGTACTCATTTATCTAGGGTGACCATAATATGTTGAGCTGAAAACGGGGTATCAAACGGCAAACCCCTTTTTTTAGGCCACCGGGGTAGATGGGTTAATTACTCGCCCAGGAATGGCTTCAAAACGCGAACCATTGCAGCCAAGAACAAACCTACAAGAAATTGTAACTGACCCGGTGAAAAGTGGACATGTGGTCACCCTACATTTATGCAGTCTTTAACTCACTCTGTACCACTGGTGCGGTTCTGGGGATTAGCTGTTAGTGACGTATTTCGCTGTGCACCGTGTACCATAGTTCCATTTCCTAGCCGGATGGTCTAGAAAATAGTATTCTAGCTGCTTTTATAAAGAGTAGGAGAGTCGCACTGTGTAAGGTTTTGGGGTCATATAAAAAAACGTGAAATCGGTTCACTGCAAACAACTTTTAATGTGAAGATGGCACATAGTGCCCCCTCACTCCTCCCTCCTTTTTTCTCACAGAAACTCACATTACGTTCACTGGTTATTCTGTAGAAGGCACTCACTTATTTTCGTTTTCTGACCCATTGTTCGGTTATGTTAATTTTTTTTTTAACCTCTTTCAGGTGACGCCGCAATTGAATATATATCAAGACCCATGCTCCCCCTCCCCCATTTTAAACACAAATTGTTAAATAGAAGAGGACAAAACGAAATATCCCAAATACTATTTACAAGAACTTGGAGACAAAAAATCCGCATAAATCCCAGAAACCATCGCCAACAACTGGTAATTCAGTGTCCAAATATTAGTCTGATGACTGAGACTGTTGCATCTAGATGTTACCTGCTATTTGTGCTCTGACATTAGGTAAAGCAGGGCTGAGATCACTCTCCACACCAAGCTATCAGCTATGTTTTGTTGTGTGATTGTTTAAGCTCATGATCCGGATTCACCAAAGTGTGTGGAGGAAAACTCAGAAGAAAAAGTTAAACCTATTTTGTCATGTGATGATACACAAAATATCCAAGTTTAACAATGGGATATCGTGTTTAGCCTTCAACTTAATTGCTTCTTCTTAAATAGTTTATGGCAGTAAATCTGTTTCAATAATGAAAGCATTTCTGGGTAACTTCCTAGACCCCTCATCAAATGATAGATCAGGAAAATAAAGATTACAACTCCTCTGCCAGAAAATGAAATGTGATTGAATTTTAACTGCAGGCTCATTATTTTCACACTTCTTGTTTCGAACAGTTCGTTACGATGAGCAATTATTAGAAGTTTCTGGTTTCAATTCTTCGGTTTCATTAATCAATCAATTCATAGAATACGTTGGACCACAAAGAAGAAACCACTGACATTCTATATGATCTGATCATTTAGGAGAATTGCCTTATAAACAGCATCCTGTCCCGAAATCTAAAGTATTCTGGCACTGTTGAGTTTCTGGGAAATTTAGAGAGAGCGGTGAAGGATGCAGGTTCTAGAAAACACAACAGAGGCCGACGTCAATGAAGATGAACAAAAGACACTGAAAATGCACTGGTTATGAAAGCACAAAGTGCTGGAGAATTAGCTAGAGAAATAGACTTTCACGTGTACCGTGAAGAAGGTGATGCTCTGTAAAGGACCTGCTAATTTATTATTATTATTATTATTATTATTGATATTATTATTAGCTGACCACATTGATTGCTTTTGTTTTCCTTTCACAGAATAGACAGGGAAGAGATTTGTCCCAGGCTGACGGTTTGTGAGCTAAGAGTCAAGACTGTAGTTCAAGCACTCTTAAGCGCTTTCTTTCAAATAGTTTACATTAAACTGACTGTCAATGACATCAATGATAACGCCCCAAACTTTGACCATTCAACCTTTACAGTCAAGATTACTGAAAGCGAACCACTGGGAGCTTTCTTCCGCATCCCAACGGCTTCAGATCTTGACACCGGGAAGGGAAACACCCCATTGAAGTACACTCTATTAGACCGAACAACGCCTTTCTCGTTGGTCGTTGACGAGGTCGGTTCAAAGCCTAATGGTATCAGAATTCGGCTCGATTCGATCTTGGACCGAGAAACTGTCCACTCTTATCAGCTGCATGTCCTGGCAGTCGATGGCGGAGATCCTCCGCTGACCGGCACACTAACGGTCAATATTGTAGTACTGGACATTAACGACAACGCTCCGATATTCCAGGGGGAGCCGTACAACGTCAGCGTTTCGGATAATGTGACGGTGGATTCATCAGTTCTGGTGGTTAAAGCTGGAGATCCTGATGACGGGGATAACGGTCTTGTGACCTTTGTCTTAGCCACGGCCCAGAAAGACGTCAAGGTCATGGAGATGTTTTACATCAATAGATCAACAGGGGAAGTAAAGGTGAAAGCTCCGCTGGACACATATGCCGGACACAGTTACAGGTATTGAATATGGTGTGTGTATGTGAGAGAAAGGGAAAGAACGAACGAACGAACTTTTTTTTTCAAAGGGTCACTAATTGGGCCCGCAGGCCCGTCTTACTTTCGACCCTTCAAAACACCCGTCTTTCACACTGCAGCTGTATTTTATCAATAAGCATGTTATATTCATATGATAATATGCATATTATGAATAACACAAAAAAAGAGAGAAAAAAAGCACAAAAGAAAGCGAGAGAGAGAGAGAGAGAGAGAGAGAGAGAGAGAGAGGAAGGGGGGCGAATATGTTTTTGTGTGTGTATGCATGTGTATGTGTGTATGTCTGTAACTGTGCACAGAGGCCCGGGAATGTTGGGGCTCAGGCCTACTGAGGCCCCCAATAGTTTTTGGGGGCATATGACAACCCCCACATCCACCTTATGTATGAATGTTCCTATTTTAAGCATTTGTATATACATTATGTATTATTTCAAATATATACTAATTATTCGCTATTTAGCACACCATTTTAGTTTTTTTTTTTTTTTTTTGCACAGTAAAAAAGTTAAGTCTATTGAGAAACCTACTAATTTTCTAGGAGCTGTGGAGCTAAAATGGCTTCAATTTTGTTTAACTGAACTGTATTAATAATAATGTTTTTTTGTCATCATTACTATTTTTCTGCTGCCAGCTTTTCGCAGGGCCACCCCCTCCCCCGGGCAACGGCATTGACAGGCCGGCTAAACCAGATGAGGGTAACCGAATGGTCTAATAGCCTTAGGATTTGGTGTTGCAAGCAAATATTGGACTTGGCTAAATGTGCGGAGAAAGCCAATACTGGGTTCAGTCACAGCTAAGCTCCAGATATAAGGCCGTAGAGCTCAAATGGGAATTCCCGTTTTTGTGAGGCTGGCGTGGCCGGTCGGTGGTAACAATGTTACAGAGTAGATTTAAACACAAATTGAACTACAGTATAATTCATGTGCAACATGTAATTAATTAAATTAATTAATGTTTTGAAAATAAATAAATTGGCTATTAAAAAAATATGTATCTTCAAAATGAAGTATTTCCGGTGCTACTGTATGCCTGTGAAACTTGGACTGTTACAGACGTCAGGGAAAAAAAACACACGTCCATACAACCTGTCTGAGAAAGATACTGAGCATTAAGTGGCGGTCATGGTCCAGGACACAGTCGTGCTGGACAGTGCTGACACATTCCCAGCATCAAAACCATTCTACTGCAGTCACAGATTCGATGGGCTGGCTATGGTGTTCGAATGCCTAACCATCGGCTCCCAAAAATAATCTTCTTTGGTGAGATACTTGAAGGTCGACGTTCTCACAGGGGCCAGATAAAACACTTCAAGGACACACTAACGGCATCACTGAAAACCTTCAGTATAAACCCTGACACCTGGGAGGCTTCAGCACAAGACCGGACTTTATTTATGGTGCGCATATACCTAAGAAAGTGCAACGATCTGCGAGGAATCTAGAACAAGGGCAGCTGAACAGCGAAGTCAGGTAAGAAAGAACCGTCAAACAGGCCCTTCATCTACAGACACTGTGGTCTGCCTCCATTGTCCTAGACTCTTCCGGTCAAGTGCTGGACTTATAAGTCACCTCTGGACTCTCAAACATTCAACTGCAGTTTCATGACGGATGAAAGAAAGAGTGGTCCTCATCACTTGTGGTGGACAGACAAACGAACGAACGATTGCTATTATTGCACAGTTAAGCAAAGCTTAAGTCATGCTGAAGAAATATGATAAAACTGAATGTGTGGAAGACCTGGGGCAAGTGGAATGACGGTATCAATAATAATTTTTAAGTAAAGATGACTAATATACACAGCATATTAGAAACCTTATTTATGCTCTAACTGCATAGACAGGTTTAATAGTAAAACACTCAAATATACCTGGCTTCGGTCGTATAACATGCTCATACACTTCGTTGGCAATTTCCTCTCAAAGACTGACCATCCAAGCTGTTGACCGTGGAAGCCCTTCCAAGACAACCATGACACAAGTGGTCATTTCTGTGCTGGACACACACAACAGCCGGCCAGCCATCCTGCTCAACATTCTCGGAACTGCGGGTGTCGGTCAGTTGTGTTTTTTCCGTTGTATTACTCCTTTACTTTTGTTTTGTCCACTCCGGCTGCTACTTAAAAGTTTCATCTATCTATCTATCTATCTATCTATCTATCTATCTATCTATCTATCTATCTATCTATCTATCTATCTATCTATCTATCTATCTATCTATCTATCTATCTATCTATCTATCTATCTATCTATCTATCTATCTATCTATCTATCTATCTATCTATCTATCTATCTATCTATCTATCTATCTATCTATCTATCTATCTATCTATCTATCTATCTATCTATCTATCTATCTATCTATCTATCTATCTATCTATCTATCTATCTATCTATCTATCTATCTATCTATCTATCTATCTATCTATCTATC
Source organism: Candidula unifasciata (assembly GCA_905116865.2). Taxonomy (NCBI): domain Eukaryota; kingdom Metazoa; phylum Mollusca; class Gastropoda; order Stylommatophora; family Geomitridae; genus Candidula; species Candidula unifasciata. The sequence continues at coordinate 650,383 of CAJHNH020000924.1, read as the reverse complement.
TATCTATCTATCTATCTACCTATCTACCTATCTATCTATCTATCTATCTATCTATCTATCTATCTATCTATCTATCTATCTATCTATCTATCTATCTATCTATCTATCTATCTATCTATCTATCTATCTATCTATCTATCTATCTATCTATCTATCTATCTATCTATCTATCTATCTATCTATCTATCTATCTATCTATCTATCTATCTATCTATCTATCTATCTATCTGTCTATCTGTCTATCTGTCTATCTGTCTATCTGTCTGTCTGTCTGTCTGTCTGTCTGTCTGTCTGTCTGTCTGTCTGTCTGTCTGTCTGTCTGTCTGTCTGTCTGTCTGTCTGTCTGTCTGTCTGTCTGTCTGTCTGTCTGTCTGTCTGTCTGTCTGTCTGTCTGTCTGTCTGTCTGTCTGTCTGTCTGTCTGTCTGTCTGTCTGTCTGTCTGTCTGTCTGTCTGTCTGTCTGTCTGTCTGTCTGTCTGTCTTTCCATCGGTGGATCGGTCAGTTGTATACAAATCAGTTTGGTTCTCCAGCTGCACCGGGCATGTCACTGTCTAGTTCTAGAGATTCTGAAGATTGTGATTTTGTATTTCAGAAAACTAAATCTTTTTCGTTCTTCCTTAAAATTTTTTGCAACTATCTAGCAACACACTTGACGAGATACAATGAAATATGCTTGGTAATCAATTGTGCAAGATACAAACGATCCAGTACACTTATGTACCAACTGACACTATTAAGACAACGAAAAACATAAGTATGGCCGTCTGTATTCAAGAGAATGAGATCTGTAAAACTGATGCACACCCAACAGTCAGGTTGTGGAGCAGGACTGCAGTTCAGTAGTGGACGTGCAACCAGAACTTTCCGCCAGAGTGTACAGCTGGTGAACGCGAAGAAGAAGAAGAAGATAAGTATGACCACCAGGAAATATATTGATTTTTTTAACAACATTTGTCTACCAAAACTGCGCTGCCAGTGCCAAACGTTGGACAATATCTAAGGCTAACCTAGATAAAGTTAACACCTGTGACATGAGACGCCTGAGCAAAGCTGTCTACGTAAGCATCCGAGACATAGTGAGATACGATACAATCAGAAAACTGTTCAAACAACACCATTCATTAAATACATTCAGAAACGGAAGATAAAGTAGTTTGGTCATCTCGTTGCATTGCTGCCACAACAACTACAAACACAGACGCTGTAATTAAAAGATTTGATATGAAAACAAGTCGTCGATTTCAGAGAACGTCGATTGATAACATTAAAGAGCCTCTACATCGACACAAAATGAAATAACCCAGAATCGCAAACTGTTTCTTCCGACGGCGATTACTGACAGAAGGGGAAATTTATGACGATCTCGATGTATTCGTACCAACTATGTGCTATCAGTGCCAAACATGGGCATTTCTAGAAAACACAGACGCAGGATTGTAACATATGAGAATTGCTGCGGCAAAACCAAAAGCGACATATTGGCCAATGAAGAACTAAGAACAATGGTAGGCACAGTACAGGTATATGAACAGCAAAGAATCAAATGGTTTGGTCAACTGGTCAAAATGGAACAAAATCAGCCAGCCGCTAAAGCGAACTACATGAGAACAGCAGGTTACAAGTCAAGAGGCTGACCAAGAAAGAGTTGGGTGGACGGAGTAAAATAGATACTACAGTACGACATTAGCACAAGCAACGCCGCTCGCCAAAGACAGGAAACTACATTTAATTCCTCTCTGCGACGCTTTTATGGCAGGGACAGTCAACCAAGTTTACTCAAGGGCCCAAATGTTGAAAACATAGGGGTCGTTCGGGCCCGAGTCGCAGCATAGAAAGAGCGCTAATACACAATAATGGGCAGGTAATCAGCGGACCACTTGCTAGATCTGGTCCACAGTCTAGGGCGCTGCGTGGTCTCAAGGCATGGTGCCCGCCTCGAGTGCTGGAGATTTCGGGTTCAATCCCCGGTAAAGGCTGGGATTTTTTCACGTGGACTTGAACATCTAGTAATTTCCCCTGGTCTCTGGGTAGTGAGATCAGACACCCGTGTGCACTGTTTGCGAACGTAAAAATTCCCTTGGTAGTTGGAAAATTTGAAGTTAAAAATCTATCCAAAGTATTTCAGCATCCTCGCCGGTGGTACAGAGCCAGTGCACTGTGCTGAGCTTCTTCGGACTCAGACTGGAGTTAGAAAAAGAACGGAGCACTTATGGTTCTAACTACCCGTGTGCCATGATGTTGGTCCGTTGTTCAAACATCAGCCTTCAGTCCGCTTGTTGAAAAGCCCAGTTGTACGCTATAGATGGCAACACACACGCAAAAGAGATGACGATGAATCATTTGTGCAACTTATTGTTTGTATCTGCATCATTTAAAATCTTGACGTTCTTTACACCTTCATTAGCACAAGTATCGGAGCTGGCCGAAATCGGTCGAGCAGTGGCGCACCTGGCGGTGAGTGACCCCGACTCTGTCCAAAGCTCTAACGGTCAGACGTCCTGCTATCTGAACAGCACTGACCAGTTCCAGCTGCAGGCCATGGATGACCAGCAGTTCAAGGTCATCCTGACCAAACGGCTTGACCGAGAACAGCAGTCACATCATAGGCGAGTACCTGGTTGACTGAATGATTTGATCGATCGATTGATTGTATCGTTGATTTTAAGATGTTTGTTCCGCTTATTCATTAACTGGTTGACATGTAACTGATTTACTCGTTGATTTACAGTTACCCGCGTGATTTACTTATTTATTCATTGATAGCGTATCGATCGCCTGATTCAAGTTTTAAACAATTAATGAGATGACTGATTGTTCGTTGACCGATTTGTAGATTACATATTGCTTGCTTAATTAGTTGTTTAATCGTAGACTGGCTGAAATATTTATTATATGATAAACTGTTTGACTGACTCGTTGCTTGATTGGTTCAAATGTTCACCGTACATTGATCCACTGATTTTTGTTCAGTCGGCTGACTGACTGATTAATACACGGACATTTTTATCGTCATGAAAAACGCACAACATGATTTATGCTGTTCGTGGTCTTAAGTTGTAACAGATGCATGATCAGCTGGCAAGACACTTGATGATAACGATGATGACGACAACGACGGTAACGATAATAATGACGTCGACGGTGACGTTAATGATGATGGTGAACCATTGCTAAATTACATGCCTCTTTCTAATCCTACAGTGTAACTATCATTTGTGAAGACTCGGGATCGCCGCCTCTGAACGTCTCCTCCAGTTTTGCTGTGGAAGTTGGCGATGAGAACGACCACGCCCCTGTTTTCAGTTCGGCTTTTTACGCCGTAGAGGTCATAGAAGGAAAGGTCAACAATAACAGTGATAAAAGGTCAGTTGAAATGTCAAAGTTCGTGAGAACCAATAGCATTCCATGATCCTTCGAAGTCGGAGTGCATCTGCCTGAGAGGCAAGGAACCAACAGTCTGCACATAAATGAGATCTGTCAAACGGATGCACACGCAACACTCAGGTTCTGAAACAGTACTGCAGTCCAGAAGTGGACGAACAACCATAACTTTCCGCCGGAGTTTACAGCCCGTGAACGTGAAGAAGAAAAAGAATCCCTTTCCCACTGTTGAATTTAATTAGGTAACTTCGCAACTGCAGCCATGTGACTGGTGACCGCACCACTTGGTGGTGAATTGATGTATGACAAGTTAGATATTTTGAGGGCCCTTTGGGTACGAGTAAACAGTGCGGAGGAGCAGATAGATCATTGCTGCCTGATGAGAATGGCGCAATGAGGAGTTATCAGGGGATCTGGCCGACGCCAACACTTAGGGGAAGGATGATGCGGTTATACAATCAGACGGTTACTGGTACCAACAGAATTGGAACTCTTCGCTTGCTGCTGAAGATGAGGACTGAGCACCTATGGGAGTGTCCCGAGTGCTGTGATATCGATTCTTAATTCAACATTCTACGCAGCGATATCTCTCTGCGATAACATCCATTAAGTAATAGAACAGACAGACTTAATGTATTGAAAGACTAATTAAATAATGGCCTTATCAATGTCATGCGCATCACTTACAGCGCATACGAGTACAACAAAGTGCATGACTCTGTATCTCCGTCTAGACTGATGGCGATGAAACCTGGAGCTGTGGGAAATTAACATTTCACCAAAGGGATAAAACATTTGATTATTCAAAGCAGAACAGGCGTCATCAGTCGTCCTGCGCTTGTGGAGCTTCTGAGGAGGAGACTGGAGCACCTATAGCCTGACAGGAGTGCTGTGAAGATAATCCTCACAAATATTCTTCTCAACATCCATGCCGTGCGGTGTTGGTATCTGTCGGGAACCTTCTGTCTTGCGTACTTTCGATCAACTCTGACACAGATGATCCTCAATGATATGATTTCAAACTGTCCAGCATCTTTTGTCTCGACCTTCCTCTGTCTCTCCTCCCCTTCAACTGTCCTACTGTCATGATGTAATCCAGTTTTTTTTTTCTTTCTCACTAATCACTAATCAATAATTCAATCGAAAAGGGGGTGGGGGCGAGGTTCTGGAAGATATTCAAAACTAATGGCGAAAAAAGGGGGGGGGGGGGGCAGGTAGATTCTTTAAAATCAAGTTGTACCAGGTGCGACTAGCATGTCGTCTCTTCGTTGACTACTGAGGAAGGAGACAGAGCACGCGTGGGAATGTCCCAAGTGTACTGATATAAGTTATGATTAATTGATTCACGGGTATCGTGGTATGGCTGTTGGGAAAAGGAGGAGACGTACAAAAGCCGTCTGTGTGCTTGCTTGTTTGTCTGATGACCCCCAAAAAATAGACCAAATTCAACCTTGCTGAGAAGAGTTGAGGTTACAATTGTGGTCTATTTTGATTCGCGTCAAGTTCAATGGCATAAATGGTGTATCGTGCCAATGCTGACTGTTTGTTCTTTCTAGTGCCTTCTATAGGTTGCTCGTTCTGTCTCTAAGCGTGTTCTTGATGCCGTCATGATGCCGTCGCTTTACTAACAGGCTCTGGAACCGAAAGGGTTCAGACATCATGAGGCTCCTCCACTCAAATTTTAGAGAGGCTATCCCCCCCCCCCCAACACCCCCTCCCCCCACCCCCGTCTTCCTTCAATATAAAGTCTGCAAGTGCGTTGAGCTGTTCTCCCTAATCAAGTTTTTTGGAAATATAATATTTTAAATATATTATACTTTTGTTTTGTCAACATATATTTTTTCTTTTGTTTTGTTGACTGGTTGTAAACTCCGGCGGAAAGACCAGTTTGTTCGTCCATTAGGTCTTTGGTTTTTGTGTCAGGGCCTGAGCAATGTGTGTGCATCCCTTTTACTGGTTATTTGCGTGCATTTGGTTTCTGCTTGCCGCTCAGGAAGGAGGAAGCTCTCAAAAAATCTCGCCCCCCCCCCCCCACGTGTGGGTTCCGGGCCCCATTGTATGGAAAACAAGAATAGACCCACTGCCTCCCAAAAAGCATGTCGTAAGAGTCGACTAATTGGGGAGCTTCCTTTGAAGTCGGAGTGCATCTGCCGGAGAGGCAAGGAACCAACAGTCGGTATTCAAGAAAAAAAGATCTGTAAAACTGATGCACACGCAACACTCAGGTTCTGGAGCAGGACTCCAGTTCGGTAGTGGACGAGCAAGCAGAACTTTCCGCCAGAGTGTACAGCTGGTGAACGCGAAGAAGAAGAAGAAGAAAAAGTCGACTCCTACGACATGCTTAGATTCAGCGAGCATTTTTTTCTTTACCCCACAACTGGGCCTCGAGCCCACACAGGGAGTCTGCATATACCACTATTAATAATTATTGTTACAAATATTATTACCCCCCCCCCCCCCCCTCCCAACTTTTCCCAGCCAACAAGCATGTTGTAAAAGCGAGTAAGTTGGGGTGCTTCCTTAGAAATCGGAGTGCCTCTAACTGACAGGAAAACAACCAACAGTTAGCACACCAATAAGCTAGATCTGTGTATTGAATATACATGCAAAACTCAAGTTCTAGAATCAGACTGAAGTCTAGAAGTGGACGAACAACCAGTTTACAGCTGGTGAACGCGAAGAAGTCGAACATAAACAACTTCAATGTTAAGTTCTTCCACTGATATTTTGTCTTATATCTGCAGCCAAGCCATATTGACTGTTAAAGCCACAGATGCGGACATAGGTCCGAACGCCCACATCACATACCGCTTGGCAGAGAACACCGACCCTGATTTCGGGATCTACGCAGACGGATCCATTGTTGTGACAAGCCCCGCTGGGCTAGACCGGGAACACAGAATCAGAGGCGGGGTCAGAAACGTTGTGGTTCTAGCTGTAGACGGCGGGAGCCCGCCAATGACCGGCACTGTACAAGTGGTCATCACGATTAAAGATATCAACGATAATCCGCCCAGATTCTCCGGGCCTGCCTTTTTCTTCACCGTCCGAGAGGACAGTCCAGCTGACCACACTGTAGGTAGCATCACAGCCACTGACGCCGATTTAGAATCAAGTGGCCACGTCCTTTTCAAGATCTACCACAGAAATACAAACGCTATTCCTTTCCGACTGTCAACGGAAGGCGAAATAAAAACAATTTCCGGACTGGATAGAGAAAACAAATCCAGTTATGAATTCCTTGTTATTGCTTACGACATGGGGAAGCCAGTTGCCTTATCTTCAACTGTTGTAGTACGAATCAAAATTTTAGACGTGAACGACAATTCTCCAACATTTCTGTTTCCTAGCCAGAATAACAGCACAGTGCATGTTCCTTGGACACTCAGCCAGCGCCTTATTTTCGCCACACTTCTGGCCACTGATTTGGATGAAGGAGAAAATGGCGAACTAATGTACTCATTAGAAAATATCAACAGCTCTCAGAAGTTCGAAGTTGAGCCCAGTTCGGGGCATGTTTTTCTAGCACAGCCACTCACAGAAAGGGATATTGGTGTCAACATTATCACTGCTGTTGCCCAGAACCCTTCCTCAGACGTTCAGCTCTCGAAGTCAACCCTTTATGTCATAGTCTATGAAGGCAACAGCACCGTCTCTCACAAACCCAGTGCATTCGGTGTCAGAAATACGGTTGTTGTAATTGTTCTGTTGGTGGTTACAGTTGTCGTTGCTGTGGGGATACTTTTGACTATTCTTCTCCTTCGCTTGGTGGACAAAGACAAGCAAAAGAGGTTTTACAGCGCAAAAGAGGAAGGGGACAAAACCGAATCAAAGCTAAAACATGTTAATCTATACTTCGCTGGTAATGGGGATACATTCACGTCTGCTGATGATGCGACAACTGGCAGCAACGATGGAGGAAGGAAGAGAAAGGAAGTCAGTTTCTCTCTGGAGGAAGACAGTAATTCTAGCAGCAGTTATAGAATGACCAGCTCAAAACTATCTGACATTCGCGATTTTTCTTCAGACAGAGTTCAGCAGACAGTAACGGTAAGTTTTGCATTTATAAATATCCTAATAGTTTTAATTTGCCTCTCTGTACACATGTCTACATATATATATATATATATATAGTGTGTGTGTGTGTGTGTGTGTGTGTGTGTGTGCGTGCGTGCGTGTGTGTGTCCCGAAGAGAGGGGGGGGGGAGAATATATTTGCAGCGTATTTTTGACTCCCAAGTCGACACAGATGTTAATCTATCTATCTATCTATCTATCTATCTATCTATCTATCTATCTATCTATCTATCTATCTATCTATCTATCTATCTATCTATCTATCTATCTATCTATCTATCTATCTATCTATCTATCTATCTATCTATCTATCTATCTATCTATCTATCTATCTATCTATCTATCTATCTATCTATCTATCTATCTATCTATCTATCTATCTATCTATCTATCTATCTATCTATCTATCTATCTATCTATCTATCTATCTATCTATCTATCTATCTATCTATCTATCTATCTATCTATCTATCTATCTATCTATCTATCTATCTATCTATCTATCTATCTATCCACCCATCCACCCATCCACCCATCCATCCATCCATCCATCCATCCATCCATCCATCCATCCATCCATCCATCCATCCATCCATCCATCCATCCATCCATCCATCCATCCATCCATCCATCCATCCATCCATCCATCTATTCATCTATCCATCTATCTATCTATCTATCTATCTATCTATCTATCTATCTATCTATCTATCTATCTATCTATCTATCTATCTATCTATCTATCTATCTATCTATCTATCTATCTATCTATCTATCTATCTATCTATCTATCTATCTATCTATCTATCTATCTATCTATCTATCTATCTATCTATCTATCTATCTATCTATCTATCTATCTATCTATCTATCTATCTATCTATCTATCTATCTATCTATCTATCTATCTATCTATCTATCTATCTATCTATCTATCTATCTATCTATCTATCTATCTATCTATCTATCTATCTATCTATCTATCTATCTATCTATCTATCTATCTATCTATCTATCTATCTATCTATCTATCTATCTATCTATCTATCTATCTATCTATCTATCTATCTATCTATCTATCTATCTATCTATCTATCTATCTATCTATCTATCTATCTATCTATCTATCTATCTATCTATTGTCTTCTTCACTTTCACAGGGTTGCAGCCCAGTGTCGTGGTTTAAAATATTTGTTTTGTGCCTCTCGCGTGATTTGAGTGACAGTTTTCTGGATCTTCTACAGATGTTAAGTACAAATAAATGCTATACAAAATATAGACCGTCGACTTATATTGACCACGACAGCCACCGAGTGCCGATTCGTTTACACAAATGTGCATCTAACGTTGTACACACGAACAGCTGGTGTGAAAGAAACAGATCCTTTTCTGTACTTTTATAACATTTTAAACAAAATTTAATAAGTACCCCATCAATGTTATTTTCGGGTCTGTATTTGTGTCTGTCTAAGTGTATATGTCTGTCTATATGTGTTTGTCTGTTTAAGTGTTGTGTCCATCTCGTGATATTAAAATATAGCCTATATTTTACGCACAGAACAAATATGACTAGAAAATAAGAATGAGAATATTTTGGAAGACATAAACAAAAACGAAAGTGCTTATAGAACAATACAAAGAATAATACTGGGATATACATGACGACTTAAAGTCTGAGGATAGTGCACACAAAGCACGAAATTCGGTAACTCCAACATCAACTCCCAAGGATTTCTGAAAAGAACTATGCACTAGCATCAGACCTGTACTAACAGCATTATCGGCCCCTGAGAAACCCAATTTTCTGAGGCCCTTATGATAACAGTCAGAGAAAGGAAATTCTTATTTATGACCAGTCACCTGACATAGATTAGCATAGGGTGCCTATGCTCGTGGGATCCCCGGGTAGGTCCCCAGCAGGTCCATACGTTAAGACGACACTCATCAGCGGACCGAAGGACAGAGTCCGAAACCAAACCTACAACTTTAGAGCGTGAGGCAAACGCCTTTGCTACCTCGCCTGTGAGACCCGACTGTCTGTCGTTCAATATTGCGGATAATTAGAGCCATGAAGTTTTGTTTTCTGGGACGGTTTGTTGGCGGCCCTTCCTCATTTCTGAACTGGAAAGAGAAAACTACTGAACAGTGCGCTTGATGAAACACTGTGAGCGGTGGATTTCACGTTGAGTGTTTCTCCCCTCTAGTCCCAGAGACAGTTTGGTAGTGGTAAAAAGCGTTTTTTTAAAAAGGGGAGGGGGGGAGGGGGGGGGGTAGCGTTGGCACATTCGGCAGCTGCCTTATGCATTTTAAATTCCCAATGTGGGGATTTTCGGATTGTGTTTGGACCACATTTTTTTTTCTTTCTATAAATGAGTATTCAAATGGAAAAATGAAGTGAATGGTATGCGATATCCAGGGGTTCCGCAACAAAGCATTATATGAAGACTCGTTTGCCGTGAAGCTGTCATGTCTACTACTTACTAATATGTGTGTGTCATAAACATGTGTACGGTCCAATTGCATCGATGTTCAGAATGTCTAATAGTCATTTTCTTCGCCTGTAATCAGGTAATTGCGGTTCCAGCGTCATAAAAAACGGGCCAGCCAATGGTTGCTCCGTTCGCGAGCCAAAGAAAACCACACAGAATGCCCATCACTGTCGGTTGTAACAAACTGACACATTTTCTCTCTCACAGACTAGTGGTGTTGTTGTTTATCAAGTCGAGGCAGGAAGTGACGCAAGTGCTGACTCTAGTACGTGCGACAGTGGCAAAGGTGGAAGTGACGTTGAAGTGCAGAATCAGTTATGTCAAACAAAACTTTATGGTGAGTTTCTGCTGCCTGATTTTTTTAAATACATCACTTATTATTATTATTATTATTATTATTATTATTATTATTATTATTATTATTATTATTATTATTATTATTATTATTATTATTATTATTATTATTATTATTATTATTATTATTATTATTATTATTTTAGCACATAAAAAGCCACCATGCTCGCTGCATGCAGTAGTGAAATGCCAGGACTCGCCATTTAGCTAGTTAGCGTTCCAGTGGAAACCAAGCTGTGTGAATCACTATTTATGTTTACACACGGGCGTCTAGTTTTACTAGCCAGAGACGAGGGGCAATTACTCCAAGTCCAACTGAAAAAATCCCAGCCTTCACCAGGGCTGGAACTCGGGACCCTCAGCACTCAATGCGGACACCATACCTCCAGACCACTCAGCCTCCCATATGAATCACTGCAGATCATGAATCAACCAAAACCTTCATAGTGACATGTGGCCTTTTAATTCAAAAAATACTAGCAGAGAGAGCCAAATTATTATTTTTTTTTTATTATTTATTATTTGGACATTTGTAAAGTGAAATGGTGAGTACGTTGTTTTTTAAAGTTGTGTTTCAAAGTTAACTTAAATAAAATCATTTAATGTTTAAACAGTAAGATCAAGGCCGATATTTTTTCATTCTCATCTGGAACCCACACACTTACCCCCCCCCCCCCCTTAAACAAAAAAAAACAAAAAAACCTAGCAACAACAACACAATGAGTTGACGGTGGATGTTTAGAAAAAATGTACCCGACTCTCCAGGTCAAAGCAGCCCAAAATATTTCTAAATATGGAAACTGGCATTTTATTCGTTTTTGTTAACTCAACATTGACACTCTTTGATCGTCTGGCGCGATAGTGTCGTTTCTAAGAACAGGTATACTAGTGGTGCATATGTTATCTGTTATGTAGGTCAGTTTGAACACCGAAAATCTCACTGAATGTGTCTACTTTTTAGGTGACGCAACTCTACAGAGAAAATGTATGCCGGATCATCGTTCAAATCTCAACTTTGTCATCAGTGGTCAGAGTAGCGCGAAGGGCAAGCATTTGAGGAACTGTTTCGCGCCTGAAAATCTACAGAACGGTACTTCTCTTACTGGATCTAACATATTTAGAGGCACGCCCTCTTCATTCTGGCCACGCCCATCATATTCTCCTGACTCGTCACAGTTTGCTGGTCACAATAACAATAAAAATATAAGTGTAGCTGGATACAAACAAATTGTAGCAGACAACAGACCCCAACAACATTTGACGCTTGACCGAAGTAATAACAATAATCATTCTTGTTTAGAGCCAATGAGAAGTCACAAAAGATTAGTGGGAGCTATCTCGTTGGCGAATCAGAATAATCAGTTCTCAAGCTCATCCAATCGCAACAATTATTACACAGACCCTCCCGAAGCCACGCCTTCTGTTCCACACAGGTTAAGTTCTATATCGTGCACAGAAGAAGAGGCCAGCATGTGGGACTGCGATACAACCACATCCGGAAGTTACATAGTAGACCCCTGTGAACTAAATAGTGAAATAGACTCGTATTTTTTCAGGAACATGCAGGATATAGTGGTATAAAGTGCTGATGAATCTTTCTAGTCGCAACGTTGATTTTTTTCATTCGTGAAACATGTTTTAATGTGAACCTGACTTGTTCTGCTTCTCGTTTGGGATGAGTTTTATTTTTCACTGATGTCATTTGTCTATCCTCTTGTGGGTTGATGGGCACTGTTGTCGGGGAAAGCAAGAATAAACCCACTGACTGGCCTGAAAGCATGTTGTAGGAGTCGACTAGCTGGGGCTTCCTTAGAAGTCGGAGTACATCTGCATGAGAGGCATGGAACTTATTCATGGCTTTTTTCATCCGAATGGTAGCACTTTGAGTCATCGGGTGTTGGTCGCTAGTTCTGCAGTTCTGGCGGGGTTAAACGTCTCTCGCTCACTTTAGGGCCCACCAATCTACACTTGATTTCCCTGGATGAGATCTTCAGGGGCAACGCTTGTAGATAAAGGGAAAACCAGGACACAAAACACATAAGGTGACGTCATCTCCACGAAAGCTACCGGAAAGGCTAACCCGGTGAAAAGCCTCAAGATAAAGTCGGATGTGTCGCCGGAAAGGCACATATATCAAAAGTATGCTGTTAATAGGCACGGCGCAGTTTGCTCATTCAGACGAAGAGCAGAACTGGCCAGGCAAAGGCAGCATTTCAGAAGATGAAAAGTATCTGATGTAATAAATCACTATCATTAAACATCAGAAAACGAGTAGAGAAATGTAACATCCCGCCTGTTCAGTTGTATGGCAGTAAATCTTGGGATGTGAGCAACATAACCAAGAAGACTTTAAAGGCAGCTGAGATGTGGTTCTTGAGAAGCATGTTGTGAATACCTTGGACTGCCAGAAAAACTAACAATGATTGCATGGACATTGTTAAATAAAGTAAAACGTTTTATAAAACAATGTGCAAAATAAGTGCTTGGGGCTTCTTAGCAAAAGTTAATGGTAGAAGGTTGGGTGCAGGAGAGCCAAGCATATGATACCACAACATCCAGCTAAAGAATGGAGGTGGGGGCGGTCACTGCAGCTTTCCGATGTCTAGAGAACACGAGACACACGCACATATAGTGATTATAACTGATTCAGAAAGCATGCTGAGGAAGATCAGAACAGGTATGCTTCGTGTAAAGTGGCATGCTTCGCTGCGGAGGACACGAGTGAGGAGTATTGTCTGGATTTTTTCACCGGGGCACTCTGGCGTGTTGGGAAATGAACAGGCGGACATATCGCAGGATCTGCACAACTTGGTGGAATACTGATACGTGATAAGGCAGACGTGGTTAGTGCCTTGTGGGAGAGCGTGTACAGTTCGGAGGAGCAGATGGATCACCACAGTCTGGTGAGATTGATGCAGTGACGAGAGGTTCTGGCAGATGCTCGAGGCTCAGAGGAAAGGCAAGACTGACGTTTAATCAGAATGCTACTGGCACCATTAGTATCAGAACTCTTCGCTGGCTGCTGAAGATGGGGACGGAGAGCTTATGGGAATGCCCCGAGTGCTGTGATGTCGGTTCTTGAATCAAATAAATCATACAACAATGTGAAGAAGACAAACAAAATTCTTTCGTCATGTGATGAGAAAAGAGCAGTGGAAAATATCGTGACGACCGGATAGGTCACTGGTAGAAGAGACAGGCCAGAAGAAACTATAGATGGCTTAAGACAGGGGCATGGAGGAATATCATCAGTGGAATTAATCCAAACATCAAAGACCGAGATCTGTGGAGATGTGTGAGCGCCTACGCCAGCTGGCAAAGCACTTGATGAGATGAGACGAAGGATGAGGTCAAAACGAAAAACATAAAACATAAAGCAATGTTTGTTTTTCATGAACTGCATTGAAATAATAGCATGCACGGTGACCTACTTATGCACACCAGTCAACATTACACATATCTCACAGGACAGTTGTGTGTCTCCATAAAGCTGATTTTCACTCGACGTTTGTGTAACCTAATGCTGAAACAGGAAATCGTAACATGATTACGCATACACCGCTGTCCTGTTATCAGTGTCTCCAGCAGACCGCTTTGCGTTGATTTCGAAAATTTATCGAGCATTGAATGTCAGAGAGCAATGGCAAACTAATGAGCCTAAAATCACGTTATAAAACAATAAATTGAAAATAAATAAACATAAAAACAATAACACAAAACATGCAGGGGTCATTTTTTGATTAGCTGGGATATAAAATTCTTGATGACATATTTAAATTGAATTATTTATCTCTTGTGTCCGTTAATCTACGAGACAAGTTATTTTTAGTGGAATATTTATTGTATGCATTTTTTTCACAAGCTTCCAGTGGGGGTCTGGTTGGTCCCGTTTTGTGGGTAAAAGAAAAAACCCACTGCCTTTTTTACAAGCATGTCGTACAAGGCGACTAATCAGGGGAGCTTCCTTCAAAGTCGGTTGCATCTGCATGAGAGGCAAGGAACCAACAGTCTGCATACAAACAGAACAAATCTATAAAATGCCTTCATGAATGAATGATCGAACGATTCAATGAATCAAAAAGTAAATGATTGAAACAAAGAACTGGCATAACTGCGCTCGGGAAATTCCCACACGTGCTCCGTCTCCTTCTTCAGTTGCCAACGAAGAAATGACATGATAAAAATACCAATTGCGACCTGATTGTCAATCAAGAATTGACTTTACAGGCTTAGAGTATCAGCTGCATCCTGGCCAGTTTGCGCTTTGCTCTAACTGTACAGACAATAGACTAGAATGAAAGAATACAAGTATGCTCTATGTGATGTATGTGTTTTTAAAGGTTGATAACGTTGTTGAACAGAGTCATGTTACAATTGTACTCACACGCCTTCACTTACCAAAACTCAGAAACACACCTGCAAACAAAATAAATACAAATAATTATCAGAATCTCAAGAACTGTGTGTTATATTACGTATATGTCTGTGATTGTGTGTATGTGATCAATGTGTTCTTCTGTATATGTATGTGTATATGTGTGCGTGTGTGCGCGCTCTTGCGTCTGTACTTCCGAAACACGTATATATCTGCCTCGTGCGTGTCTGCGCTATGTCTGCATTTTGCATGTACATTTGAAGATATGCATCTGCATTCATGCTTTTATATTTTTACTTTACATTCATTTTATGAATTTTGATATGAACACAATATGCTGGATATTCAAAATATAAGTGCTTGACAAGGCAATATGTATTACGGGGCTGCGTGCCCAATTTCTAATCCTTTCGTTATAAAGTTCGTTCGAACAATGGAAGTTAAATCTGTTTCTCCTTGTATGGGTTCCGTGGCCCGATTTTGAATACACCCATTGCCCCCTAGCAAACATGTCGTAAAAGGCGACTGTTTATGAGGTTTTCTTCAAATTCGCATTGCATCTGCCTGAGAGGAAAAGAACCAATAGTCGTCATATAATAAGACAGATTTGTAAAACTGGAATAACACTCAAGGCCAGACGTGGACGAACAACCAAAACTTTCTGCCAAAGTTTAAAAACCGATGATCTTAAGAAGAATAAATATCGTTCAGTTTCGAAATACTACTATAATGCAACCATTTACTCCTCTTTCTCTCCCTCTTTTTTTCCTCCTGAACTTCTTCTTTTTCTTCTTCTTTTCCCCCGTCACCTTCGCTCCTTATTTTTTCCTCTCCAGTTACCAGGTGTTGTGCTGGGATAAACGATCGTCTGTTTGCTCTTTTCTAATTTATTGTATAACTTGGTTTTAATTTCTCTACGATTTGTCTAGATGCTGTCGTTCCATTTTTGCTTGGTCTTGGTTTTACTTTACTTGTTATAACTGAGGAACAAAGGAACCCACGAATGAACAAACTTTATTTCTTAAGGGCCACGGATTCATCATGCAGACCCGTTCCCCATACGGAACTTTAAAACACTCCTTTTTTTTTTTTTTACATGGCAATTGTATTTTATGTTTCAATCAGACTGTGTTCATGTATAACTGTTTATATTATGAATGACAGTAAAAATAGAAAACCATGGCAAACGCACGCCTTCGAATATATATGCAAAACTACGCAGACAACGAGACACACAGGAACACACACACACACACACACACACACACACACACAATAACAGATGGGGCAGTTAAGCACACATATATACACGAACACACCTACACATGCAAAGGTGCAAACACTGACAAGACACACATATCAACACATCATACACAGGCATACACACTCATAGACAAAACAGAAAAACACAGACAAAGCACGCACACACAGACACAAACACACATACAGATACAAAACGCACACAGGCACACACAAACATACTCATAGACATACTCATATACACACAGGTATGCGGACATAACACGCAGACACAACTTACACAGTCAGAATACACACAAGTGCATACACAACAATACACATAAATCTAAAACACAGTTTCGATATTCAAACACAACAAACACATGCAAATCATACACAGACACACAACAGTAGGAGATGGGAGTACGGGGGTGTTCTGATAATTGCCCATACTACTCACTTCCGCTACATAAACTTATACAGTTTTGAGCGAAACTAATCCTAAATCTGTAACAGTAATTGAGAACGCAATAAACCAAATGTCTTTTGTCAAAATAGGAATCTTTAAAAGTTAATGCGAATGGAAGTATTACAATAAAATTGTTTAAACATTTTAAAGTTAGAATTACTGATAGTTACAAACAACAGCAATGAATGCCCTAAAAAATGCGCAATCTCGAACTAATCAGTCTCGCAACTGTTAAGTTTTGCGGTTTCTTTTAAAACTGTCACATAACATTAAATTATTGTAACATGTATGTATGAGAAACATGACAGTTTGTCACCACCATGCCAAGAAACTTTATGGCGGCTTCCATAAAGAAGGCCTTAAGAATCCAATGGCATGTTAGGACCTATGTTTCTGTCGACTCGTACAAGGTTGGCCTATTCGGCATTCACGCGATTCTGTTGCACTCCAAAATCAGCTAGGCAGGCCATGTAGTCTTTATGTCCACTTCTTCATTTTGTTTTTGCTAGTACTTTTCAGGTGAGAAAGCCATTGGCCTCTAACGCATGTGAACAGTTGATCAGGTGGCAACTGGCACCAACAGTGTGGAAGCTCCACGTTGGCTACTGAGGAGGGAGTGGAGCACGCAGGGGAATGTCCCTAGAGAAGTGATGTCAATTATTGATTGATTCATTCATTCGCTCTAAGCTTGTCACAGACGTGTTCATTTTTCTTGTTGTTCTAAACCGCATCATTATTATTCTGCGACTCACCGTTTTCCACCATGTTTGGTGTCTTCTCTGTCTCATCCGATTGCACCAGAGCTACTCCTTCACCGTGGGCTGCGTTTTTCTCTGTGCGACCTAAGAACGAAATAGTTTCACAAATATTTAGTGAATTTTTTCCTTTCAGTCGATCTGGTTTCACAGAAACCACTGCTGCTTTTCCACCACTTCATTGCTCTCACATTCCAAGTACCAGTTCTAGAGATATTATTTTGTGAAACTGTGAAACTTTAGTTCGGCTTGCTCCATGCTGGATCATGTTTCGTCTATTAGAAGCTCCCCTTCAATTGCCTCTCCCAAACACACACACACACACAGAGCGATATATATATATATATATATATATATATATATATATATATATATATATATGTGTGTGTGTGTGTGTGTGTGTGTGTGTATATATATATATATACACACACACTCACTTCAAATTAGTTGATACTTTGTTTTTCCTCAAAACAATGTTTATCCTTTGTGAAGTGAAATCTCGTGGACACAAAAATACACATACGGTTTGGCAAGCTCAGTTGTGTCTCATCTGGTGCAATACTACAGAGTCACATCAACATAAAATGAAACATAAAACAAGGATTCTATCCACTGAAAAAAAATTATAATCCTAACCCCTGCAAAAGCAGAATGAAGATGTATTGGAGAAAACTAAATGAAAAACAAGAACAAAACAACCGCAATATTTCACAGGATGAAGATATTACACACAATATTTCTGTGTTTACTGAGGCTATAGAAAGTGCCCAACACTATATGAAGTTGCCAGCGTGTAGCGGTTAGATGCTCGCCTGTGGTTCCAAATGTCACGGTTTCAAATCCGAATGGAGCCACACTTTCTTTCAAAAATGACATTGGCTCCCAGGTCGACCCAACCTTAAATGGTTGAGTTGATTCAAGAATTAACATCACAGTACTCGGGGCATTCTCATGCGTGCTCCGTCCTCACCTTTAGCAGCCAACGCAGAGTTCCAATACTGACGGTACCAGGCACATTCTGGTTATATGTCCGTCTTGCCTTTCCTCTGAGTGTAGTGAGCCAGCCAGACCCTCTAGTTACACCCAGAAGCCTCATTCTCTCCAGGCCATAATAATCTTGTTTCTCTACTGATTCCTTAAATGGGTACCAGGTAACTGCATAGGATGTAAAGGCGCCTGTATGGTGTAGACCACATTACCCACCCAGTGCCGACTGGTCTATAAATTTAGATCTAACAATAAATGTCCAAAACGCCTGAAGGGCATGATAAATGGTCCTTTACTTTCAGAACTACAATGAGCGGCTCCTGCAGTAGAACAGTGAATCATGGATAATCAGCTCATTAAAGAGCTACAATGAGCGGCTTCTGCAGTAGAACAGTAAATCATGGATAGTCAGCTCATTAAAGAGCTAAAGCGAGCGGCTCCTGCAGTAGAACAGTCAATCATGAATAATCAGCTCATTAAAGAGCTACAGTGAGCGACTGCTGCAGTAGAACAGTAAATCATGGATAGTCAGCTCATTAAAGAGCTAAAGCGAGCGGCTCCTGCAGTAGAACAGTGAATCATGGATAATCAGCTCATTAAAGAGCTACGGTGAGCGGCTCCTGTTGTAAAACAGTGAATCATGGATAGTCAGCTCATTAAAGAGCTAAAGCGAGCGGCTCCTGCAGTAGAACAGTGAATCACGGATAATCAGCTCATTAAAGAGCTACAATGAGCGGCTCCTGCAGTAGAAGATCGTCTGTGT
This sequence comes from Candidula unifasciata, assembly GCA_905116865.2. Taxonomy (NCBI): domain Eukaryota; kingdom Metazoa; phylum Mollusca; class Gastropoda; order Stylommatophora; family Geomitridae; genus Candidula; species Candidula unifasciata. Next base: position 631,495 of record CAJHNH020000924.1, on the reverse strand, counting down.
CAGAGCTGACTGAAAGTACACGAGGCAGAAGGTTGAGGATAGACATGACTACCAATGCAATACAGCACTTTAAAAAGAAGAAGAATGGGAGATGAGGACGAAAAAGGTGGGGGGGGGTGTGGAGGAGAGGGGTATGAACCTACAGTTTTTAGGCCACATGTGCACATCAGGATTTTTTTTTTGCCCCAATAAAGGAAATCTTCATCCCTTCCTGAGGATAGAACGGATCCCCAAATAAAAGCCACCACCCCCCCCCCCACCCCCTTCCCAGGGGCTACCTTTCGCTGAATGCTTCCCCGGAACTCGAACGAAGATCATGATTACTGATTTTGTTAAAAAAAATTGCAGTCCCACTTACATACTTTCACTTTTCATCGCTTGTTGATATTTGAAACTATAAGAAATGCGTGAATACATACATTTGACACGAATTTTAGTATATGGTTAAGAAGCGTATCTTGTTCCGTTGCGAATTATTGATGTTGTTGGGGGGGGGGGGGGGTGTGGGCGGGGAGGAGGCTCAAGGGGGCTATGTCCCCAGATTTCAGCGCCTATGCTGATAGCACGTTGTGCAATTAAGTCCTTAAGTGCACGGATTCTCTCCTTGGTAAATTGCTCAGCGTTAAGCAGCTGATGACGCAAGTTCTGTGTTGGGTTATTATTATTATTATTATTATTATTATTATTATTATTATTATTATTATTATTATTAATATTATTATTATTATTATTATTATTATTATTAATATTATTATTATTTAGGGTCCTAATACTGTTCATGTCTGACATCATCCCTTTACACGTTCACTTTGAGGATTCACTTGATTCAAACACTTGATTCTTGCAGAAGTCTTACTTCCAAAATAGGATTCCGTGTATCAGCATGTGCAATGCTTCTCCGCCCCCCAAGGCTGCTTATCTGCAAGTCTGTCAGCTTTTTCATTGCCTGTATTTTCTGGCACGTAAATGGAATTGATCCTTGTCAGCCTTGACCGCCTAAAAGACCCCAAGCAATGTCTTCAGAATAAAGTTATATTGAAAGTAGTTTGCTCTATAGAGGACAATATTTGGCCAAGGTTCAACACTCAAGAGAAATACCTGGCAGATTCCAATCAGAGTGATACCGGTGTCATCGGTACAGGAACTCTGCCCTGGCTGCTGAAGATGGGACTGAACGCTTATGAGAGTGTCCCGAGGGTTAAGGTGACGATTATTATTTCAAAATTTACAAAGCATTGATAATTCACATCAGAACACGACAATCAACATTGTTTGGGTATGCCATCAACATTGAAGTACGTCTTCACAACGGTAAGGTTGAAGGGGAAGATAGCTAGATGTCACAGTGTGTACATTCTAAAGAGGGGATAGAAGAAGAAGAGAAAATATAAAAGTAGAGAGAGACAGACGAGAAGGAAAAATAGTTAAAGGATGTATAAGAGGACAATAGGTTCTCCTGTGTGGAGAGTGTAGTAATAAGTCTACACCCCAAACGATCAGGTAATAGTCAGTGGAGGTCTTATGAAGGAGAGAGTAGATATATAGTAAAGTGGTGGTGGTATAAAGACTACAGAGACTAACAATAATAGTACCACTCCTATACTCAACAAACTAACGATGGAATACCTATAAATAAACAGAGGGGGGAACCATTTGAGGCCGTTAAATATTATGAATTAATCAAGTAACAGAAAGTATTGTGAACGGCACTCATAGAAAGAAGTAGAAAGATAGAAGAACACACTAGACAACATAAAAATCGAAAGCTATAGTTACCGTGCCGGGAATTGATCCTGTCACCTCCAGACGGCGTCTGCGCCTCGCCATGAATACAAGTGCACTAAGATACATGGTCAACTCGGCACCCCCGAAAAAGGTGTCTCATTGGCCATGTCTATCGTACAGCTTGAAATCCACGACTATGGAATACGGACAGAATTCATTTCAACCCATTGAAATGGCACCATAGGTTACAGAAATTTATATTAACCAAGCAAATGTCGAATAACAATCACATCAATAATTTACGAACAACCTTATTGCTTTGTCTAGAATATACAAACATTTAAGAAAGGTATTTGATTGGTAGGTTCCGGTGTGTATACGTCATTCCTATAAATAAACAGAGGGGGGGGGGGGGACCATTTGAGGCCGTTAAATATTATGAATTAATCAAGTAACAGAAAGTATTGTGAACGGCACTCATAGAAAGAAGTAGAAAGATAGAAGAACACACTAGACAACATAAAAATCGAAGGCACCATAGGTTACAGAAATTTATATTAACCAAGCAAATGTCGAATAACAATCACAATCACGGTAACTATAGCTTTCGATTTTTATGTTGTCTAGTGTGTTCTTCTATCTTTCTACTTCTTTCTATGAGTGCCGTTCACAATACTTTCTGTTACTTGATTAATTCATAACGATGGAATAAAAGAATAACAACTAACAATCATGTTTATTAAGAAACAGCATTACAAAGTCGTCTATCTCATGTTACACAACCGACAGATGTTATATTATGTTATAAACATAACGTCCTCACACTATAAAACTCAGCAACTGACAGCAGAACCCACTCAACGATAAACTAGCAAATGATCTACTCTAATGCCAAATACCGACTACCATCTAACCGTACTGTTGATTGCAGTCCAAAGACCAGCAAACCTATTGACAAATACCGACTACCATCTAGCCATACTGCTGATTGCAGTCTAGATACCATCTAACTATAACCAACCCGGCACACCATGACAGAAACTGCCATGTCACCTGTTAAATATATTCAAACAATCTATAAGTTCACATTGCCAAGCATATAAACGTAAACGCAACAACATACATCTTATTCTACCCTGCAAACAACTGCCTTTCTTCATACGAATAGTTCTCCCTTTAAACAGGCATTCTTATACCCTTGAATAAACCTCCACCCACTAACTCACATGTATTTCTCATTCAACACATATTACTATGTATAACCATACATGCACTATTTACTTTTACCACATGAATGACCATGCACTTCCTTCTCAACGACAACAATCTGGCTACAGACATGGCCTTGC
>CAJHNH020000924.1:373421-618421 GCA_905116865.2 Candidula unifasciata | reverse complement strand
AGATCACTGTGTGTGCAAATTTATGTAGATTATTTTTAGTAGTGGCAGAGTTCAGAAATACTTTCCCCGTGTGGGTTCCGGGATCCCATTGCAGGAAAACAAAAATAGATCTACTACCGTCCCAACAAGTATGTCGTAGGAGTCGTCTAACTAGGTGCATCCTTCAAAGTTCGATACATCTCTCTGAGAAGCAAGGAACCAATACGCTATATACAGATAAGCCAGACATGTGAAACGGCTATGCAGGCAACACTCAGGTTTGAAATATACGCGGACTTTAATCAGATTACAGCTGGTACTATAAGCAGGACGGCTCCTCATTGGCTGCTGGGTAAAGACGCGTGGTAATGTCCCGACTGCACTGAGGTTAACGCTTCACTCGGTCACTGATTCAATACTTCTTTGAATATAACGCGTTAAGTACCAACTGTCTGATAACGAAAGAGAATCATTACGCCTGCATTATGGAAACGATCTCTGAATTCGTCAGTGTATTATGTTCGCTGCTCCTGGCAACCGCCGGCGTCTGTTTGGCGTATTCAACCACAACCCCGGAGACATTTGTTGCAGACAACGCAACGGTCGCGCACAGCCAAGCTGGCACTGAATTAATGGTGGACGCATACCAGAATCTACGAGACATCTTGTCTAAACAACTGTCCAACAGCTACCCCGTGCCGCCCAAGTTTTACTCATCCACCTACACGATCTATGCCTCATTTGAACCGCTCCAGATCATTACGCTGGACGAGGTCCTTCAATCTATATCAATGTCTTCGGCAATAACATTGACCTGGCGTGACCCCAAAGTTAGGTGGGACCCCCGAGAATTTGAAGGCATCATGTCTATCAAGTTACCGTCAAGTTACTTCTGGCTGCCCACACTAATCATCCCCGAGACTACAGTTGAAGAAGGAGCACCATTGATCCCCGACGCCGTGGATGTCACCTTCCAAGGAGACATCCAAGTCATGATGCCGACAATAACCACCACGCTCTGCAACTTGGATCTCACTTACTTCCCCTTTGACGATCAAAACTGTACGCTAGCGATGATGGAGTCTGAATTTTACAACATGACTCCCTACACCGTTACTCTTGGTGACATGAGTAGATACTTCGGTACAAACGCAGCCTGGAAACTGGTCAGCTACAAGTGCTACCCTCAGATATCTATAGAATCGACCCCGCCGTTCAGCTTTGTAAGCTGTCATGTGGAGATTAAAAGACGGAGTGCCTTCTACGTCATTAATCTGATAGGTCCCATGGGAATGACCTCGCTGATGACGCTGCTAGCCTTCTGTGTTCCGGCTGATGGCGGGGAGAAGGTCAGTTTTATCGTGTCAATGTTTATGTCTACGTCCGTGTTTTATAACTACATCATCAACATCACCCCACGCAGCATGCAGAACCTGCCCAGGGTGAACATCCTTCTTGTGGCTATCGCGGTGCAGATCATCTTTGCTACCGCAGCGATTGTGTTCGTGCTTGTGCGCTACAGTAAAACAAAGGAACGGCAAAAACATCATCAATCGCCTAACTTCCCGAGACAGGACAAGCATAGCGATGATCGTGGCCAAACTCTCAACCTAAAGTCAGAACTTGGCAACAGGACATCACCATTGTCGCATCAAACAGCCACAGACAAGGGGTACGCTGATGGAGGTCGCCCAGAGGACGACCTGAAGAAACCAGCGGAGAAATCTACAGCTCCACCAAACACTAGAAACGAAGCAACAATTGTGGCTAAGGACGTTAGCAGAAGTGCCAGGATGTTGAGCTGTGATCAACTGGACATACTGTTTTTCTGTGTCATGTGTGTGCTCACAGGTTTATTGTACTTGATTACATTCTTTGTGTAACAAAGGTTCTGTGTTAGTCAATACATTTCTTCCTTTTCCTCTTATTCTGTGTGTTCACCATTTTTACACTCCAGAGGAAAGGCCTGGCTGTTCGTCCACTTCTGGACTTCGTTTTGTTCCAGAACTGAAATGAACTAACTGGGTTTGATTCCAAATGGTTCAATTTATGTCCGTAGATAGCCGCGTGCTGAGACCACAAAGCATGAGCACAATCGCTCTATCAATCATCCTTATAAGTCTCCGTAAAAATTTTTACTTGTGAACCAAACGACGCAGCTTTGAAATGAACCTACAGTGCGCGAGCCGTGTTGACCAAGTCCTAGGCTGAGAAGAGATTTATAGAATGACCACAAGAGGTGTAGACAGGCCTGCCTAAGGCTCAAACTCCGACTGTTTGTGATACTACTGCTCTAGCTCCACTCAGTGTAGCCAGTCATCCTACACTGGTGTCTTGTGTTGTGGCCACAGCCCGTACACAAGCCTACATCAGCTCAGTGAAGAGCTAAGCAGACATCACGTGACGGTAATCAAAGAGATGAGGCTTCTTCAAACATCCTTCTCTTCTTCTGTCGTTATCTCTGATGGGGTAGAGTACCTCGACCAACTCAAACTATATGGTGTGTTTTCCTTTGTCACCCATGTCCTTTCCTCTTGTTCACCCCTATTCCCTGACACCACCCCCCCCCCCTCTCTCTCTCACATTATTTTTTTTTAAATTGGACTGTTTATTAGATTTGCTGTGTGCTAGGAATTTACTGGGAAGTAAAGACGGCTGGCATGGTGGTGCCCACATGACCAAAAAAGTATTGCTTGGTCTACATAAATTTGGTTCTGGCATCATGTACCTGATACGCCACTGGTCTGCTGCACAAGTATGTGACATCAACACAGAAAATGACACAAGATGTCATTCTTCTTCTTCTTCTTTTGTCAAAATCTGCTTGTGCCGCTAGGCGTCGCAGTCTATCAGATGATCGGCAACCGAGCCAGGGCGCGCTCAGTCGCTTCATATGCCGTGATGTTATGAAGTCTCAAGTTGTCCGTGACTCCTTCAATCCATCTTCTTCTTGGTCTTCCCCTGCCTCTTGGTGTTTCGATTTTCATGTTGTATGCTCTTGATGCTGGCATCGTTGGTTCCATAAGATGTCATTAAGGTACAAGAAATGATGACGACGCATGAAGAAAAGACTAAAAAACACACATAAAACATGAAATGAGAAGACGACATGAAACATGCAAGCAGACGAACGACATGTGTATTAAAAAAAAATCAACTCTTAAGACTGGTAAATGTTATAAATTTAATTAACAAAAGCAGATAAACATCCTGTATAACATGATTTCTAAAAGCCACAAAAACTGCTTTTAATCTTTCGACTTGGTGGATTCCAAAGCAGTAACATTCTAGCTATACTGTTCTCATGTTTTCTCAATGACCATCCTATCCAAAGTCAGCGTCTTTCCCTCATCTCTTGATTTACCGGAATTTGTTTAGCTCTCACAAAATTATATATTAGTGATTTTGTCATACCATTTAATACCCTCTTTTCTGCGCAGGCACCAGTTAATGAATGTTTGCAGTTTATTAATAACTGTTTAAAGGGGAAAAAACCAATTCACTTTATCTTACAGATGTAAATAATTTATCTGGCTGATGTGAATGATTTACCTGAACATGTAATTATTTACCTTTAAGATGTAATTAATTTCCTTTCAAGATGTAACTGATGTTCTCCGTGTGAGTTCCGGGGCCCCATTGTGGGGAAAAACAAGAATAGACCCATTGCCTACCCAAAAACATGTCGTAAGAGTCGACTAATTGGGGAGCTTTCTTTGAAGTCGTAGTGCATCTACCTGAGAGGCAAGGAACCAATAGTCTGATTCAAGTGAATCAGATCTGGAAAAACTGATGCACACACAACACTTAGGCTCTGGAGCAGGACTACAGTTGAGAAGTGGACGAACAACCAGAACTTTTTGACAGAGTGTACAGCTGGTGAACGCAAAGAAGAAGAAGAAGAAGTAACTGATGTAAACAACTTACCATACTTTTCAGTAAGGCGGACACAAACAATACACTGCACAATTGATTGACTGGCATGTTCCACTGTATCTCCTCAGGTGCGTTACTGCAGAGCTGAATCAACATCTAAAGGACCCTTTCCCCACCTTCAGACATGTAGGGCATGTAGGGCTAGATCTATATTTTATAGGCCAACAAGCCCTTGGTTGGTGATGTGGTCAGCATTAGGCCGACTGCCTTTACTTCTCAGGAATATTACCTGGTACCCATTTGAGGCTGGGTCAACTTGGGAGCCAATGTCATTTTTTTTTTAAGCCCAACATCGTTTGGATTTGAACCTACAACCTTCAGATTCACAGGTGAGCGTCTTGCCGCTACACCATAGTGGCTCCAAAATCAACATATAATAAAGCATGAACAAAATGTACAATACAAAGGTCAGTTATTTACCTACATGTGTAAATAATTTCCCCTACAGATGTCAATGATCTGTCCAGCAAATGTACATGACTTTCTTTTAGATGTTAAAATTAAAAAACTATTTACTACAGATGTACACGGCTTATCTGACAGATGTAAATGATTTCTGCATGACTCCATGAAATAAAATTTTTTTGTTGAAAAGATCACAAATGGATCTATGTGAAGAGAATAGTATCAATCAATACAAAGAAACTCTGGCACTAACACGATTGCATAACATGGGAGTAAAGCATGGTCAGCTCATTTATGCCACCTTTAAGGCCGAGATAGGAAAATTTATAACTAGCTCCTCCTGAGATTGATGTACCTTGAAGTGGCTGCTGCAGCGGAGGACTGAGCATGTATGGGAATGCCCATTGAGCAGTGTTGCATATTGCGATAACATAACATTATAATGAGCAAGGCTTCAAACCGACATCTTTATCTCTGTCCCAGGTGACCAGCATGAACGAACCAACAAACTTTATTTTCAAAGGGTTACAAATTGGGCACGCAGGCCCGTCTGACATTCTGCCCTTCTAAGCACTCATTTTTCAAAGTACCAATGCCTGTTATCTATAATGCAAGTTATGGATGTGAGGAAAATGAAAGGCAGGGAGAGTGCTGATTCTTCTTCGGACAGAACAGACATAAATAATGCTATTTGAGAGATAACACACGTCAAAGGCCTCAAAAAAGAGAATAAATATTTCTCTCTGATACAAAGTCATCTTGATATACCAACTGGAGCAGTGCAATGTGAAAACCATGCAAGCGCTCACTCACAGTCGCTACATCATTCAGTAGAGAACAGAAGTGGGTAGCATAAACACACTTAGAAACAAGCTCAGTATAAGATCAGAGCACTTATGAGTATATCCAATGTGCTTTGAAAAATTATCTTGAAGTGAACACTAAAGAGTAACTTATTAGTCAATAATAAAGAGTAATTTGTTAATCATAAACAACTGAAGTGAGACAACAGTGCTATATGGGCCAATCATGATGTACAGACAGCGGATGAGAGAATAATTATGTGGGAAAATTGTAGGTAAATGGTTTATGCTGTAGATGTAAATGGTTTATGTTGTAGATGTAAATAGTTTATACTGCATCTGTAAATGATTTATATTGTAGGTGTAAATGATTTATGATGTTGGCACACATGATTTCCACTGTAGGTTTAAATAGTTTATGCTGTAGATGTAAATGATTTGTCATAGATGTTCATGATGTATGCTGTAGATAAAAAATGATTGTAGATGTAAATATTAATGCTATAGATGTAAATTATTTATGCTATAGATGAAAATGATTTATGCTACAGATGTAAATGATTTATGCTGTAGATGTACATGATTTTTTTAGATGTGCATGATTTGTGTTCTGGATGTCAATGGTTTGTGTTGTATTTGTAAATGATTTATTTGTAGATTTAAACAATTTATGCTGTAGGTGTAAAGATTTACTCTGCTGGTGTAAATGATTTATTCTGTTATTGTAAATGAGTTAGATGTCAGAATTAAACAATATAGCAGCAGATATAACCATTTCATCCTGCAGATAAAAACAATTTACCTTCTAGATGTAAATAATTTACCCTTCAGATGATCAGCTTATGCTAAAGATTCCGAGATCTCTTCCCCGCCAGCTCTCCCAGCTTCTTCTCCATTTTGCTCTCTAACTGTGCCCTTCTTGCCTGGTTGGGTTTCTTATTTGGCACACCACTGCCGCTATGCAAGACCCCATCCCTGCTGATGATCCGGCGCGCTGCAGTTCTAACCGCATCGCCACACCCATGAATCTCCGGCATTAAGTGGGTAAGACAAAACCGACGGGTGCAGTATTCACAGTTTCTTCCTAGAGTGTTTGTGAGGGTTTTGCACTTCTTGAAAGCACACTTACTGTCCAGTTCGGTGATTGAGGCAATCAGGCCTTCAAAATCATCATCGTCGATTTTACTAAGAATATCTGAAGCTTTCTGAACATGCGATTGCTTGGGCTTATCTTTCTTCCTCTCTTTAGATTCATTATCCTTTTTCCTAACATCCACGTCTACCTTATCTTTACCTTTGGTTGCAGAAGATGTGTTTTGCTTTGAGCAATGAAGCTCATGTAATATTAAATTGTTTTTAAGAATGCTTTTCCTGCAATTTTTGCAAATTTCAGAGTCTGTAGATTTTACTGTTGTTGCTTCTGTGGCACTGGCTTCAGGTTTCTGTTTTGCCTTGTTCTTTTTCTTATTTGACTTAGATTCTTTGTTATTCACATCTGATGCAGTTTTTTCCTTATTGAAATCGTTTATTCTATCACAAACAGCAGTATCATCTTCTTTATTTGTAGTAGGCCCAGCAGTGATAGCAGAAGGTTCACCTCCACTGCTTCTAATATTTTCAGTCTGGTTTCCAGTATCTGTACCAACAGAAGCAGGGTGTGATGAAGACATCTCGCCTTTGTAAGTGTCTTCTTTCTCATCAAACTTCTCAGCTGAGATCTGATCTGACTGCTGCAAGTCGACTCCTGCTGCTAGTGGCAACAGTGAGGTAGATGGTGCCTCCTCAGAAACAGACGTGTTTTGAGATTTGCTGTTGTCCACATTTTCTTTTGACACTTGAATGTGTCTCTCCTTGCCTTCTCCTGTGCTTATGTGGATCAATCCAAGCTTTTCTGCAACCTACAGAAAGGAGGAGAATGTTAATATCTAAACAATAAGGAAATAAACAATCTTCTTGTTCCTTTGTTCTGCTGCTTTTTCCCTAAAACATCGCAGAGAAGAGCTAATGTTTAATGTTTGATTGAGAACCAACATCACAGCACTCGGGACATTCACAGTAGTGCTCTGTCCCCATCTTCAGCAGCAAGCATAGTTCCCCTTCCAATGGTACCAATAGCAGTCTGACTGTATATTCGTTTCACCTTTCCCTTGGCTGCTGTTTGTCAACCACATCCCCTGATAACTCCTCGCAGTACCATTCTCTTTAGACCATGATCAGCCATCTATGCTTCCTCCCTGTTCACTCCCTCCCGAAGGACCTTTACAACATCTAGCTGGCATGCATCAATTCACCACCAACTTGTGCAGAACCAGCCAGTCTATCTGCCTGCTCATTTCATAATACACGGGCATATCCTAGTGAAAATATCCAAAAGATGCTAACTACCAAGGACCTCTGAAGCAGTGCTTGCTTTTCGTGGAGTATACCGGTCTCCACATTTCTCAATATGCTCTGTGAGTTGGTTACAATTACAACATGTGTGAACAGCTGATTCTCAACTCAAGCCAGCGAAAGGCTGCACTAAAAAGTCGGGAGATGTGAACCAGCGTCATAGCAAGCACACGGTTATAAACCATAAGTGCTTTGCCACCAGTATCGACAGCTGATAAGAATTGTCAGCCTGTGTCACCGTTCGCACGAAACTCTGATACAGCGACATTCCTCCATTCACCCCAGAGTGTCAACTAGAGGCTGGGTGAACCCCGGGGACCGCCCGGTTTTGAACACCGACCGTGGTTGCAGCAAGTCGCAGCTGGATTTGAAAGCGAGCCTCTTATCAACTGCACTAACGCGGCCTCCACTGACTGCCTCCATCTCCAATCTCAAACTAGAAAGAGCTCTTGCCAGGGGGACCTGGGCAGTAACTAGCCAGGCTAAGACACCTGGTCAAATGTGGCCACATTTGGCTTTGATGTTCATCAGGGGTGCTAGAACAGACATATCATATCAACCATCCTTTGAAGGAAAAATGCAAAAAAAAAAGAACACTAAAAAGCAAATAAAAGCCAAATTTGCTTGTTGTAAATCTGAAACTATTAACGTCACTTACAATCATCAATTTGTGCACAGATGTGACTTTTCCTTGCAAAATACTCACAGTAGGTTGGACGATGTGGTGTAGTGACTAGATGCTCGCCTGCGGATCAGAAGGTCATGGGTTCGGGTCCTGGCAGAGCTGGACTTTTTTTTAAATGACCTTGGCTACCAGGTCGACCCAGGCTTCAGTGGGTACCAGGCGCAGTTCGGGGAAGTAAAGGTGGCTGGCGTGATGAAGACCACATCACCCACCAATTGTCGATTGGTCTATAAAATATAGTCCAGCCCTATATGCCCAATAAACCTAAAGGTGTGGAAAAGAGTCCTTCACTTTACTTTCTAGGTTGGACAATTAGTGAAAAATTACTTTGAAGTGGCAGAGATGTTGTTTTTGTAAAAGACTGATGAGAATGGACAGACAAAAAAGAGTAATAACGATGTCCTGAAACTAACTGACTCACGAAGAGAACTGACTATCTACTTCAGAAGGAGACAGTCTTAATTTTGTGGTCATGTCATGAGAAGGAGAAAACTGAAGTGTGTCATGCTGGTGGAAAAGTTGGAGGGGAAAACAGAGGGAAAGAGAGAAGATGTTGGACAGTTTGACATCATGGCATGGAAGATTATCTGTGTCAGAAATGACTAAAAGTACATGACAGAGGTTGAGGATAGACATGACTATCAACATGACAGAGAAAAATTCTGAACCAAGAAGACACAAACAGACTGCAAACATCCATGTGTTTACCCTGGTAAAACAAGAAGGTATATTTGAGAGTGGGTGTTTTTTTGTCTTCACAACTTCTTCTTGGAATTTGGTTTCATATGCTCAGGTCAGATCGTCAGGTTGGCTGCTGTTTTGGACCTGCAAGTCAGTTGCAGGTCCTTCACGGTTGCTCAAAGCTTGCTCTGCAAACCTTGAGACTAGGTTCCTCTTTATCGCTGTAAGTAGAGTGGGCAGGCCTGCAGAATGTGCTCAGGTGTTTGAGGTCCTGCTTGACGTGCATATTGTGGAGACTGCAGAGTCTTTATTTTATGCATGTGGTCGTTGAGCCTGCAGTGTCCTGTTCTTAAATGAAAAACAGTTGTACACTGGTTTATGCTGAGTCGGCTAATGGGGGGTCTTCTGGTTGAAAGGATTCATGTACTTACTTTACAGTGCATAATTTGGTAGTACGCACATGATGAGACAAAGCACAAGATGTTAGGCAATAAACTGTACAATGGAAACAAAAACATGCACATACAGAGGTTAAGGAGAGACTGAGAATTAAAAGAGAGCTGCTCAAAGAAAAAAAAAGAGATAAGTTAAATACTTTGGCAAAAAGACAAAACACTTTTATTTTAAAAACCATACTGGAAGGAAAATTAAAGGCAAGTTGAAGACTGATATAAATGAAAGGATAACATTTGTTCATCCAGACAGCATTCAGAATAAGCACATATAAGCTCCGTCTCCCTCCTCAACAAACAACGAAGAATGTCCATACTGACGGTACAAACTGTCATCCGGTTAACTACTTGTCTTGGCTTTCCCCCTCAGTCTCAGGTGGCACCCAGAGCCAACAGACACACCCCTCTGTTCCTTCTCTTCATGTAAGAGTTTTCACTAACTTCCATTTGATTTGTTATCATGTCCCACAGGCAAGAGATCATGTCTGCCTTGTGTAGCTGCAGTGCACACACACCCCCCCCCCCTCCCCTCCCCCTTTTCCCCCCAGTGGAGGATAACATCAGCAGATGGACAAATAACAGCCTGACTGACACAGACAGAAACTACATCCAGGGTGAACGAAAGAGTCGGAGGTCCATTTCAGCTAAACTTCATTGTGGAGATGGCCCCTGACTGATTCACTGAATGACTGACACAAAATTCAGACATACCTCATGGATGACCTTTCTGTCAGTGTAGCTGAAACCTGCAAAAAGATGCAACAACTCCATCACCCAAGCCATTCAAGCAGTGCAAGACAAACACAGAAAACCACAATACTGGGCTACAGCCTGGTATCACTGAGACGACAAAGGAAAGAAGAAGAAGACCCACTGAGCAAAAATTAAGAACTAAAACTGAGCACTTGTACAGGATCAGCTCCACACCAGTTGATGCCTCAGACATAAGATGTTGGGCTAATATTTTATTTTTAATAGAAGTGCTAAATATAACATAAAATGTGACTAGAAAGCTCAAAGAGAGAATGGAAAAAATACACACAAACACAACATTCTGACCATTTGTTATCAATGGAGTACTAAATACAACACAAACTGTGACTGGAAACTCAAAGGACAAGACAGAAGGTCAACATGGAATTAAGAAATACATAATGTGGGGAAATATGAACATGAAGGGCTATAATATGAAACAAAATAAGTAGGACAGCATTTGGAAAACAAATAAAAGATGGAGAAACATAAACAAGTTAAATAAATAAATAAATAAAATTAAATACTGCTGTGCTGACTACTGATCCCTCCATTACTGAGAACGCCAAACTAGGAATGAAGTTATTTTCTAAGCAGCATTGGCTGGTTAAGAGAACAGAGGCTTTTGAGCTGAAATGCTATAGAAAGATTCTCAAAATATCTTGGACAAAGAAGAGGAGAAATACTGACATCTTGAAAGATCTGAACATCAAGGAAGATTGGCTAATGAACAACATCCTCTTTCAGAAACTGAAATATTTTGGTCATATCTAGCGCCACGACGGATTGGAAAAAATTATAGCAGAAGGCATGGTACCAGGAAGGAGGGGAAGGGGCCAACCGACACGAAGATGGGCACAGGATATAAGTGACTCCTTGAGTATGAAACAACATAAGGCAGGAGAACTGGCAGGAGACTGAGTTTCTTTCAGGCAGACAGTGATGAGAGTGACCTTCTGGAAAGGACCTGCTACATGATGATGATGATGATTGACTGGTTTGATCAACGGAGCTAGATTTTATAGTAGTAACTGAGATATCTTCAGCCTTGGTTTTCAGAACTTTTAAACTGGTGGGGCAATCAGTTTAAAAGCATCATTTTGAATATCCTTAAGATGTCCACAGAAACAATCTGCTAGCTTTCTGCTCATTTACTCAACACATGTCTTTTTTATATTTTTTGCAGATGATGACGTAAATTAGATTATAACATTTGTTTAGATCCATCAGCACATGAAGGGTCACGTAGCCAACTTGCCAGCTGCCTTTACTTCCCAGGATATCGCCTGGTACCCATTTTAGATTGAACCAACCTGGGAGCCAAGGTATATTTTTTTTTTTAGTTCAGAGTGCCCAATACATACTCAAACACAAGACCTTTGGGCCGGCAGGCAAGTGTCTAGCAACTACACTACTGCAGCTGCCAGGACACTTGTTTGCTGGAGTCATAATAAGAGAGCAGGCAGGCCCATGCAGCTATGTTGATTGTTTGCTGGAGTCATAATAAGAGAGCAGGCAGGCCCATGCAGCTATGTTGATTGTTTGCTGGAGCCATAATAAGAGAGCAGGCAGGCCCATGCAGCTATGTTGATTGTTTGCTGGAGCCATAATAAGAGAGCAGGCAGGCCCATGCAGCTATGTTGATTGTTTGCTGGAGCCATAATAAGAGAGCAGGCAGGCCCATGCAGCTATTCTGATTGTTTGCTGGAGTCATAATAAGAAAGCAGGCAGGCCCTTGCAGTTATTCTGATTGTTTGCTGGAGTCATAATAAGAGAGCAGGCAGGCCCTTGCAGCTATTCTGATTTACTGCTATTTACAGGACATTGCAATGATGGACACCAGTGCCTGTGCAAAAGAGTTGTTTAAACAAAGATAAAATCACCAAGCCTGTAGGACCCTGTCTTGAATGTTCTTGTCTAAACTATGCATACCTTCTTGTCTCTTGCTTATCTTGTTTAGAAACTGTTTTAGCTTTGCCTGGATTCTTCTTCTTGGAGGCATCCATTAAGTTGGTCAGCCTTACTGGTCTACTGGACACAGAACTCACTTTCCCTTCTGACAAGAGGCAGAAAGAAAATAAAAATTAGATATCCGTATAAGTCTATAGATGATCACACGATTATTACATAATAAAGGCATCCAAAAGTCCTCTCACAACATGCACAAAGAATGTGGATTGTCTACTTCGGTTCTTTATTAATATTCTACCCCAGATGACGTTACAGGGCAGTCCAACATTTTCAAAGGTGGCAAGACTAGGTTTCCCGGCTTTCTGATGCTTTTAACAACCCCAAAACATCTAGAGAGAGTGCAGTCTAGGTCCCACAAATGCATACAGCCTGGGTCCCATGACTGCATGCAGCCTATCTACCACCCTTTGAATTATTAGACTGTCCCATGACCTGTGAATTTCCCCCATTTGGGGTAAGATATTAATAAAGCACCTCTACTTCTAATGCAGGCATTCAGTCCTGTTCATGATGAACAACACCCCTGCAAACCAAGCAACGGAATACTCCCTGGTATGGCTACCGATCATCTGATAAGCTGTGACAAGTGTAACGTGACGATTGTGTTACAGTGTAACAGATGACTGGTAGTTAAGCTGTGACAAGTGTAACGTGACGATTGTGTTACAGTGTAACAGATGACTGGTAGTTAAGCTGTGACAAGTGTAACGTGATGATTGCGTTACAGTGTAACAGATGACTGGTAGTTAAGTTGTGACAAGTGTAACGTGACGATTGTGTTACAGTGTAACAGATGACTGGTAGTTAAGCTGTGACAAGTGTAACGTGATGATTGCGTTACAGTGTAACAGATGACTGGTAGTTAAGTTGTGACAAGTGTAACGTGACGATTGTGTTACAGTGTAACAGATGACTGGTAGTTAAGCTGTGACAAGTGTAACGTGACAATTGTGTTACAGTGTAACAGATGACTGGTAGTTAAGCTGCAGAACAAGACAGACACCCAGAAAGGAAGAAAGAAGACACAGAGCTGCCTAATATTGCATCAGTATATGTTTTCATTTATTCATTGTTCATTATTGCCTTTATTTTATATGTGGATCCGCATCTTTATTATGAATTTCCACTTTTGCCATTAAGTGTTGTGGAGAGGAACAGTTTCCAATCCTTTTCTTGATGGGTAGCAATGGTTACCGTCATTCTATGTCGATATAGAAGGTCATTAATGTCATCAATCTATATTCTCTTAGGCCGACCTCTTGCTTTCACATCAGATCAGATCATGACATGTGTAGTGCCTGTGCTGGTAGTTGTTCCGGCTGCATTCTCAATGAATTTGGTGCATGATGTTGTTCCCACAGTCCGATAGCATCAATTCTTGCTTTGACTCAGATAGTTAAGTTGGCAGCTTTCCTCAGGCATCTCATTTCACGGGTGTTCATTAAATGTAGGTTAGCCTTTGATAATGTCCAAGTCTGGCACTCGTAGTACAGTTTTTGAATGAACATCGTGTTATAATTTGTTTCTTTGTGGCAATACTTAGGTTTAGATGTTTGAATAATGGCATCATTTGGTATTAAAACGCACTGGCTCATTTGAATCTTGTTTCTATTTCCCGACCTATTTTCCCATCCTACGAGAATATACTTCATAGATATTGGTATCTTTTAACTTGCCTCAGACAAGTACCATTCAAGCCTGTATGTAGTGCACTGAGAATTATACTGTATGGTGGATCAGCGGCGAATAAACTGTGTATAAACAAATGTAAAACAGTGAAGTGTTTTTTTGCATATCACTGGAGATGTAATTCTAGAACCATATTTGTATTGATCAACTGGCATTCAACTGGTGATATGGTCAACATCATGCCGACCACTTTTACTTCCCAGGCCATTCTCCAGTACCCATGTTGTGTTGGGTTACCCTTAGAGAACTAGGTTGATCATGAAAATTCACCTCAATATGAATCTGACCTAGAGACCTGTGCACTGGAAGGTGAGCGTCCAGCATTAAAACAGCTCAAAAACTGTGCAACAGGAAAAAAAGATGGTACAAAGCTAAAAGAAGCCAAATTCTTCCCTTCTTTCTTTTAGCCTACTGCTTATGTTGTAAAGTGTCACAGAGAGAAGTTAGATGTAGTTTCCTTTCTTCTGCTAGCTTATGTTGAAGTCTTAATGTGTGTTTGTAGTGCCTCCTTTACTCCCTCAGCCCATATCTTTCTGGGTCAGCCTCTTGTCGTGTAGCCTGCTGTAGTCATGTAGTTCGCTCTAGTTGCTTGCCGATTTTGTTCTATTCTAACCAGATGACCAAATCATTTGATTTCATGATGTTCTGTGAAATCTGTGAAATCTGTGAAATCATTTACTGGTACTATAAAAATTGTCTCATTAATCTTGGTGCACTGGGTGAAGACTTCCATGTGACTTAGAAGCTGCAAACACAATTTGTAATTCGGAAATACCTTGTCTGATCCCAGCTGCAGGCAATTTGGCAGCAGACCGCCTTTCACGGTTTCCGACAATGGTATCGAAAGATGACTGTTTAGAAAGCAAACTAGTGAACATGAAATTGTATAGTAAAACCAAAAACAAATGCTGGGGTTGGTTCTTAAATGTCCTTAAAGGATTTGCAACTAAAACTAACTTATACATGAAAACAAAATGTTACAATGCTAAAAAAGCCTCCCTAAATTTGAAAAAATTGATGCGCTGGGTGAAGATTTCCCCTTGCCTATGGTCATATATAAATTTGTGTTTTAAACAAAATTTAACAGAAAACAAGATGATACACTAACCTTGAATATATTGGTGCGCTGAGAGAAGATCGCCCTTGTCTGCCATATAATCAACTAATGATTTGATGAACACATCATGACTGACGGTCTCAACATCACAGACGACTGCCAGGTGACGACGAGCCCGTGTCACTGCCACATTGATTCGACGCTTCTCTGCCAAAAAGCCAACTTCGCCTGAAATTTAACAAGGGCTTTCAATTTCACCTTTTTATTCTTTCAAACTGTTTCATTTGTTTTCTTTTGCTTTTTTTGCTTGATTTCCTTTTTTTTTTTTTGTCATCAACTTTTTCTGTATTATCATAATCAGTTCTTTACCAGTTGCTCTTTACTCTTCTTAGTTTTCAGCAGCTGCAAGTTCTGCTGGGGGACAGTTCTGCTGGGGGACAGTTCTGCTGGGGGACAGTTCTGCTGGCGGACAGTTCTGCTGGCGGACAGTTCTGCTGGGGGACAGTTCTGCTGGGGGACAGTTCTGCTGGGGGACAGTTCTGCTGGCAGACAGTTCTGCTGGCAGACAGTTCTGCTGGGGGACAGTTCTGCTGGGGGACAGTTCTGCTGGCGGACAGTTCTGTTGGGGGACAGTTCTGCTGGGGGACAGTTCTGCTGGGGGACAGTTCTGCTGGGGGACAGTTCTGTTGGGGGACAGTTCTGCTGGCGGACAGTTCTGCTGGCAGACAGTTCTGCTGGCAGACAGTTCTGCTGGCAGACAGTGTTGCCTCTTCAACACTTCTGGACTCTGTCTTGTTCCAGAACTTGAGTTTTCAAAGCATATCCCTTCTAAAGTGGGCAGCGGAGCAAACAGCCACACATTGTATCAGTAATTGTATCAGATGCCGTGAACAAGCTTCAGAAGAAAGCAACTGGTGGTATGCTTTCTGAATGGGTAGACAGCATTCGAAAATCGCACTTAACCCCCCTCACCTGGATTTATACACATGGTTATGCTGGCGTGAAGGGCAATGAGCAAAGGGACCAACTGGCAAGCAATGCACCAGTGCATGTGGGCAGAAACATGGATAGAGCAGATATCCTCAACCCCGTACAGAACAGACTAGTGGATAATGACGAATCTCTAACACGAATATGATTGCGTGGCATGGGAGTAAAGCATGGTGAAGCACGTCTATGCCGCCTTCAAGGCCGAGACAGGAGACAATATAATCAACTTCTCAGGGAACAATTAGTAGAATTACCCTGGAGTGCTGCTGCATCAACAGACTGAGCATGCCTGGGAATGCACAATGTGCAGTGATGTCGACTGTGATAACATAAGATCTTAAAGTTCTGGCATATTTGTGTGCAAACTGTTAGTTCGTCACCTCTCTGGCAGATACACTCTGACTGAAAGAAACACCCTTGATTAGTCACCTTTTGCAACATGCTTGTTAGAGGGGTAGAAGGTCTATTCTTGGCGCCCCCCCCCCCCCCCCCCCCTAACAATGTCTTTTCAAATTTATGGTAATTTTCTTCATCTTAGTTTTTATTTTGTTTATTGTAAAGGAACACCTGAATGGTTGCCCGCAGGCTTCAGGGAGAGGAGGAGAAAAACCAAGTGCCCCATGACAATCATGACTCAGAGGCAACTAATTAACTTTAATTAATTAAAAAGGTGACTAATTTTAGGTGCGCCAAAATCAGAAGTGTTGCACAGGAAGGTGCAGATATCACTGATATGTGCAAAGTGACAGAGAGACAGAGCTTTGGGACTCATGAGTCGTGACTTTGTTGATAAGGGGAAAGGTTAATAAGGAAATCATAAATACAGAGTTGCAAAGACACATCCACCTAGGGGAGAATATATTAAACAGCCAGCTGATACAGGCAGTGTGAGAAAACAATTAGATCTAGACACAAACCACAGATAAGTCAGTAAAAGAGGTCAGCCAGAACCATATAACAATTACAGGGAGGGTTGAGAACACTGGTTAAAACATAAGAAGCAGAGACTTCACAAGAACCAGCACATCAGCTGAATTAACTAACCTCTACACAGAAACATTTAGAAGACAGAGTATATCAGAAATCATAACTACCTTAGAGTGTGTATAAGCTAACTTGAATGGCAGATGGCCACTTATGAGAAACTTGTGATAGGATGCATTACAATACGAGAAATAGGTGAAATCAGTTAGAGAGACTAAACACTGAATTCTAGGTATACTAGGTAGTGAAATGGTAGGGAAACAGACAAAGTGAGATAATGTACTCTTTTCCACGTCTTCAGGTATTGGGTATACACAGCTAGACCTATATTTCATACACCAATCGGCACTTAGTGGGTGATGTGGTCAGCATCACACCAGCCACCTTTACTTCCCCGGACTGCAGCTGGTACCTATTTAAGACTGGGCCAACTTAGCAGCCAAGGTCATTTTTGACAAAAGTTTGCCTGTCAGGACTCAAACCCTCAAACTTCTGATCCACAGGCAAGCATCTAGCCGTCTCACCAAAACAGCTCCCAAACACAAAGATGAGAAATAAAGGCCCATGCTAGGGCAGAGGTTGGCTCACAATCTTACTGACAAAAGTGACTGATATTCAACGCAGAAAAGTAATAGCTAGCTTTGTTACTGACATAACTATAACAAAATGCTACAGGCAGTGATAAAACATGTACTTCATATTAGAATCGAGCTTACAAGCAGCTGATGAGAACTGCAAGTGTAGTTATGTGAAGAACTGCAGAGACGTAGGAAAGTGAGAAAACAGTGTCATGTCCATATGTACTGGAATTATCAATGTTTTAAACCAGCACTAATTTTTACAATAAACTATTTGATGTTTCCTCATTTGTTGGAGTCACTGATAAAGATACTATAAGAGACAGACATCTGTTTATTTTTCAAGCAACTATACAATTATGCCAATCACTAATAAGCCACACACGACTATCACATCAACCTTGCCAGTTAGGATGTGTCTGAATCTTGGAACATGGAAAACACAGAGAAAATTACTACAGAAACAACATCACAATGTGCCAACCACCCTTAGGGTGAAACAAAAGAGGAGGAGAAGAAGAAGAAATTATATGTGCTGCAACACTGTCTCTGAGGTCAAGTTTGGATGAGACAGAAACTCCAATTTCAATGAGACATAAATATACTGTATTTGATTGTTTCAGGGAAGGTCAATTTTAATCAGATAAAAGCTAAATCAGAAACAGAGACTTATGTAGACACTGTAATTCAATGTCCCTGGGAAATTTAACAACTGGAGGAGATACTACTCAGAAAAAGAGATCCATGTCAAATCCACTGTAATTCCCTGTCCCTGGACTTGCCTGCTGTATTACTTCGCACCATAGAAATGACAACTGCTTCTTTTTCTCGACCCTGAAAGCCATCAACGGTCTTAACCTCCAGGTCTGGGTACTTGGGATGCAGACGGAGACGCAAGAGATCTACCTGGTAAAGAAAGAATATAGGTAAACATTAGACCACACATTCATCTACTTTACGTGTATAAACCAACCAATCAAACTATTCTCTGGACGAAAATTCTGATGCTCAGTCTTTCTTCACAGTTAATGAAGGGGTACTAACTGCTTTTGGAAGCTGCTGTGGTTAAACGGATAGATGCTCACATGTGGAACTGAAGGTCATGGGTTTGAGTCCTGATGGAGACAGACTTTTGTTTGTTTTTTAAAAGACCTTGGCTCCCAGGTCGACCCAACCTGAAGTGGGTACTAGGTAAAGTCCTGTGAAGTAAAGGCAGCCAGCTTGATGTTGACCAACATAACCTACCGAGTGCAAACTGGTCTATTAAATATACGTCTAACCCTATATGCCTAATGGCATACTTTACTTTCTCTGTAATATTAGTGACTACGTTTGACAGCATAAAGGATGTAAATCTTTTTTAATTCTAAGCATGTATTCTGTCTATGTGGCTCTTGTCTTTACTTCCAACTAGCAAGTAATGTGTTCTCTTGCTGTTTAAATTTGGCCAGGGATTATGAACCCTTTTACCCCGAGAAGCCGCAGTGGTGTGCTTCTGGGATGCCTAGTTAATGTCACTGATTGGGTATGCGCCGGCATAGCATTTAGGAAGTCAGGAAATGAATATATTTTCTAAAAATAGCATCTAGAGGTGTTTTCTTGTAAAAACAAAAAGGCTATTTCAAAACCTCTCTGATGATATAATTTGCCTGTAGCCTTAGTACAAGATCAGGTCACAGTAACATTCACCGGGTTAATTTTGTTTAGAGTCAGAGCAATGAAATCCAG
Source organism: Candidula unifasciata (assembly GCA_905116865.2). Classification (NCBI taxonomy): domain Eukaryota; kingdom Metazoa; phylum Mollusca; class Gastropoda; order Stylommatophora; family Geomitridae; genus Candidula; species Candidula unifasciata. The sequence continues at coordinate 599,339 of CAJHNH020000924.1, read as the reverse complement.
TTATTTCTTCAATTTGTTTAAATTTATTTATATTACTCTCCTTTATGATTTAAAAAAAAATTGTAAACGTGTAGAAATAATTACTGCATGATTTGCAGTGAACTGTGTGAATTTTAAGGAATTGGGGGGAAAGGGGGGGGGGGGGTATTCCCGGGTTCATGGCCCTTTGTCAAGTAGTTTTGGGGCAAAAGGGTTAAAAAAAAAATGGCTGCCTCACCGGTTATTTCAACCACCATTAAGTAAAAATGAAATCCTTGACCACCAAGGCAAAATCCACATTTCTGTTACTGCCATAAAATCTTGCTCTGGGGTTAAAAACCGAACACTCAATGGAGGGAAAGGAAATTACATGCACAAATACCACCAAGCATTCCCATCAGAGTCTTTATCAATGGACACACACATACACAAAACAACTGACAAGGTCAACACAGATCTGGAAATATACAGTAGTGGAAATATGGGCAGATAGCGCTAAAATAAAATGTAACCCACAAAAAAGAGTGTGAAAAGGAGTAGGAAAATTAAAATAAACAAACATGGTTTGATCTCCAGAGCAAGATTTGATGGCAATAACAGAGATTTTTCTTTGGGATGTAGAGATGCTGAACCACATGCAATGGTCCACCAAGATGATGGCTCATACTGGTCAAGACCTAATTAGATCTCTCTGCTGTAAACTTAAAAATAGCGTCCGAACTGGGTCCTGGCCAGCACAGATGGGATTGACATTTTCCTCTAAGTCTCAATGCATCTTCCTGAGAAGTGAGCAACTAACAGTATGCACACACAAAAAGTATATCTGAAAAATGGATGCACACAAAAAACTCTGGAACAAAGTCTTTGGAATAAAGTCCAGAAGTGGACCAACAACCTGGAACAGCCACCCAGGAAGAACATTACAATTAAGACAGTTTCTATGGCTGGGTTATCTCTCCCTTACCTGCAAGTTATATGGGGCAATGACAGCAATATCTACAGGTCTGACTCCACTCTTGATTAGTTCTTCCACATGGGCAGTCACAATATCTGCTTCACCTGGTTATCAAACAAGGTCAGATAACAACATTTTTACATGAAGAAAAAAACAAGGATATATATTTATATATATATATATAACAAAGTGTTTTGTGGATGAGATGAGATAAGACCTGACATTACATCAGTCAGAATATTCCCGTAAGTGCTCTGTCCCAATATTCAGCAGCCAGCAAAGAGTTCCTATTCTGGTGGTGCCGGCAGCAGACTGCATGTATGCCCTTCTTGAGTTTCCTCTTGAGTGTTGACCAGATCCTCTAGCTGTAAACAACACAATGTGTGGGGGACAAGTTCAGAAGAAAGTGGGGTGGAAGGAGGAGGAGGAGTTTTTTACAGCATGAAGTAGCCAGTCTCAGAGAATCCTCCTTATTCATCTCTTCACTGTCAGAGAATCCTCCTTATTCATCTCTTCACTGTCAGAGAATCCTCCTTATTCATCTCTTCATTGTCATGCAGCTGGTCATTTGCAGATTGTCCGCCTGAAAGAATGTGGGTCTCTCATCAGATCTACAGCCTCATGCACCTTCTTGAGGCAGGAGATATCCTATGCCCATCTTCATGCTGGTCAACCCCTGCCACTCTTTCCTGGCACCATGCCTTCTGCTACTATTCTCCCCAATCCCTATTGTGCTTGATATGGTCTAAATATTTCAATTTCCAAGACAAGATGTAGTTTACTAGCCAATCTTCCTTGATGTTCAGATCTTCTAAGATGTCAGTAATTCTTTTTTTCTAAGTACATGATATTCTGAGAATCTTTCCATAGCATTTCAAAGCCCCTATTTTCTTCACTTAATAGTGCAAGGTAGTCCACGTCTCACATCCATACGCTGCTACAGGTAAGATGATAAACGCTCTCAAAGTTCTGACCTTGATTTCCTTACTGGTGCTCAACCATAGACTTTTAATGTGTTTTTTAATCTATTTTAATTCCTCTCTTACAATATGCGTACATGTTATAACTGTTAATGGGCTCACAGAGCATACTTCAGAAACTTGAAACATGTCCTAAGTGTACAGTGGCTTGTACCTTGATAAGACCCAGATCAGGAGTATATCATGGATTTCAGATTTTCTGTCCAGGATATTCAGGTGTGCGGGGTAATGAGCAGGCTGATAGCTTGGCTGATGCCACTCCTTTGGGCAGGAAACTACTTCATGATAAAGCTGACATGCAAAGTTTAAAGTAGAAGTGAACAGAACAGACAGGGCATCCATATCTTAAAAGACTAATTCAGCGAGGCATTAGCTGAGGCTCTGGTGATACTCAACGCTGAGGGGAAAACATACGCTTTTATTTAACATGGTTGCCGTTGGCACTGAAAGTAAAGGGACACCTTGTTACTGAGGAAGGAGACAGAGCATATATGAGAATGTCCCAAGTGCCCTGATGTCCATTACTGATTCACTTATCATTCATTTATTCCAACATACATGGCATCTTACAATGCTTCTAGTCTCTGGTCCTCTTAAGGTACCCAGTAACACATGGTCCACATACCTTCATTTCCTTTTGAAACATCTTCTGGCAGATCCAGCTCAAACAAGTCACAGCCAGTTGTGTCAATCAATAGTAGAGAAGCACTGGTTCCCTCAGACAAACTCACCCCCTCCAGATCTCTGAACATTCAATACAGCAATACAGTCAGTAATGAGCAGAATCATACAATCTTTTGTTTCCTGTAACCCTTTCATCCCGGGAAGCTGAAAAGACAGCATTTTTGGTAGTGCCCAATGCCCCGTAAATGCTTCTACAAGAGAATTTTTGCACTGTCCAGTTCTCGCAAAGCACTATAACTGGCTATTAACATGTTTCCTAGTACACATGCGTGTAAAAACGTAAAAAGGATTCCAGTTCCTAAAAACAGCATCTTGTCATTGTTACTGATATTTTGTGTTCTGAAAGAATAAGTTTCCTAGCACTTCAAAATGAGCCAGCGTCACCCACCATTTGCTAACTGGTCTATACAAATTAGAGTCTAGCTCCATCGACTCGATATGGATCCGTGTGTAAAAAGGGTCCTTTACCAATTAGTCCCTGTTAACTACAGACTGGTCAAGAGGCAGCGGATCTAAACCCCCCTCACCCAAGTAGAGGAAGGAAGTGGCTGATTCTGTGAGTGTTAATCAATACCTTCTTCATGCGGGTTCCGAGGCCCCATTTTTGCAAGAGAGAAAAATCAGACCCACTGTCTTCCTAGCAAGCATGTTTGTAAGAGCCAACTAAACAGGTGTGTTTTCTTCAAAGTAGGAGTGCATCTGCCTGGAAGATGAGAATCCAATGATCTACACAGAAATAAGCCAGATATGCAAAATTGATGTGCATATAAAACTCAAGTTCAGGAACAAGACTAAAGTCCAGAAGATGATGAACAACTAGAACTCTCCATTGGAGTTTACAGCCGAAAAGAAGACGAACAACAAGAACAAGAAGAAGTATATTTATCATGTAGACACATAAGCTGCACAATCCAACCAATCATTAGGCAAAAAGCAGAAAAATAACAAGAAGAAAAGGGAAAGGAGGACCAGGATGATATGATAAAGAAAAAGAAAAAGGATGAGGAGAAAAAATAATCAGAAGGAGGATGAGGAGGCATGGAAGATGAGGTGAAGAAGATGAAGAATATTACCAATCACCTCAGTAAGTGTGAGGCTACCGATGCATGAGCCGTCAGCTTGCCCTGGTACAGCTGCTGTGACGACCACCTCATGATATCCTCATGCATGCGGTACTGAACAGTCAACATCCTCATGATGTCCTTGCCTTTTTCTTCAACAAGAGTCTTCAGCAGCCGCTCCATCAGAGTTACTTCTAATCCAGCAGCAGCAGCTCTGAAGATGCATCAATCATTTTCAATAATTTAATAAACCTCAACATGACTTTATTATCTTCCTGGGGAGGGGGAGGAGACAGAACAGGAGGATGATGATGATGTCTCCAATAACCTCAGTAAGTGTGAGGCTAAAGGTTACATGAGCTGTTAGAAAATGGTAGAATCACTACTATGGAGCTTAGGGAGAGATAAAGGTCCCAGTCAATGAAGGAGATGAGAGAAGATGCTAGTGGTGTTGAGTAAGATACATACAGCACTAAAACCAGCTAATAGATTCACTAGAATGTTCTTTCTTTGTAATCTGCATGGTAAACGAAATATAATGCACACACATACACAAACAGACACACATATATATTCATATGCCCAGATGGGTAGACATGCACTTGCACACATATATTTGCAGGCAAACACACATACAGACAAACACCAAAGAGTATGCACAGAAAGACAGGCACACTCACAACTTCAATGCTTTTTAACTGGTTTTTGTTGTGAACTACTGATTCCGAAAATGGCAAGTAGCCTACTGCCGGAGAAATGGTGGTGTCTTATGTGTTTAATTGCGTGGGCAACTACCAATGTGCACTAATTCAATCAACAAGAAACTGCTTTTCTAGAGGTGGACTGTTTGTGTTGGCAACTTGTGACCACTGCTTTATGCTGCTGGCTTTTGTAGATTACCATCTGTACCAATTTCTTCACAAGGGACCGTGATGGACATCCTGTGTGGTCTTGGTTAGCACAGAAATGGAACAACTAGGGGGTGACCTGTGTGCTGTGAAGCTGAAACTGCAATTACGTCACCTGATATGTTTACAGTCACCTCTAGTAACATGACCACTTACTGTTTGGACAATATGGTGGGTGGCAGCTGTAAATGGTCTCCTGCCAGGACACAGCGAGGGGCTCTCATCAGTCCCATCCAGCAGGCAGCTTCCAGGGCCTACGGTTAACAGACAATCACACAGAATGCAGACATGCTATAAAGTGTGTTTCGGCTTTACAGAACACAATGCAATAAAAACCATATTGCTAAGCACAAGCCTTCATCAGCAAGCAAGAGAAAAACAAAAAACACACATACACGCACATACACAAATAATCTTCTTTTTTCTTTTGTTTTGTGTGCACAACCATTTTACATGTCTGACATATTTGTATGCAGACTGTTGGCTCCTCGTCTCACATGTAGATGCATTCCGGCTTTGAAGGAAACCTCTCTAATTAGTCACCTTTTTAAGACATGCTTGTCGTGGGTGTAATCTTTTCCACCAACAGAATTAGGTCTAGAACCAACTCTGGGGAAAACATGATGCTGAAGGTTTAATTTTTAAAGCTTGTTTTTACATATTCTCTGCTTTTCCTGCTGTCTGCTAAGTTCAACATATGTCATGAAGAGATGTTAGAGACACAGTGACAGGTCAAGGAATGAGTAGCAAACAAGACTTGAGGATGGTAACAGTTCAATGAATGAATGACAAACAAAAGACTTGAGGATGGGGAGAGGTCAATGAATGAATGATAAACAAAATACTTGAGGATGGTGAGAGGCCAATATATGAATGACAAATAAAAGACTTGAGGAAGGTGATGAGAGGAGAGGGTCAATGAATGAATGGCAAACAAAATACTTGAGGATGGTGAGAGGTCAATATACGAATGGTCAACAAATGTCTTGATAGTGGTGAGGGATCAATGAATGAATGGCAAACAAAAGACTTGAGGATGGTGAGATGTTAATGAATGAATGGCCAACATAAGACTTGAGGATGGGGAGAGGTCAATGAATGAATGGCCAACAAATGTCTTGATAATGGTGAGGGATCAATGAATGAATGGCAAACAAAAGACTTGAGGATGGTGAGGGATCAATGAATGAATGGCAAACAAAAGACTTGAGGATGGTGAGATGTTAATGAATGAATGGTAAACAAAGAACTTAGGGACTATGAGAGGCCAATTAGTGAATGGCAATAACAACAACAAGAATGAGAAGAACTCACCTGAGAACACTCATCGATCACAACCAGGTCGAAGTGATCCTCCTTCAAGTACTTCAACGGCCCATCATTTGACGTACTGGTCAAGGTGCCTAGAACCACATCAGCCCTAGTCAGAATATCCCTGGTTGCTGCCACCTCCCTCTTTGTGGATTCCGTTCTCAGAGTCTTTAGCTCCTGCCTGAGGGACTGTCTTTCTCCGTATCCTTTGGCTTTCTTCAGTTTGGTCTGTTGTAAGTAGAACAGCAAGTAAAGAACCCTTTATACGCCTGTGGCACATGAATTATTATGAACGGTTCAGAGTGCTCGGTTCAAGTTTGAATACTTGGTGAGGAGATGAATTGTTTGCCTCTTAAGGCCAAAAAAAAAAATCCTAACCTGCACAGGCTTTGGTATTAGTCCCAGATCCTCAGACTCAAAGACCCCCTTCTTACACCACAGAAAGTGGTAAATACAGGAAGCAGCTGGCAGTGGCGTACAGGTCATGTGACGCTAGAAATAATTTTATTATAAGATCAGTGGTCACTCTGGAGGTGATATGCTCAACATTATGCCATCCACTTTTACTTTCTAGGGCACTACCTAGTGCCCATTTGAAGCTGGTTCAACATGAGAAGCAAGGTCAATTTTAAAGAGAAAAAAAATCTGACCTGATGTGGATTTGAACCTATGTATTGGCAGGCAAGTGTTAGTTACTAATGTAGTATGCAATTTGACAGGACACTGTTTACATGACAAAGTATTGCATACAATGCAAAGAATTGCAGGCAACACCTGTTTCACAAACTTCCACTGGTTAACGCATCAACACTCATCCTGTCAACCAAATATAACAATGGGCTTTCCACACCTTCTGTACATACTAAAATCAGTTAGCACACAACAGATATGCTATTGCAGCTGTCGACTGTAATGAAACGAACAAAGTAATATTCAACAACATAAAACATGTTCTCATATCAAAAAACCTCAATTAAACATTATGGCTGACCATGGATAAAAGATAATGCAGTCTCCATAATGAAGGCTGGCTGCAAAATATCCACTGATCTTCTTCTTATTTTTCTTCTTCCTCTTCTTCATCTTGTCTTCTTCTTCTTCTTCTTCTTCTTCTTCTTCTTCTTCTTCTTTGTATTTACTGGCTGTAAACTCTGGCAGAAAAGTTATAGTTGTTTATCCACTTCGGAACTTTGCTCTTGTTCCTGAAATTGAGTGTTTTTGTACACATCCACTTCACAGATCTGACTTATTGACTTATTTTTATAGGCAGACTGTTGTTTCCACACATCTCAAACAGATGCACACAACTTCCAAGGAAACACGCCTAATTAGCCGACCTTTACAATACACTTGTTAGGTGGACAGTGGGTCTATTTTCTCCACCCCCCCCCCCCCCCCACCTCTTTTCCCAAAAATGGGCCCCAGAAAACACACAAGAAGTACCACTGTTTGAAAGCAACAAGTAACAGTTTCTTATTCTTCTAAACCGCCTGCTGTAGGAATTAGTGCACCAGGGACTGTGAAATGATTTCACTTAACTAATACACCATCAAGTGTCTAAATGACCATCATAGGTAATTATGTTTTGCCACATCTTAAAATCCAACAGCATGTATCTGTTCATATGCTGCTATTTTGATAAAACCTGGGTTTTGGCTGCTCGTAGTCCGGTCCTGGTGGGGGGTGAATGTAACTTATCAATCTATTGTTGGCACCATTACAGATGAAAGTGTTATACTGTGATATAGGGATGGAAGGGAATCACTGCCCATGGCAATACTGAGTTTGACTTTAGTTTGACATTCTGCTTGTTTCTATAAAAATCTTACCCCCTCTCCATAGTACAAAGCCTGCACATTATCAGAGAGATCTTGTCTTGTCCTTGCAGCAAGTTCCTTCACTTGGTCTGCCTTGTTTACTCCAAAGGAAAAGTAACACTAGTATGTTTGGAATAAAACATGCTGCAGAAGCCACCAGATCAGAAGAGGAGTGCTCTGTCTGTCTGCTAACTAAGCTTCCCTCCTAGATCAGCTGCCAGCCAAGGCTAAGAGCCTGGCAGAAAGTTACGTTTCTTCATCCACTTCTGGACTTTGGTCTTGTTTCAAAACTAGTCTTGCGTGCACAGATTTAGCTTATTTGTATGCAGACTGTTCGTTCCTCACCTCTCAGGCTGAGACTTCAAAGGAAACACCCTTAATTATTCGCCTCTTATGACATGCCTGTTAGGATGGAGTGGGTGTATTCTTTTTTTCTGCCAAAATGGAGCCCCAGAACCCAAATGGTGAAATAAAACATTACTGTACGTGAACGTACCAAAACATTCTGTAAATCCGTCTTCACATCTTTGACAATGCTGGCCTCGTCACTGCCCAGCAGCATGGCATCCAATGAATACTTCTGCAAGTGGCTCAGCAACCTGGCTGGATGACCAATGCGGACAATCTTTTGCTTATAGTTTGCCAACCTCTCCACCAGGTTGTCTACTGCAATGTTTGAAGGTGCCGTGGCCAGAACCTGTGATAAACATTTTAAAACTGTCAGTGACTGCTGATGAATTCCTGGCTACAGAACTTAGGTGGGGAAACAGTTCCAGTCAAGGTGCCTTTCATACTACTGGTTCCATGAATCATACAATGGATTTTCTGTCCAGGATATTCGGGTGTGCGGGGTAATAAGCAGGCTTATAGACTGGCTGCTGCCACTTCTCTGAGAGGTGAGCAACTTTATGATAAAGCAGATGTGGTCAAGGCTGTTTGGTATCAAATGAACAGTGCAACAGAACCGACAGAGAACACATACACTGAAAGACTAATTCAGCAAAGGGTAAGTAGAGGTTCTGAAAGATATTTTACATGGAGAGAGAAATAAAGGCAGACTTTTAATCAGGTTGCGAATGGTACTATTAGAATTAGCATGTCGATTCTTCGCTGGCTAATGAGGAAGGAGATGAAGCAAGTGTGGGTCCTGAGTGCCGTGATGTCAATCCATTCATTCATTTATTCACTTACACTACTGGTGAATTGGACAAAAAGTGCTGGACCTATGTATTCATTCAGCATTCAACTAGTAATATCAGCTGCTTTTACTTCCCAATAATTTTTGTTGGGGCAGGGGGAGTTGACCTGGAAGACCTAGAACAATTAAAGAACTACCTTCATTGTAGATTCGAACCCAACACCTTCAGGTCAACATGCAAGCATCTAGTCAATGGGCCCCCATCCCACAGAACTAGAGGTGGACATAAACGTCAGATACATAAATTTTCTTCATTTGTCTTGGTGATGTAAATGTGTTGCGCCTGTTTATAGCATAGCTTCGATATTTGCTTCTTTTGGCTGACAGATCCGACTTCTTCAGGCATTTGTTATCCAGGTTAACCTTCCCTGGTTAATTTTGTGGACATCTGTAGCCTCATACGTATGGTGACTTTGTCATCATTTAATCCGCAGGTGTTGTCCCTTAAGGACCCGTCCAGAGCAGCTGCGTGCAAACTGACTGACTTTAGGAAAGACAGGGGTAGAGCATGGGCATTCCCCGCCACCCAAGGAGCTCCCATAAATGCTTAGCCAAGACATGGTGCTCTAGTACTGGGCTCACCCAAGATATCATAATGTCTTACATATGACTGCTAAACCTCCCCACAGTATACTGAACCGCAGCTACATACATTAAATCAAGGATATACTATGGATACCATGTAAAGTCCTGGGAAGTAAAGACGGCCAGCATGATGCTGACCACATTACCCATCAAGTGCCAGATAGTCTAAAAAAAATTGGTCTAGCCCTATATGCCCAATACAGCTAAAAGCATGGAAAAGGACTATTTTCTTTTCTCACTTGAGTCTGGTCAGAATTGGGATTCCAGGTCATCATTCCTATACTAACAAGGGGATCTAGCCGGCGCTCAACACTCAGGGAAAAGACGAGACAGATATACAATCAGACAGTTACTGGTGCCATCGGAATTGGAAATCTTCGCTTGCTGCTGAAGATGGGGACGGGGCTTATGAGAGTGTCCCAAGTGCTGTGATGTTAATTCTTAATTCAACATTGAACATTCAAATGTCCTATACTACTAACAACTACCAGAACCCTTTTCATAATGTTAAAGGTTAAAGTCAAGAGCATTGACTTCATTGCACCGGGTTTTATCCCATATGGCTCGGCCTCTCCCCACAGAATAGCTAGCCACCTGCAGACAGCGTCTTACAAAACACGAACTCCGTAGCTCTGACAATCCCCAGAGATCTCCGCAAAAGTTGCATTTGTAAGCTGAGCAGGGCAGCCATGAAACCCACAACCTTCAGATTGTGAGGCAAATGGCTTGCAAACTTCACCACGGAAATCCCCTTTTCATGATAAAAGGTGCATAGTTTTAATTTCTATATTTGTTCACCATCACCCAATTCCACTGCCTTGTCTAGAATGGTTTGCAGACTAATGCAAACCCCCCCCCCCCCCCCAATTGTCTAGAATGGTTTGCAGACTTAAGAACCCCCCCCCCCCCCCCCAACTGTCTAGAATGATTTGCTCACTACTTGTCCCCACCCACTTTACTTAGAAAGTTTTGCTGACTACTGTGTGATACCTTGAGTCCCTGCCTGACTGCCTGAATGATGAGTTCCACCACAGTCGTTGTTTTGCCTGTACCTGGCGGGCCATGAATGACAGCCACCTCTCTCTGTGTCAGTGCAAACTTGACAGCCTCCTTCTGGGACTCATCCAGCGATCCATTTACAAAAGTAATTGCTGAAATAGGAAGCTCCCAATTAGTGGACTCTTACGACATGCTTTTGGGCAGACACTGGGTCTATTCTTCTTTTTCACCACAATGGGCCCCCGTAACCCACACAGGGAAATCAGCCATTTTTTTTAAAATCAGCTATTAACAAAACAAAACAAAAAATTTTTTTATTTTATTTAGCTACTAGATAACATCCACTCCCCCCCCCCCCCCCCCCCCCCACTTTTCTTTACTTTCAGTACCAGACTGTTATTTAGATACAAATGTGTGTGTGTGGCGAGCCTTGGTATGTGTTACGTAGATGTTACTATGTAAAGCCTAGGATATTCTATCTATCCACTGGTCAACCTCTGACTCTGCTTCTATTCTGTCTAAGTGACAGGGACTGTCAAAACCAGTCATGTGACTTTCATTCTTTCAGACATTTAAAAATGCTTTCAAGGGATAATGACTCCAAACAAACACAGATGTCATGACAGTGATAACCAAATGGTCCAATGAGTGACCAGAGTTCTTCTTTGTGGTGACATCTGCCAACTCCCTAAACAGTGTGGTGTGTGTCGAAATGCCTGCAGTGACTTTCTCAGCCAAAAGCAGTGAGTGCTTCATTTGTAACAGTTGCTTTGCTTAATACTGTTACAGCTACTGTTTAAACGTTTGCAATAAAACCAAAAGGCTTGGTCTCATTTGATTGGCCTCAAATACAGGGTCATCGAGAATGATTGCTGGGATTTTAAATCGCTATTAAAAAAGAAGTATTTGATGCATTTATGCGTGTAGCTTCTTAAAATGTTCAGAAAAGTTTAAAATATTTAAGTGACAGGGGTGAGAAGATGAGGATTATCCCGCATCTCAAGGAGATGGTCGCTGGCGCAACTGTAACTGTAACTCTGGATATGATTCAGAAGACGTGGCAGGAGTCTGAATACAATCTAGATATCAACAGCGCTATAAATGGTGCTTATACCAAAGCCTACTATAGTAAATCTAAAATCTGGAACTTTTCTGAACATTGTATATGCCACACGTGTATATCCCTTAAATACTTCTTTTATAATAACAGTTTAAAATCCCGGCAATCATTCTCGATGTCCCCGTTTAGATCGCTGATGCTTCTTTTGTTGACTACACTCAGGCCATCTGGGAGTTAGTGAACAGTGTAGAAGCACAAACAGATCATCACAGTCTGAAGCGAATGGTGCAGTTCGCAGTGAACAGTGCATCTGGCCAACACTCAACACCCAGAAGGAAAAGCCAGACGGACATACAATCAAACAGCCACTGGTATCAGAACTGGAACTCTATACTGGCTGCTGAAGGATGCGAGAATGTCAAGCGGAGCACTTATGGGAATACCTTGAGTGCGGTGATATCAGTTCTTAACAATGTGCTTGTTATGTTGCACATTGGTGTGTGTTTTTTCATGGTGATTCTTGTTGTGACTGCTCCAAGTCTTCTTCTTCTTCTTCTTCTTCTTCTTCTTCTTCCTCTTCTTCTTTTTCTTCTGCTTCTTCCCCTCCTCCTCCTCTTCGTCCTGTTACCTCACTGAAGTACTGGGTATCTTGTAACCAGTATTAACATTTTCCCAATCACTACAAAATATTAGACTCTAAACTATAGAGCTTTAAAAACAAGTTTTTTATTTTCAACTCAAATGTTATCTAAATTTTAGCACAGTCAATGAAAGAAGGAGAACCACCAAACACATTTTTTTGTAATACCTGAGGAAATGTATGAACATTAAATAGGATGAAGTCAAGAAAGGTAAACAAATAACAGAAAAGTCTGGACAATATTTGTTCAACAGTCATAAGACAAAGAAGGTGGGACTACACTGGGCACATCCTGGGGAAAAAACTAACAGAGAATCATCAACCAGGCATTGAATGAAATAGGAAGGAAATGGACTGAGGAAATGAGATGTCATAGAGAAACCCTAAAATGAAAGTTGCTGAGAGAAGCCAAAGATGCTGGACTGGATTTCACCCCTGACATTAAAAGTCCTGTACAGGATATAACAGAATGAAGGACACGACTGTCAGTCCTATGTGAAATATAAGGGCGCAACACAATGAAGATGATGTTGATTTATAAAAATATCTTTGTGGTACTTGATTCTTCTTGACAATATGATTCTAATTCTAGTGGCTCATACAGCAAAATGATGTCTGCTTCTAGTATTGTTCCATATCTTAGTGCTATCTCAGTTTTTAAAACCTAATAAACATGCACCATAATAAACAGGGTCTACTTCTTCTTTTCCTCTTTGAGTTCACTGGCTGTAAACTCTGGCGGAAAGTTCTGGTTTTTCATCCATTTTTTAACTTTAGTCAAGCCCCAGTACTTGAGTTGTGTGCGTGCATATCTACCTTATAGATCTGACTTATTAGGTGGCAGACTTTGGATTCTTTACGGCTCAGGCGATGCACTCTGACTTCAAAGTAAACACCCCTACTTAGTCAACTTCTACAATATGCATATTAAGGAGCAGTGGGTTAACCCCCCCCCCCCCCCCCCCCCCCCCCCCCCCCGGACTAAAGGCCCAGGAATCCATATGAGGATCCGCAGTAATAAACCTCAAGGGCCCAGAATTTTGAAAAAGTCACAGAAGAACAAAAATGCTGGTATGTAACTTACGGAATTCTCCAAATGGAGGTGAAATTTCTTCCAGATTGAAGAAAGTGTCAATAAGTCTCTGGGTTGGTCCTCCTCTGTATTTGGCTAAATCATTCAAAACTCTGGCAATAAAAAACAAATTTTTGTAATCACTTAGAATCAAATGCTTGCAGAGATGATTAAAACTGATGATTTCTTCTCCTCCTGTGTTCTTCTTTAGAAGTGCTGAATATAACACAACATGTGACTAGAAAGCTCAATGTAGGGAATGGAAAAGATACACACAAACCGAATATTTTGACCAAAGTCTTTATCTACAGAGTATTAAATACAGCACAAACTGTGACTGGAAAACTCAATGGACAAGGCAACAAAGCTAGTTAAAAAAAAAAAGATGTTATCCTTTGATAAAGACTTTGGTTACAAGGTACGGTTGCGCTTGTGTGTGTCTTTTCCATTCCCATTGTCTAGTGACTTTTTTAGCATTCCTACAATTAGCTCGACTGCAGTGACCCCTTATTTACATCTTCCTTAGAAGGGGTGCTGACATATTCTGTTGTAGTTCAAGATAGACTGTGATGTCTACACCTATCTGTCCAATACCTCTGATTTCAACAAGCCCACAATTAGTCACCATTTACGACATGTTTGTTAGGGGGCAATGGGTCTGTCCTTGTTTTATCACAAAATGGGCTCTTATGCTCCATAGCATGTAATCATACCAGAATAGACCCGCAATTAACACTAAAAGCTGGAAGAAGAGAAGAGATGTTTCTTTTTCTTCTTCTTGTTCTTCATCATCATCATTCACCACATACTACTGTGGGGTGGGGGTGGGGAACTGGGAGCAGAGGGGTGTCTATTCATATAGCAGCATGTGTTTCATTCATTAAATCCTTTGCTGTACTGCTGTGCCATTGTATGTCACATAGGGATCACAGGCTATTTCTCCATTCCGTTCTATTATTTACTTATACTTTCAGTCTCCATCTTTGCATTTGTCCTCAAAAGAGAAGTTGGTATGTTGTGTTGTGGTTTACAGCTAGGCAGCAAATATCTGCATCTTTCAGCTCAACACACTAGATGTAGCAAAGCCTAAATAGTCACCTTTTACAACATGCTTGTTAAGTAGAAGACAGTGAGCCTATACTCCCAACTCCCTTCCTCCTCAAAATGCAGCCCCCGGAACCCACACGGGGTCCCGTTATGGGTGACCAAAAAGTAAACATCAACCTTTACTCTCCTATACTCACGCCTTCAATCTTCTGTAAGTTACGTCATTTGCCAGCTTGGTCAGCTTAAAGAGGTCATCATCATCCAGCTCAAACACGTCCTGCGACTCATCAAATGCCACAGAAATGTTTGAAGCAGTGACCTGCGACACTATTCCCGTCATCAGCGGCTTGTCAGTGGCTTCACTTTTCATCAGACCAACACCAACAATGTCACCTGGAAAACAGGTGTTACTGTAATGATTTTTATCATAATGATAGAGTTTTACCCCATTAAGATAAACATCTACCTAACATAATTTATATGCAAAGAGGCAGGGCTTAAAAAGGATAGACAAGAAAAAAAACAATCAGGAGGTGACTGAGTATAGGAAGCAGTGTTAGTTATGTGTGCCAAATGAACACATAATCAGAAGGGTGAGAGAACCAACCAGTGTTCTGTGTTTGGCCCTGGAACGAGCGGCATAGAAGAATTAGTGCAAATAAATCTGAAAACTGTCTACTAAAGCAGCCTGCAGTGGCCATGAATATCTGGCCAACTGTGACTATCAAGACGGATGTCAGTGTGGTGACTACCAGCTGTTTTGACTGAATATGTCCATGTGAAGTCGATTGTCTATGAACTTAGGATGCATGCAGAATTGTCTATCAAGAGTTGTAACGTGACATGTGTGATAGATTTTAGCTGAGTTCTCTCCAATCATAACCTTTGATTAGTGTCAGAGAAGAAACAATGCAGACTGGAACAGATATAAAACCTACTGTATGTCTGGCCTTGTGTTCCAGCCAGTCTGTTGTCAATTTCTGCATGCAGTTTGTCACTGCTGCCTTATAATGGGACAAGCAAAGTCCCAGTCCTCTGAAATATTACTTGAAAGAGGAGGAGGAGCAGCAAGAGAAGAAGCAAGAGGAGCATGAGCAGAATGAGCAGAAGGAGTATGAAAACTGTACTGATAGATGACTTACCTGGTGTCAGACTGTGAGCCGGCAGTTCTGATTTTTCATTCTTCTTTACAGATCTGGCACTGGGTTCAAACACTGCCACCATCCTCCCATACAATCCTGACCTGCGTGACCTCAGCTGCAGCTTTAACAGACATACTCCTCTGCGCTCTAATTCCTTTGCTGACAATCTTTCTATCAGAAACCTAAAGTTTAAGAACATTAACAAACATTCAAAAATCATCATCATCACATAGTGCAAGCATATTAAACTGAAGTTCCCCGAGAGCCATTTGGGTCAAATGCTGTCGTCATGAGGGCCACATACAAGAGCTAATTGGAATCATTTAATAAAACTCACTGCAGAATATTTCCTTTGTGTGGGCCGCAGGAGTGCTGCAAAGGTCTACATGCAGCCTGCCAGCTGCCAGTGTGACATGTCTGATATAGCAGGTCCTGTGCAGAACGCCGCTCTTATCACAGCCCGTCTGAAAGAAACTTAGTCTCTTGCCAGATCTCCTGTCTCATAAAAATTCGGAAACAAAATGTCACTTGTATCCTGCTCCTATTTTGCTGCAGACCCTGCACCTCTTTCCTGGCACCATGCCTTCTGCTACCATTCTTACCAATCATGGTGGTGCTTGACCTGGTTAATATATTTCAGTTTCCCAGACAAGATGCTGTTTATTAGCCAATCTTCCTTGATGTTCAGACCTTTCAGGAAGTCAGTATTGCTTTTCTTCTTGGTCTGTGGTAGTCTGAGAATTTCTGAGAAGAATTTCACTTCCAAAGCCCCTATTTTCCTCCTCAATGACTGCGGGACAGTTCAAGACTTATATCCATAAGCTGCTAAGGGAAGATGCATGCCCTCAAAATTCTAATCTTGATTTCCTTGCTGGTGCTTAACGCTTTTAACGCTGTTTAATATTTTTTTTTAAATAATCAAGATTTAACAACTGTTTTCCTTCTGGTTCAAGAAACATACTATGTATTAATTCTTATCAATGTTGACTTTTCCAGGACTGCTGCATGTTCAAATTTCACCATGGGATAGTCAGAGGCATTTTCTGTGGCTTTTTGCTGACACAGGAACAGAGCATCTATGGGGTGACTCACTTATCGTGAAATGCAGGTTACTACAAACAAGTCCGAAAAGTGACATTTTTGGGGAACTGTACCCAATCAGGAGTGTTGGGTTTGGGGTTTCCTGTGGCAAAAGGGTTAAGAGTGCTACAGCTTTTAGAGTGGCCAAAATATGCAAATTCCCATTCTGGAAGGCAGGTCCTGTACAATCCACTAGAAATAACCACTAGCCTCTGAAGACTGGTCTGGTTAAAGAGTACTGCACAAACCTGTGATAAATAGTATCTTTGCTCTATTATGAGCAGGCAGACAGATGACCTGGTTCTGGGAAGTGATGAATGGATGCATGACAAGCTAGATGTAGTCAAGGTCCCTTGGCAGCAAATGTATGACAAGTTAGATGTAGTCAAAGTCCCTTGGCAGCAAATGCATGACAAGCTAGATGTAGTCAAGGTCTCTTGGCAGCAAATGCATGACAAGCTAGATGTAGTCAAAGTCCCTTGACAGCAAATGTATGACAAGCTAGATGTAGTCAAGGTCCCTTGGCATCAAATGCATGACAAGTTAGATGTAGTCAAAGTCTCTTGGCAGCAAATGTATGATAAGCTAGATGTAGTCAATGTCCCTTGGCATCAAATGCATGACAAGCTAGATGTAGTCAAGGTCCCTTGGCAGCAAATGCATGACAAGCTAGATGTAGTCAAGGTCCCTTGGCAGCAAATGTATGACAAGCTAGATGTAGTCAAGGTCCCTTGGCAGCAAATGCATGACAAGCTAGATGTAGTCAATGTCCCTTGGCATCAAATGCATGACAAGCTAGATGTAGTCAAGGTCTCTTGGCAGCAAATGCATGACAAGCTAGATGTAGTCAAGGTCCCTTGGCAGCAAGTGTATGACAAGCTAGATGTAGTCAAGGTCCCTTGGCAGCAAATGCATGACAAGCTAGATGTAGTCAAGGTCTCTTGGCAGCAAATGCATGACAAGCTAGATGTAGTCAAAGTCCCTTGGCAGCAAATGTATGACAAGCTAGATGTAGTCAAAGTCCCTTGGCAGCAAATGTATGACAAGCTAGATGTAGTCAAGGTCCCTTGGCAGCAAATGTATGACAAGCTAGATGTAGTCAAGGTCCCTTGGCAGCAAATGTATGACAAGCTAGATGTAGTCAAGGTCCCTTGGCAGCAAATGTATGACAAGCTAGATGTAGTCAAGGTCCCTTGGCAGCAAATGCATGACAAGCTAGATGTAGTCAAGGTCTCTTGGCAGCAAGTGAAAAATGCGTAAGTATGAATAAATCAGATATGTCTAAAGAGAATGTTGCAGTGGGGAGTGATCAAAAGGATCTGGTCGACATTCTACATTCAAATAAAAGGCAAAATGGACATTTTATCGCTGTTACTGGCATTATGATTATTATTGGGACTGCTTTGGTTGCTGATGAAGATGGAGATGATTGCTTAGGGGAATGTCCCTAGTGCTGTGATGTCAAGAAAATGTTTCAGCCAGCTGATACTGACACAGAATTTGAGTTGTACTGATTTATTTTCACATTATGCGAGTATTTCATTTGCCTTCCACTACAGTGTTCGGCAATTGGCGGTCTTTTGGCAATTTCCGTTACCATGGAAACCGTTCGAAACTTGCTTCGCAAATGTCGGCTGGGGTTTCGGGATGGATCCTAATCTCTTATGAAATTTTGCGATTGGTGTGATTTTTACCCACAAAAAGCTGAAAACAGCGGGAAGAAACCCGATTAACAGCGCATGTCTACGGCAGCCGGACGTCCTCTGTTTTTCTGTTACATCAGTTTGATTGAAAAAAGCGATAAGTATTCAGGGTTGGCTTTAGGCTTTAACTGTTACTGTACCTGGTAATGCTAGTTATAATTGAATTCTCCGTCCAATTTTACATTTGTGTATAAAATTTCTTTCTGGTACGGGGCTAGGTAGATGTACAGTGACATTTTTCAGGCAATCGCTGGCTCAGCCAGTCTCATTGTCTGCCATCTTGTCCAATGCAAACAAAGCCAAAACGAAAGTTGCGCAGTTTGGTTGCGCAGAGAAAAGTTCTTGTTTCTGGGAGGCAAGTTTTAGCAGCTGTTTTTTACATCTCATCTCCACAAAAACCTACATATCTCAGCTCAGAAATGACATACAAACCAAAATGAGGTACCGTTGGAAAGAGATTGTTTACAGCTATCTAACTGTGCTGGTTTTATTGGTGTAGATGGCATTTTAAAAATTTGACTAAAGTACCTATGACCACACTGAGACTTCCTAGTGCAATGAAAACTTGTCTTGACTTCTGTATTATTTTTATATCTCTCCACTTTTCTTTAGCTTTCACATCACCAAGTGAGGTCTGTGTATTTTTTTAAGGTAAAAAAGTGACATTTTAACAATAATAAACA
Organism: Candidula unifasciata; assembly: GCA_905116865.2. Taxonomy (NCBI): domain Eukaryota; kingdom Metazoa; phylum Mollusca; class Gastropoda; order Stylommatophora; family Geomitridae; genus Candidula; species Candidula unifasciata. The sequence continues at coordinate 580,435 of CAJHNH020000924.1, read as the reverse complement.
AAATTAGAAATTAGCAACAAGATGAACAACAGCAGTTTTCAGTTTAATTTCATTTTAACTGTTCAATGACAGAATGACAAGAAATGAAACCTCAATTCGAATGAGAATACCAGACAAACAGTATGTGTTATCTTACTGTGTCTCTTCTATTTCAGTGTCTCTTTCTTTATCCAGAAGCTCCAAAGTATTCTGAACGAAAGTCTCCACCGCCGTCATGTTGACAAATTTGATATGACTGGACGCAGCAGCCGACAACTTGGGTACCTGAGCTATTGGTAGGGACACCGGCCGTGAGTTGCGTTCACTTCGGGTCTTCTTTTCCTCGTCTGGGTTCTGGGGCCACATTGTGGGGGAAACAAAAATAGACCCACTGTCTCCCCAACAAACATGTGGTAAAAGTCGGTTAATTTATAGTTTCCTTCGAAATCGGAGTGCATATGCCTAAGAAACAAGGAACCACAATCTGTATACAAATAAGTAAGATTTGTAAAACGTTTGTGCACGCAACATTCAGGTTCTGGAACAAGACTAAAGTCCTGGGGTGGACGAACAACCAAAATTTTACGCCAGGTTTTTTTTTTTTTTACAACCGGTGGGCGCGAAGAAGAATAAGAAAAGTTTTTCTGCTACTTTGCCATTAAAAGGCAGGATGTGGTGTGGTTTACAGCTAAGCTGTGATATCTGCGCCTTTCTACCCAACGCATTCGATTTAAGAAGCATAGTCCTAATTAGTCGTCTTTTACAACATGCTTATTGAAAGGAGCAGTGGATTTTTTGCTTCCCCTAGCCCTACCTAAAATGGGGCTCCGGAACCCACAAAGAGAGAAAGGGTTCAGACATTGCTCTCCGTGCATTTCCATAAGTGCTCCGTCTAATCTTTAACATCCATTCCGATTTACCCCCCCCCCCCCACCCCACCCCCAAGGACTTTGGCAACTTCAAGTTTGTCATGCATCAGTTAACTATCAGGTGGTGAGGAACCGGTTGATCCGTCTCTCTGTTTGTTGACCATCACACCTTGATGGCTTGAAAAAAATATTAAAACAATGCTAACTACCCAGGACCTCTGAACCCAAACTTGCAAGTCTGCTCGGAGAATGCTGTCTCAGTATTTCTCAGTATGCTCAGGGAGTCAGGTAAGACACGCGCAAAAGTGTATGCAGCTGGTTCTCGAGGCAGTAGAAGCCTGCCGTCAGAGCCGGATTTAGACATGAGCTAAATAAGCCACATCTTAGAGCCTCACAATCTGCAAGGGCTTCAAAAATATTCTATTTTTTTCCATAAACGCAATTTCCTTTTAATATGTTTTCAGTTTAGATTTTCTTTTCATGTTTGCAGTTTAGCTTTTTTTTTTTTTTTGATGTTTCACACTTTTCTCCGACACTGTCAATTTCTGTCATTATTATGGTGCGTATATTATCCCCGCCCACACCTGTGGATCGGAAGGGTGTGGGTTAGGGTTCTGACAGAGCTGGACTTCTTTTGCACAAATTACATTGGCTCCTATATAGACCCAGCCTTGAATGGGTAATCGGTACAGTCCTGGGAAGTAAAGGCAGTCGGCGTGTTGCTGACCACATCACCCAGTACGATTGGTATATAAAACATAGGTCTAGTCATGTATGCCCTATACACTTGAAGGCTTTAAAGTGGTCCTTTATTTTATCTCAGGCTTTTATTTATTCGAACTTGAGGCCTATTGAAACTGAATAAAATAATTAGCTTAGTATACGTCAATTTCCACCTTTTTGGGAGAGGGGGGAGGGGGGGGGGGCTCTTAACTTGGGTCCTCTCGGCCATTCATAGTGTAAACTGTAAGGTAGTTTCCAAATATAGACGTTAGTCTACGGGTTTTGCTGCCTGAGCTACTGATTTTAGTGCTTGGTGCAGCCCTGTGAGCTGTGTTTTTTCCCGTGGAATGCCTTCCATTTGTGCAGCAGTTGTGTCGTGGTATTTAAAATGGCCGGTAGCCGATTTATGTGTGAGCTGGTGAAATACCTTATGTAATAATTATACGTGTTCCCCGTGTGAGTTCCGGGGCCCCATCGTGAGGAAAACAAGAATAGACCCTCTGCCTACCCAAAAGCATGTAGTAAGAGTCGACTAATTGGCGAGCTTCCTCTGAAGTCTGAGTGCATCTGCCTGAGAGGCAAGGAACCAACAGTCTGCATTCAAGTGAATCAGATCTGTAAAACTGATGCACACGCAACACTCAGGTTCTGGAGCAGGACTGCAGTTCAGAAGTGGACGAACAACCAGAACTTTCCACCAGAGTGTACAGCTGGTGAACGCTAAGAAGAAGAAGAATTATACGAGTGTATAGCCAACTTATCGTGCCCGACTACTTCCATCAACGACAGACAGCAGTTGTAGTGGCGACTGTTTGTTTTGGCGTCTCTAGCAACTGTCACGTGAATTCACTAAGTGCAGTTGTTGTGGATTTGCCGAGACTAATTGTTTGTTCACCAGTTTCTTCAAATGGGACAGTGGGGGACATTTCATTTGATTTTCACTGGCACAGGAACGAAGCAAGTATGCGGAAACCCGATTGCAGGGAAGTTGAAACCTCGACTAAAACTAAGACCAAACTGTAAGATAAATTTACGTGTTTTTTGTCGTTACCGATTTTGGGTAATCTGGTAAAATATGGGCATTAAAAGATAACCCCCCCCCCCCTCTTTCCTCATGAAGGGTAATGCTCATCTGGACTCCATACATGACATTGAATCGGTTAAACAGGAATGAACGGCATGTAGAAAAAGAGTGTGAGCCCTGTGTGACATAATGGACAACAGAACAATGATGATGATGATGGTTCACATTACCCAACTTTTTAACACACACAAACCGGAACCAACAAAGGGGCGATACTCCGGCCTCCAAGTTCATCGCTGGCTTCACTTCATACTGTCGCAAGATGAACTCCTTTACCTCCAGGCTCAATTCCTTGTTTGCTTTCACACTCAGTGTGATGGCAGCCTTAACATTTTTATGTTTCTTATCGACATTTTTCAATGACCATATTAGACCAGTTGATATTAAAGTTGGGAAAGTGACGGTGTAAGTTTGCTGCTTCGTTACACATTGAATTGTCTGCTGTCTTGTAAACGCTGACGTGTTCATAGTTAACTAAGTGAATACTAAACTACTAATTAAATTAGTAAAGTTAAAAGGCGCTTTCAAAGTTATTGGAGCATAAGGCACATAGGGCTGGACATATTTTAATTGGCCAATCGGCAGTCGATGTGTGATGTGATCAGCAACATGCCGGGTGCTTGTGTAGACTTTTAGTGACTTGCTAAACTATTGCGCGGCGCGGGAATACTGTCGGCGATGCGGCATAGTCGCAGAAACAGGTCCGCAATTAACATATCGCTGAGACCCTCTTAGAGCGTTTGTTTGGTTATTCGGAGTCGATCCTAGTTTTGCCGTGATGTGTTCGGCGCAGGAAGTCTGCATTCTGCATAGGACTAAGGCCCTGTTAGGGTATTTGTTTGGCCGCCATAATATCGAGTAGAAGTTTGGAGAGCCCAAAATTGTACTACATAAAAAAACATTGACATCCTTTCTAAATATCCTTCAACAAGGGAAATGATCCAGGCATACAGCATAGACCTGCAGCCTAACTATACTGTCACAACAAAAATTCCAGGTGTAGACAGAAAGGCTGAAGAATGTGACCTAGTACTGCATGCAAAGACCCTTGAACATGTCTACAACTGTTAACCAAAACCAGAATGGACACACATATATACTGATGGATCATTGGAAGGAGTAGAAAAAAACAGAGGAGCTGGATTGGTCATCGTGCTGCAAGATGGGACCGCAGCAAGCAATTATTAATTAAGCCAAAGTACTTGAGGAAAGAAAAATTAAAAACAGGAAAATTGTTTTCCTTTGTGACTGCATGTCAGTCCTCCGAGAGACTCAAAGGGATCCACGAGACAACATGGAGAGAGAGTACTGACCCGCCAGCTAAACTGACTCACAGAAAACCATCAGTTCATTCTCCAGTGGATCCTGACTCGCTGCGGCATACCAGGAAATGAGTTACAAAAAAATGGAACAAAGGAGAAACAACGCACCGATCCATTGTCATTGCCAGAAATCAGAACACTTATCAAGGGAAAATACAAGAAATTGTGGAGAGAACAAAATAACAGTAAACATCCAGAAGACCCCATCAGCAGACTCAACAGAAAGCAACATACAACAATTTTCCATATCCAAACAGGGCACTGCAGGCTCAGCTACCACATGTATAAAATGAAGATACTACAGTCCCCACAGTGTGCCTGTTAAACAGGACCACAAACATCTGAGCACATTCTGCAGTACCCACTCTACCTACAACTTTGAAAAGACACCTGGCCTCAGGAGCAAAGTGTGCAGAGCAAGCTATAGGAAACCATGAAGGACCTGCTACTGACATGTGAGTTCAAAGAGGCAACCCACCTGATGGTCTGCTCTGAGCATACGAAACTGAATGCAAAGAAGAAGAAGACAAATATTTTGATTGGCCAATCGGCAATCGATGTGTGATGTGATCAGCAACATGAAGGATGCTTGTAGACTTACTTGCTTAGCTAGGACATTTCTGGAGCCCATTGTAGTCTTGTAAGTCTAAGTCTAATACCTCCGCCATTGCAGTAAATCAAGAGGTGTAACAACATACTGGGTACTGACTTTGCATTCACTATCCTTATGTGGGTTTCAGGACCCCATTGTGGGGAAAACAAGAATAGACCCACTGCCTCCACAACAAGCATGTCTTAGGAGTCGACTAATTAGGAGCTTCCTCCAAAGTGGAAGTGCATCTGCCCAAGCTGCAAGGAACAACCAACTGCACACAAATAAGCCAGTAAAACAGATGTACGCGCAAACATCAGGCCCTGGCACAAAGCCAAAGTCCAAATGGAGAAACAACCAGAACTTTCCACTGGAGCTTACAGATGGTTAACAAAGAAAAAGGAGAAGAAGCATTAATTAAACGAGCAGTTCCTGTTAAATTAGACCTGTGGACTGTGCTTCTTTTCAGAGGTTTGCCAAGATCCTATACTTTTTATTAGTTATAAAGAAGAACTTATAATTTATAAATATTAGAATCCAGAAAGTATTTTATTCTTCTTCTTTTCAAGTTCACTGGCTATAAACTCCAATATCAAGTTCTGGTTGTTCGTCCAGCTCCGGGCTCTAATTTTGTTCCAGAACCTGAGTGTTGTGTGCACATCCATTTCACAGGTCTGGCTTATGTGTGTGCAGACTCTTGGTTCCTTGTCTCTCAGGCAGATGTACTCTGACTTTGAAGGATGCCTTTAGTTAGTCGACTCCTACAACATGCTTGTTTGGAAGGCAATGGTTCTTTTCTCATTTTCCCCACAATGTGGTGCCCAGAATCCACACAGGAAGAGGTGTAGATAAGTCTCAACCAGAATGTATAATGGTTCACCACCACAAGTGGCGATACACTGACCTGATCCCAAACACAATTCATGTATGTCAACTGATACCAACAAACCCATAGTGAGTTGCTTGTTACTGCCTGGGTTACTATTATTACTTTTCTGTTACAGAAAAAATGTTCCAGATTATTCCGCCAACAGAGAAAGAAGTGACCTTGGCATCATCACATTTGATCTCCATACTGATATCCTTCAACGATGAACAAACTTTGTTTTTATAGAGTCATAAATTAGGCACGCAGGTCCATCTTACATTCAAACAGTTGGCTTTTGAACAGCTACTGCATTTTATCCAAAAAAAGCATGTTATAATTATATAATAATATACATAATATGAGTGCCAAGTTAAATACACAAAATCATGCATATTAAATGCATGCATACCTAGACACATACACACAGACAGACACACTGACATACAGACACGTACACACAGACGCACATTCATACACACAGACGGGCATGCACACACATACTTATGTATAAACACCATCATATGATGAAATAGTGTTATACTAATTGTACTTTTATTGATTCATCTGTTCACTATCATCTTCGTGTGCTGCTTATCCATCATGCAGTCAGTTCCTCCAGTCTTTTTTCTATCTTTGGCAAACTGTTCTGGATAGAATTAAGTCCCTCACCTTTAACCTCTCACACCAGCCTTTTCTCCACAGGATTTCTCTGTGACATCTTTGTTTCCTTAATCCATTTTTGTGTGTGTGGATCTGTTCATTTCTTCTCAGGATTTGCCCAGTTTATTGCCCCTTCTTATAACTGTCAGTACCAGCAGTGGCCCAGATATTTCTCTGATTTCTTTGCTTTTCATGAACTCATCCCTCTTAGTTAGAGTCATCGTGGCGTTGGTAGCTAGATACCCACCTGCGGATCAGAAGGTGGTGGGTTGGCGTCCTGACAAAGCTGGACTTTGTTTAAAAAATGATCTTCACTCTCAGGTCGACACAGCCTTGAGTGAGTACCAGGTGCAGTCCTGGGAAGTAAAGGTGGCTGCGTGATGCTGACCACCTCACCCACCAAGTGCTGATTGGTCTATAAAAATATAGGTCCAGACCTGTATTCCCAGACCTTTTACATCACTTTTAATGTTCATCATTTTCCTAAGATGTTTGTGTCTTAAATGATTTTATTTTTGTTCCGTCTCTTTACTAATGCTTCAGCTTTCACTGGCATGTGTAGAAATAACTTTTGATTCATAAATATATTACTTGGTTTTAAAATATATAATTTAGAGTTCCATTAAATTTCATTTTTTTTTTTTTAACAACAGGGATATATACATTTTGATCATTTTAAATGATTAAATAATAATAGTATGGCTGGTTTTATTGATTGGCACATGTGTTACCAGGATGCTTAAGGACAACAAAGACACTGTACTCTACCATACCATATATGTTGTGAGATACACTTGGAGCATTCACATAAACCAGGGCTGTTGAACTGGCAGTCTGAACTGGCTATTGAAGTACAGTCTGCGGCCCAGATGTGGCCCCCTAAGGCCTAGCAAGTGGCCCGCTGATCATTGCATGCTGTACTGTATTAATGATCTTTCAGTGCTCAGGCCTGTGGTGATCACCCTTTTGAAAACCTTGACCACTTAGTAAACTTAGTTGAATAGCCCTGACATAAACCCTTAGGGAAAGATATAAAACCGAACGAAAAGTATTTCAGCAAGCTTCACCATGTAACAAACCCAAACAAAACGGGAACGCTGCGGCTATGGAGCCTTCTTCAGCACATACATAGATTAGACATTACTACACAAATACACAATATCACTTATCTTCGTATCTCTTGGTAGCCAGGTTGATGTCAAGACAGTAGTTTGGTGAGGCACTTGGGGTATATCCATATCTGCAGCAGTCATCACACGGTACCAGTGATGTCAGTTATAGTGTGATTTTATGTTCATTGTGGCAATTTGCTCTTGTCTCTCAGGCTTGTATTCTCAACACTTTTCTTTATGGCAGTGAAACTTGGTCAGAATGGGAGAAATGGCTAAATAGCTTTCACATCCAATGCCCAAAAAGAATACTTGTTGTTAATTATGTGGTAAGACAAGATCGCAAACACTGAGGTATTGGAAATAGCTTTTGTTACAACAGTTTTCTCAGTGCCCAGTCTTCAAAGGCTCAGGTGGCACCATTTTTATGCCAGCTAAGCTTCTTCTTAGTGTTTACCAGTATTTTACTCACACTTGAAAAATAGAGGATGATAAGAGTCCCTAAGGGCATCCTCAATGATGAATTACAGATGGGTAGAAGATGTCAAGAATGGCCTGTGTTTAGAAAAAGGTAAAGGACCCTTTCCCGTGCCTTTAGGTGTAATGTACATATAGGGCTAGACCTATATTTAATAGAACAATCGGCACTTGGTGAGCAATGTGGTCAACATTACGCTGGCCGCCTTTACTTCCCAGGACCTTACCTGGTATCCGTTTTAAGCTGGATCAACCTGGAAGTCAAAGTCATTTTTTAAAAAAGTCCTGTTCTGTTAAGACCTGATGACCTTTGCATCCAACCACTACACCATGGCAGCTTCCCTCTGCTAGATATACAGACACGTCCAGCACTGCTCAGGTCTGGAGGTTGCCAGATTTATTAATTTCATCCTGTACTGAAAGAAATGTTAAATAATTGGTGTGCTTGTTGTTAGTGAGCTTGTTTCTCTTAACTCTATACACATTTGACTCCCATATTCAACTGGAATGTGAAGATGCTGTTTCTGTATCTGACGGCCGAGTACAAAACCAATGATCATGTAAGTAGTAATTGTAAATCTTCTTCTGCGTTTGCTCTTAAAAGGGCGGTTGACTCATTATGTTGTAGTTTACAGCTAGACTGTGATATCTGCACCTGCCGGCCCAAACCTTGTTTCAGACACAGTGAAGTTCTAAACCTATTCTTGAATTTAAAGAAAACAAAAATAATGTCCACAGGCAAAACTGGCTGTCATCCAAAAATAACAGTAAAAGATGACAAAAAATTGAAAACATCACAAACTTTGAATATCTAAGCTCTATAATAAACAGCAGTGGAGACTGTTTGACAAAAATCAAAAGAAGGATGGCTGTAGCAATGCAAAGATTAAAAAGCATTTAAAGTCTATGGTTAAGCACCAGCAAGGTAATTAGAACTAAAATTTTGAGAGTATGCATCTTCCCTGTAGCAACATACGGATGTGAGTCGTGGACTATCTCCCAGTCTTTAAAAAAATAGGGGCTTATGAGTTGAAATGCTATAGAAAGATTCTCAGAATACCAGGGACAAAGAAGAGAAGAAACACCGACATTTTAAAAGATCTCAACATAAAAAGAGATTGGCTGATAAACAGTATCTTGAATCAAAAGGTGAAATATTTTGGTTTTATCAAGCGTCATGACGGATTGGAAAATATGATAGCAGAAAGCATGATACCATGGTATCAGCCTTGCAGTTCTAAATCCTCAGACTCAAGACCTCTATATCCAGTACTGCCCTACTATCTCTTCTCTCCCTTCCCCCAGTTTCTGATTATCAGAATATACAGTCCTGATTACCAAAGTATGTGTTTCTGATTACTGGCGTAAATGCTTCTGTTACCAAATTATACATTTCTGATTACTAGAAACAGTCTAATTGTATGTCCGTCTTGCCACTTCCCTGAGTGTAGAGGGTCGGCCAGATCCCTTTGGCACTCCTTAGTGCACCATTCTCCTCAGATTGAAAGGCATTTTACACCTGCAAGATGGATTAAAAGGTATTTTACACCTTCAAGAAAGATTAAAAGGCATTTTAGACCTTGAAGAGGGATTAAAAGGTATCTTACACCTTCAAGAAAGATTAAAAGGCATATTAGACCTTGAAGAGGGATTAAAAGGCATTTTACGCCTTCAAGAGAGATTAAAAGGCATTTTACACCTTGAAGAGGGATTACAAGGTATTTTACACCTTGAAAGGGGATTAAAAGGTATTTTATACCTTGAAGAGGGATTAAAAGGTATTTTACACCTTGAAGAGTGATTAACACATATTTTACACCTTGGAGAGGGATCAAAAGATATTTTACACCTTGGAGAGGGATCAAAAGATATTTTACACCTTGAAAAGGGATAAAGGTATTTTACACCTTGAAGAGAGATTATATAGTGAATGGGGATTAATGAGGGCAGTTTACACATTGAAGTAGGTTTAACAAGGGTATTTTAAACTTTTGAAGAGGGATTTGCATCCATCATGCTTGATTTTAAGTGTTTTGTTTTATTCTTCTTTTTTCCTGCTAGGCACTTAACCAGGTAGTATTATGGGACAAAATTATCGAGAGAGGCGAGGAATCTCTGCTGGACTATCACAGCGCCAACACTAAGTACTATTTCTGGGACTACGGAAATGGGCTCAGGTAAAATAGCAGTAAACATTTTATTGGAGGAAAGGAATATTCCTGTCTGTGTATATTGGTTTTACCAGGTAAAGTCCTGGGAAGTAAAAGCGACTGGTGCACCAATGGCAGTTTGATGACTATACAAAATATGAGTCTAGCATGATATGCCAGATGCTCCAATGGCTCACTGTGTGGGTTCCGGGGCTCTGTTGTGGGCAAGAGGAGGGGGAAATGGACGCACTGTCCCGTAACAAGCATGTCGTAAGAGTCAACTAATTAGGGATGTTTCCTTCGGAGTCAGAGTGCATCTGCCTGAGAGGCGAGGAACCAACAGTCTGCATGCAAATAAACCAGATCTGTGTGTGCACCCAAAGCTCAGGTTCTGGAACAAGACTAAAGTCTAGAAGTGGATAAAGAACCAGAACTTTCCGCCAGAGTTTACAGCTGGTAAACACTAAGAAGAAGCTCAGCTGGCATAAAAATGGTGCTTGCTAACTGTTTCAGCTGTTGTGTATGCACTTCTGGTACTTTTCTTTCTTTTGATGTTTGAAGTATTAGTAAGCGTTAACTGTTAAACTTAGGACCAAGTTATGTATTTTCATTACTAATGTTATTTCAGTTTTAAAATTTGCTAGTGAAATTTGAACCACTAAAGACATAAAATGAAAGGTATATGCATTCGAAAACAAATACTGGAAAAATTGTTAAACATTTAATGAGATGAATGCAAGAAAGGTGAAGAAAGAAGAGAAATGTATGGAAAACAACGGTATTGACAGGAGTGTCCTGAGCCTGAGGATTTAGCCGTGCTTGGCTAGTGCTGTTGCCACGTACTGTGCAGGTTAGGATGTTTAATTTATAAGGCAGATAAGATGGCGATGTATTGGGCATATCTTGAAAAGCCAATAGAAGATCACCAAACAGGCGCTTAATTGGAAGCAGCTTGATTGAGGAAAAGAGGATGTCGATAAAAAACTCAAAGATGAATGTTGATAAAAGAGGCCAAAGATGCTGGCCTGGATACTTTCCATGATATAAAAATGGTTACACAGGATATAATTGAGTGGAAGAATAGACTGCGAGCCCTATGTGACATACAGTGGCGATGTATATTATTAGTTCTTGATTGTGTGTATGGTTATTACTCAGAAAGTAAATTTGTTTAAACATTTTTGTTGCCAGAGGTCATGAAAATGTCACCTTGACTTTATCCTGGAATGTCATTCCAAATGCTGGAACATTGCCGAAAGTCACCGGAGCTGGTAGTGAAAGGATTGTCTTCCCTGATCAATACACATCCGGACGATTCTAATCACGGCTCATGAGCTCTGCACAAAAATAGTTGACTGGGTTTATTCATCTGTCAGATGTTGTATTTGTAAATCACTCTGCGTTTTGTTTTTAATTTAAAACATTTTCTCGTTGTGAATTTTAACGAGGACACAAACAGTACATTGCATAAATTCTTCTTCTTTTGTCGTCATTCTACTGCCGGGTTTGAGTGATGAATTTGTTCAGATTTTTGTGGGATCCAGCTATGCCATCCATCCTTGAGTCTTCCTCTCGCCTTCCGCCCAGATGTTCTGCTATAGAAAATCTCATATACGGTTGGGTCTGGCTATATTCTTACTAGGTGACCAAACCATTTAATTCTCTGTCTTTCAGGCACAGTTGTCTTCCAAATTTCTTTCTAATGCTAGTATTTGTGATCCTGTTCTTCTTGTGTTGTAGGTGGCCTTTCGGAGACTGCATATTTCACAGGTATCTATCTTCTGTTCATTTATTCTCCCTTGAGAAGTAGCACATTTTATTGCCTGGTATATTCCGGTGTATCTTGTCAGGTGCTTTACTAAAGAGTTTATGTCATATCAGCGAATACTGAAACGCAAAACATGAATCCTTTCAACTTAAGTACACAAATCACAGTCGCTTTTTACATTGCACATCTCACCCCTGAAGATGAGCAGTCCCACATTGTGTAAACAAAAGGATCATATGGTTAGTCTTAAGACATCCATGGTGATATATCTATAATGTAGTACAGTGTGGTAGTAGACAGTATCATTTGTCTATTTCCATTGAAAAGATTTAAAATGTTATTGCCAATTCTATAGTTTGATACAATGACATATGCCAGGCAATCACTTGAGCAATATATTGTTTGTATCCTTTTTAAAAAAAAATTTAGATTTGTTATGTTCAGAATGGATTGATCCGAATGAATGTACCCATTTCAAATATTTTTAAAAAGTGAATCTTTGTTTTCTCTATGCTTGTTTAGCCTTTTACCTTTAATCACTTTTTTAATTAATCACCTCATTATACAAATCAAGAACGAAGTTAAGCATTGAGTTAATGGTATTTTTCTTTCATACTGTTATAAAGTCCATCAGCTGGTTGTATCCCTGTTGTAATCTTTCCTTGCTAACCGTCATCAGTTCCTTGATCTGTTGTTGAGATATACCACAGGCATTGCCAGATATTTTCCATTTTCTTTATCATTTCAGGCTTCCATGCTGAAATCTTAGAGCCTGTATTGCCACCATACTGGTGCCAATCATTGTTAACTGAAATAATAAGATGTTGTCGTCATTACCACTGGCTGTGTGTGTGTTGGGGGGAGAGAGGGGGTGTTATGGTAACAGTTGTATTGCCTCTATAATAATAAATAAAAAATGATAGTCTAGCTTTCAGAAATTGTTCTTTTATTCTGCTGCTTATGCCCTAAAACATGACATAGAGAAGTCTGATGTAGTTTCCTGTCTTTTGCTAGTTGTCTTTCTTCTTTTGGTAAAATCTGCTTATGCTGCTAGGGGTCGCAGTTCATCAGACAACCAGCTGCCGAGCCAGAGCGCAATCAGTCGCTTGATATGCCATGATATTATGCAGTCTCAAGGTGTCAGTGACTGCTTCAATCCTTATTCTTCTCGGTCTTCCCCTGCCTCTTGGTGTTTCGGTTTTCAGGTTGTTCTCTCTTGCTGCAAGCATCGTTGGTTTCATTCTCATTAGACGGCCAAACCATAAGTGTAGATTTAGCTAAGAATTAATGTGTCAGAGGAAGAGTGTGGCATGTGTAAAACCAATGTGCTAGTGACTCTTTTACTGATTTAAGAATGAAGTTGTAGATCCCATGTGCTAGTAATTGTTTGACTGATTTAAGAACGAAGTTGTAGATCCAGTGTGCTAGTCATTGTTTTATTGATTGAAGAATGAAGTTGTAGATTCAGTATGCTCCTGAGACACACATTTTCTGCAGGAGACAGAGTATCTGTCAGTGTAGATGCCTCGTATACTGTGGTGTTGATTGTTCTTGTTTGATCGGCTGCCTCTTGCTTTAGTCTTTTCTTGTTTACCGTATAATTGGACATTGTTCATTGGTGGCTGGGATTTTGCATTTGAAAAGTTTTGTTTTGTTTTTTTGGCCACATTTTCTTTCTGTTATCATTTGCTTGAAGTCAAAATAATTAAAGATATTTCCTTGATTCAAGTTATTGTCATGATGTTATTTCTTGGTGTAAAATTGTATGTGTTGTTGCGGACTCTCTCTCTCTCTTTTTTTTTTTTTCTTCTTCTTCTTAGTGTTCACCCGTTAAAAACTCCAACAGAAAGTTTTGGTTGTTCGTCTACTTCTGGACTTCAATCTTGCTCCAAAATGTGAGTTTTCATTATATCGATCTGGCTTCTTTGTGTGCAGACTGCTGGTTCCTCGCCTCTGAAGCATATGCACCCCAACTTTGGAGGAGAGACTTTTACGACATTCTTGTTGAGGGGGTGAGTGGAGTGGGTCTGTTCTGTTGTATTTTTTTTCTCAACAAAAATGAAGGGAGGAGCCTGAAACCCACATCAGTAGCAGAATATCCAATTTGTAAGACATGATGGATAATTATAACAAAGTCAAAATGAAGCTTTTTGTTTGAATAGCGAGTTTGGGAAACCCATCCTGAGAGGGAAGATAGACCTGCTGCCCCTCAACAGGATTGTGTAAATGGTGATCAATTAAGGGATTGCTGCAACTGGTGTGTTGGGCCGAAAGGAGCTGATACTGCAGCCTAGCTGTAAACCACAAACCACAATACAATTTGCCAATTGTCGGGTATCTTAAAGCACAACAGTATAATGACTGCACGGTGATTTTGGTCACAAGCGTGAGCAAAAGTTAAGGCCCCTGTGATGTGTATAAGGAAATACTCTGTATCTCAGCTCGGTCACCAGCCTTCTCTGTGCTGGTTTTATGGATTCTCATGCAAGACTCCTGCTACACGTCCACATCGTGCGCCACGGATAAAGGCTCACTTTTGTGATCTGAACCGAGCTGGCAGGGGAACTTGGAGTTGGTGGCCCCAGAGATGTAGTGTCCCGTCTGGCTATCATCAGCCCACCTCAATGCATGTGTGAAAAAGTCTGCCTAAACTAATGTGGAACATGAGTAATATGCGCTAGCCAAATATTTCAACAAATAAAAACTCAGTCAAAACGACGGTCAAGCAAAAAACTGCCGACACTCGGTCCTAGATCAAGAAATTTGCTTGCAGCTTTGACAAGCAACATCTGTGAGCTGCTTTTCGCGGTACGGTCCTATCTCCGAACATCCTTTGTCGACCCTCAACGTTATCGTCACCGCCTTGAGGCGTATACCATGACAATCTGCCACTGTCAGTCTGCTGATTATGCCCACATGTCCGTCAGATACGTGTCCGATGGCATAAGACTGACTGACTTTCTACCCCACCAGGACATCACACAAGCGATAAACACCCGATGACACAAAGTGCCACCATGTGGATGAGGATCGCCGTGGAGAGGTCCCAGAAACCGCGTTCAGACAATTGGCCATATTTATGGCCTGCCTATATTGCGGCCCCTGGCAAAAGCCAGGGTGAGGCTTGAGATAACAAAAAATTTCGTCCTAAAAAGGACAAAACACCTATTACTGAGCATAGATGGCATAAGAGCAAAGTCTTACATTTTCTACCCCCAAACGTCCCACTGGTTGGCAGTAACGTTCAAATATCAATTACCATTGGCTCCCACTTGCTAGAGAGCTGTGACCAAAGAGGGTGATGCATGCATTTCCATACTCCTTCTTTGTGTTCACCAGATGTAAACTCTGGCGGAAAGTTCTGGTTGTTCCTTCACTTCTGGACTGCAGTCCTGTTCCAGAATCTGAGTGTTGCGTGTGCATCCGTTTTACAGATCTGACTCAGTTGTATGCAGACTGCTAGTTCCTTGCCTCTCAGGCAGATGCACTCCAACTTTGAAGGAAGCTCCCAATTAGTCGACTCTTACATGCTTTTTGGTAGGCAGTGGGTCTATTCTTGTTTTCCCTATAACAGAGCCCCAGAATCCACACGGGGACTTTTCCATACTGTCGTGCTAAGTGTTCAGATGAAACAGCGTTAAAAGTGCCTAATGTGCTGAAAAAGGATGTGCCTATTTGGGTGTTCATCGCCCAGACCTGCGGGGTGATCTCTGCTGATCTCTTGAGGGTTCAGCCCATGACGAGTGGGACACTCCACATACAGATGTGAGGTCAAGCAGTCCTTGGGTGAGCCCAGGACCAGAGCATCATGTGTCAGCTCTGAATTTATGGAAAGCTCCTTAGACGGCAGGAAATGCCCACGATCTGCTCTTGGTGGTTGACCGCTCTACATGCGGTTGCCGCGAATGGGTTCTTCAGGGGCAACATCTGTAGATAAGGGGACAAAGAGAACAAACGAATGAGGCTACGTCAGGTCGAAACTACCTGGGAAGTTAACCAGGTCAACAAATGCTCGATGATGTCGGCCGAAAAGCCCAAATATCACGGCTATGCTGTAAACAGGCAGAAAAGCAATTACGTCATTGGAACGAACGAAAAGTAGAAGTATGATGAATGTAAAACATACTATGATACTAATTTTACCAACAAAACCCAACAGTTCAGTTTGTCTCCCTCAAAACTGGTGCAAATATATGACCTTTATACCGGAAATATGTCGAATAACATCATCATCACTAAGTGCCTTTGCCGACCAGCATGGACGATCATGCCTCCCCACAATCTGTGGTCTTCAACATCATGTGTCAGTTTGTGTACCGACATCACTTCATGCCAGGTCAAAAGGCTGGCAAGAATCTTCTTGCATTGTCTTCCCCAGTCTCTATTTCCTCAGACCTTTCCAGCGTCACAATATGTTCCAGTTTCCTTCTTCATACAACATGACCACAAATGAAGAGCGTCTCTTTCTGTTGTTTATGATAAGTTGTCTTCAAGCCCTCACCTCTTTCAAAACATCTGGGTTGCTCTTTTTGGCTGTGCAAGGAATTCTAAGAATTCTTCTGTAAAACTGCACCTTCGAGGCCTCAAGAAATTGTCTGGCTTGTTTATTAATTATCCAGAATTCAAAGTCATCTGTTCAAACAGTATCTTTGAAGCATGCAAGAACTCTTTTCAAAAAACCTATACAAATTAACAGAAGCACTGAATCCAAATAAGTAGTTAATCAAAGTTGACGAAATGGTATAGTAATTAACCTTTTTACCCAGAGAATTTCCCATAAATGTCAGTTTTCTGACTTGTCTATAGTGACCTCTTTCTGTTTTCTAGCCTGCCCAAATGTTTAAGTCATGATATGACTGCATTAATTTTTTTTTAAAAATTGTAATTGCGTGTTAGGGGGTTTTCGGGGGAGCCAAATATTATTATTTAAAGCTAAGTTGACGTCAAATTTTCCCATAGCCTCAGTGATAGAGGTTATGGTGTCAAGGCATAAGTCACCCAAAAGAAGTAATCACAAATACAAACGGAGCAAAGAAATAAATCGTTTCCTTCCCCTTTGAAAAGTAAAATAGTGATTTGTTTGAAATAGCCATGCAGGGCAAAGTGGCATCAAAAGTTTATTAAGACATCACAAGGCAGTTGCAACCAGTGCCAAAGCTGCTGATGTGTACTGGCCAACGACTTCATGTCATCAAAAACACGTAAAAATTAGAAAACCAGCTTTCTCTGGGCGATAGAGTTAAAACATAGCAATCAATAAATAAATCAGGTGCCATCTCCATAGATAGGGTTGGCTGCAATGGATCTCCAACACTCTCTGTCTCTTGTCTTGATTGTACTCACAGACGGCTGATTATCCATCTCCTGATACTGTCCTCCTACTTGTATCACTGCCTCTTGCTCTCTGGCAGTCAACTTTTTCCTCCAATATGATTATCATGAGTGAGTTGTCAAGTAAGAACTGACAATAGAGCACTTGAGACATTCCCATAAGCACACTGTCTTTAGCAGTAAGCTCAGAATTCCAATTCCGATGGTACCAGTAACCGTCTAATTATATGTCTGTCCTCCCCCTCTGAGCGTTGGGTCCCAAAGGACTCTTTCAACATCTAGTTTGTCATGCATTAATTTACCACTCAGTGATGCAGGACCAGCCAGTCTATCCCCCTGTTCATTTTCCAACATACTGGCACCCTGGAGAAAATATCTAAAGGATGCTAACTACCCGGGATCTCTGAAGCAATGCTTGCCACTCTGCGTGGAGCATGCCTCTCTCCACCTTTCTCAACATGCACTGTGAGTCAGTTACAATTATGACATGCGTGCAGCTGGCTCCCAGATCAGCGGAAGGCTGCAGTGACTGCCTCCAGCTCTATTCTCAAATAAGATGTTGTCCTATCATATACCAGGCTTTCTTGCAGTAAGCGACATCCACTCACTATGAACCACCCCAAGCACATCTATCTCTCAACAATAAAATTGTTTAAAGTGTTACGTCTTTTAATGTGACCGAAACCACAACATGACTGCCTTTTTAAAGGTAAACACAAAAGAAAAAGAAACACAATGTTTAATGAAGCATAAAAGACATGATTTCAATCATATTCACATGTGCTTTGAACTGTATTTCGACAAACAACTTCTACAATACTGTAACAAACACAGCCCAGAAAAGGTTTCAAAGTCAAGAGAACTGATTTCTCCCCATACAGGTTTCCTGTCCCCTGATCACTGAGTTAATGTATGTGTCGATTCTTCCCTAGCAAAAAGATGAGATGCTGTTTGCTAGCCAATCTTAAAGATGAGATGCTGTTTGCTAGCCAATCTTCCTTGATGTTCAGATCTTTTCAGATGTCAATATTTCTTCTTTGTCCATGATATTTTGAGAACCTTTCTGTCGCATTTCAGCTCAAAATGATTGTGAGATAGTCCACGACTCAGATCCAAGGAAGATGCATGCTCTCAAAATTCTGATTCTGATTTCCTTGCTGGTGCTTAACTCTTTGAGTCCCAAGGAACGCATCATACGTTCATAGATTCCTACCTGGAAGCCCAATGAACGCAAGATGCGCCGATTTTATGAGTTTCTTGACTAACCCTTGAGCCTGTGATGCTAAAACCCCTGGGACTCAAAGAGCAAGCCAGAGAGAGAGAGACAGATCATTACACACAGCACAAACTATATAGCTCCAGCGATGACCCCCAGCAATCTGTAAAAACAGCACTCTTGAACTGAGTTCGCAGTCCACAAAACAAACCCATTACCTTTACAGCACAAGGCAAACTGCACAACCACTTAGCATTAAGACAAAGAAAGCAACCAACCACTGCATGCTGCCTAATGTCTCTGAAAAGGAAGGACATTTGTGAATTCCAATTGAAACAAAAAGTCAACCAAGCTGAACCTGCTGGAGGAAGTTCTTAATTAGTAAACTCTTATGACATGCTTTTTTGGGTAGGCAGTGGGTCTATTCTTGTTTTCTCCAAAATGGGGCCCCAGAACCCACACGGCGAATTATGTTCTTGTTTTGCCTGTATCCCTTGTTAGCTGTGCCTCCTTTTTGGTTGCGATGTGTTTTTAATTTCATGAAATTCATTAACATGCAAACTGTATGATATAATCACTCACACATGCCAAATGTCTATGTAATTATACCTGTATATATCTACAATTAGGAGCGACTGACCGAGTAATTACAACATCAAGCTCTCATGCAGGAGACCTAGGTTCAGTTCTGGGTAAGCTGACAGAATCTTTTTTCTAATTCTGGGCATCTGCTTGGAGTCAACATAAAAAGATAAATTATGACTTAGTGGTTGTAAGAGTAGTTTCATAATTACAGGATTCCAGGTTTCATTTAGCTATAGGCAATTGGCAGCAAACCATTATACCTTAATTTCAGTAACAATATGAGTGGTAGTGGCTCGGAGAGCAATGGGTTTTGTAAGACCAGAACTAGTTAACAAATGCTAGGGTTGAGTTGTGGTCCGGTAAAGAACATGCATCAAACAACAAAAGAAGAGGGGGAATACTTTCAGTCAAGCACAGTCAACAATAATGTGGCAGCGTAAAAATACCTGTACACTGTAAATAAAATAATTTACATTATATTTTAAGGTCTGAGAGCCGCTGTGGTGTGGTAACTAGACACTTGCCTGTGAATCTAAAGGTCATGAGTTATAATCTGAACAGAGCCAGACTTGTTTAAAAATTACATTGGCTCCCAGGTTGACCTGGCTTTGAATGGATATCAGGTAAAGTTCTGGGAAGTAAAGATGGCTGGCGTGATACAGACCATACCTCTCCAAATGCTGAATGGTCTATAAAACATAGGCTTAGCACTATATACCCAATAAGCCTAAAGGTGTGGAAACTGGCACATTTTTTTTAGTTCTGTTCTACTTAAAAAGCAATGGCAAACTACTGGACATAAATTTGCCAAGAAAAACCACAACAGCCAAACAATACTGGATTGGTCCTGCAGTGTCCTGTAAGGGATACTCAACAATCTTTTAACTACACAAAATCTCACCCAAACTTCGTGTGCCGCACATATTTCGAACTGAAGTTCACTACATCAGCTGCTCTGGATTTCATCTGCATTTCTTAAATCCTTCCTTCCGTGTGTGGGTTCCAGGACTCAAATTGGGTGTGGGGGGGGGGGGGGTGCTAACAGATCTACTGCCCCTTAACACGTTGTTGAAAAGGCAATTAGGAGTTTGCTAAAATGGGTTGTGCTGGGCCAAAAGGCACAGATATTGCAGCCTAGCTGTAAACCACATCCTGCCAACTGCCTTTTTTAAGATGAAGATAGATGAAGTTTCTGAATCCATTAAATTGAAGTCTGTAAAACCATATATTCTTGCATGCAAACATACAGTTACCATCTCTACACACAAACCCAGAGATTAAAAATGCATTTAAATGTACATCACATCACTGAATTTATTTTTTTAAAAGAACATGTTAATGTGCTATCATCTGCTCACACGAAAGCTGTGAGACGTGCCAACATCTTGTCACACACAAACCATGACGTGCCAACATCTGGCCACACGCAAACTATGTCATGCTCCCACAGACAGTCCGGTATAGAAATCTATGCTATGTATTAAAAAATGTTGCTGAGAACAAACTGTGCAGGCATCAGTATCAAGGTAAACAGGACAGTGGCTGGTTACTCCCGAGACTGATAAAACAGTATGTAGCCTGATTCTGAAGAGTTCTTCTGCATGTCTGATGGCACTCCGTAAAATTCCTCGATCTGGCTTGCATCAATTTTCTAGAAAATGATAGAGACAGACAAAATATTAAATCAATTTTCTACAAAATGATAGAGACAGACAAAATATTAAATCAATTTTCTAGAAAATGATAGAGACAGACAAAATATTAAATCAATTTTCTAGAAAATGATAGAGACAGACAAAATATTAAATCAATTTTCTACAAAATGATAGAGACAGACAAAATATTAAATCAATTTTCTACAAAATGATAGAGACAGACAAAATATTAAATCAATTTTCTAGAAAATGATAGAGACAGACAAAATATTAAATCAATTTTCTACAAAATGACAGAAAGAGAAAAAAAATATTAAATTAGTTTTCTACAGGATGCCAGAAAAATATGACATCAATATCCTACAAAATGGCAGACAAAGTATGACATCAGTTTTCTACAAGATGGCAGACAAAGTATGACATCAGTTTTCTACAAGATGATAGAGGCAGACAAAATACGACATAAATTTTCTAAAGACGACAGATAAATCATGATGTTAATTTTCTACAAGATGACAGGGATAGAATGACATCAATTTTCTGCAAGATAACAGACAAAATATGACATCAGTTTTCTACAAGATGATAGAGGCAGATAAAATGTGACACCAGCTGTCTAAAAGATGACAGGCAAATTAAAAAAATCTGTCCACAACAAATCAATTATTTTTTTTCTTTTCGTTCATCACAGTTACATAGTTGCATTCTCTTCCTATTCACATTCTTCACCTTTCTTAGCAAGTTTATCTGCGGTTTCCTTTCCTGGTATACCACACTGGGATGGCACCCACTGGAGTACAGTAACTTTTAGGCAGCCACCTTGCCAAGTTCAGATCTCAGTTGAGGGAGTTTACTGCTCTTGATTCAATACACTCTGACATGACACTTACATCTATAGTGCACTCACAGCTACAATATTACACTTACATCTACAGTACACTAATACTGACATGACATTTACATCTATAGTGCACTCACAGTTTCAATACACTCATACCTACAAAACTCACAAATCTAGAATATACTTACATCTATAGTGCACTCACAGCTTCAATACACTCATACCTACAAAACACACAAATTTAGAATATACTTACATCTATAGTGCACTCACCGCTTCAATACACTCATACCTACAAAACTCACAAATCTAGAATATACTTACATCTATAGTGCACACACAGCTTCAATACACTCCTACCTACAAAACACACAAATCTAAAATATACTTACATCTATAGTGCACACACAGCTTCAATACACTCATACCTACAAAACACACAAATCTAGAATATACTTACATCTATAGTGCACTCACAGCTTCAATACACTCATACCTACAAAACACACAAATCTAGAATATACTTACATCTATAGTGCACTCACAGCTTCAATACACTCATACCTACAAAACTCACAAATCTAGAATATACTTGCATCTATAGTGCACTCACAGCTTCAATACACTTACACCTACAAAACACACAAATCTAGAATATACTTACATCTACGATATCATCATCAAACAGCAACCAGAACCCATGACTTTTCACGATGCTTATATAATGACCTCTGTTTGGTCCGGACCCACAATGCACTACCACAGCCACAAGGTCATAGAGACGCTCGGGATTAAAGGCATCATCAGACTGTAATCATAAATGTTATCACATGATAAATGTGTGGATTTGAAGAATCAATACTGGATATCAATGTGGATGCACCTCATTACAGTATACATTTGTGCAGAAGAGGCAAAATCAGACTGAGTAGATACATTTAATAAGAATTTAAATGTTGTAGATAAAAGGCATCATCAGACTGAGTGTATATATGTCCCAAGCCAGAAAGGTCGAAGAGTAGAGAACAGACGAGGAGAGACACGCTGGTCCTCCAGGCTGGGGGGGGGCTAAAGCGTGGGGTCAACACTCCCACCTTCGCAAAAGTTTATCTCGTCACGAAACAGATATCTAAGCCTCAATTTCAACAGATTTAAACAGACAACGAACCTGGAACATTAAAGGACTTTTAAGATTTCGAACAGGACCATTGCTGCCATTACAAATACTGGACAGCTTTCTTCTCGGACGCTCGGCTCTTACCCTATCTGCAACTTGTTTCTCCTCTGTCCCCTTGTTAATTACCCCCTCCACTCTGTTTGCAGTGAGATCCAGGGCTGTTTACATGAATCCACTCAAATACAGTGTATTACATTATAATTACATTTACAATACAAATATGTATAATGTTGAATTAAGAATATACATCACAGCACAGATATATAATATGTATAATCAGATTATGTAACATAAATTTCCCACAAACGAAAACACCAAAGCCTTTGCTTTCCTACGAGGAGGTTGGGTTCAAATCCACACCAGGTAGATTTTTTAAAAGATGACCTTGGCTCCTAGGTCAAGCAAGCTCAGAAAAGAAATGTCCCTGAATGAATGAACCAACCAATCCCAGAATTGACTTATTGAAACATATTTTTGTTTAAACCGACTCCTCTAACAAAAGTTTTGTTAGAGGAGTCGGTTTAAACAAAACTTATGCACACAGACTCAGTCTTACCGTGTTAAAAAGGCGAAGCTCAAGAGGAAACACAACTCTGTATGAGACTTTGATATACCGATTTAGGTGCTCCATGTACTTGAACCGTTTGAGGTGAAGGGCAAGGATCTGAGGCAGCTTCTTCACACGCATGCTGGAATGTGACATACAAGGTCAGTTTCTTCAGGGACAAGACAGATTTTCACACTCATACTGAAATGTGCCATATCTTGTTTAAAGCAAGGCTGTGACATTTGCACCGCTCGGCCAAATTTCTGCAGGCATTTGCTGTGTGGGTTAGCCTTCCCGGGACATTTGCCATATGAGATTACTACCCATGTGGGTTCTGGTGCCCTATGTGGTTCTGGTGCCCTATGTGAGTTCTGGTGCCCCATGTGAGTTCTGGTGCCCCGTGTGGGTTCTGGTGCCCCGTGTGGGTTCTGGTGCCCCATGTGGGTTTTGGGGCCCCGTGTGGGTTCTGGTGCCCCATGTGAGTTCTGGTGCCCCATGTGGGTTCTGGTGCCCCATGTGGGTTCTGGTGCCCCATGTGGGTTCTGGTGCCCCATGTGGGTTCTGGTGCCCCATGTGGGTTCTGGAGCCCCATGTGGCCCCGTGTGGGTTTTTGGTGCCCCATGTGGGTTCTGGTGCCCCATGTGGGTTCTGGTGCCCCTTGTGGGTTTTTGGTGCCCCATGTGAGTTCTGGTGCCCCATGTGGGTTACGGTGACCCATCTGGGGGAGGGGAGAACAACAGACCCACTGTTCCCTAACAAGCATGTTTTAAAAGGTGACTACCTAATGACTAGCTGAAACTAGATGTTCCAGCAAACAGGCTCAAAGCCTAGCTGTAAACCACCACACAACGTGCCAATTGCACTTTTCAGGGCAAATGAAGAAGATTAGCAACTCCCAGAACCCAAAAAGTGGGTTTATCACACTCAAAGTGAGATGTGAGCATCAAGGCCAGTCTCTCCCAGAACAAGTCAGTTTTCTTATTGCCAGTTTCTTCACTTAACTGCTTGTTACCCTTTGTATAATTCTTGCTTACTGCAACATACTTACAGACACAAATGTAGACTCACAAACACACAACAGCAGCTAGAAGTCCCGCCTTGAAACTACTATGGCTGAAAGTCAATAAAAGAGCCGACACATTGGCCGTGCCTGCAAGTGGCTGGTGGAGGAATATGTATAGACACAGCAGAAATACTGAATGCACTGCATTCCATAGACACTGAGATAAAGGAGTCAGCGATGATGAACCACCTGTTCGAAGTGGGTATTCTTCTTCTTTGCGTTTACCAGCTGTAAACTCTGGAGGAAAGTTTTGGTTGTTCGTCCACTTTTGGAGTGTAGTCCTGTTCCAGGACCTAAGTGTTGCGTACATATCCATTTTACATATATGACTCATCTGTATGCAAACTGTTGGTTGCGTGCCTCTCAGTCAGATGCACTCAGACTTGGAAGGATGCACCCAATCAGTTGACTCTTACGACATGCTTTTCTTTAGTCAGTGGGTCTATTGTTTTCCCTACAGCAGGGCCCCGGAACCCACAAGGAAATGGGTATTAAACGAGGAGAAACATACAGAAACCGGCTTTGGAGCAAGGAAAGAAGATATACCAACCAATGTTGAGCACAGAGATGGCTGCTGCATCAGAGGACTGGGCATGGATTGGTTGCACTGATATGCTAGGATGCCAATATGGATAACAAGTAACAATATGGATAACATGTAACAAGTAAAGGAACAGTTTATTGTTGTTTCTGTGCTTCTTGCTTGCGACAATGTATTTACACACACAGCTTTTACGCAAAGAAATGTTTATGCCCACATAGCTGTTGACACATAAACACCTGTTTATCTGAGAGATAGAGAGAGAGAGAGATAGAGAGAGAGAGAGAGAGAGAGAGAGAGAGAGAGAGAGAGAGAGAGAGAGAGAGAGAGAGAGAGAGAGGGGGGAGACACAACAGTTTATTTATTACCGTTTCTGTGCCTCTTGCTTGCTACAACATACTTCACAGTAATATTTATGCTCGGAACACAAGGTTTCTGTGTTGCTGAAGCCTCGAAGGCAGTGTGTTATAGAAGTGTTTTGCTCTACTTCTACGCTCAAATCTAGAAAATCCTCATCTTTACT
The DNA here is from genome assembly GCA_905116865.2 of Candidula unifasciata. NCBI lineage: Eukaryota > Metazoa > Mollusca > Gastropoda > Stylommatophora > Geomitridae > Candidula > Candidula unifasciata. Next base: position 555,355 of record CAJHNH020000924.1, on the reverse strand, counting down.
GCTCACCTGAGAATTTAAAATGTGAAACTCATGAAGAAGGTCTGTGAAACAATACATCCCTTTAAAAGTAACATTATCACAAACAGTAGACAACTCAAAACATTGTTCTTTTTCTTCTCAGAGTTCATCGGCTGTAAAACTTCAATAGAGTTCTGCACGTTTGTCCACTTCCAGATTTTAGTTTTGTTCCAGAACCTGAGTTCTGCATGCACAGATCAGAATTATTTGTATGCAGACTCTTGGTTCCTTGTCTGTCTTATCAGATGTACTGAAACTACACAGATATAGCTGATAGTTATGCAGACTTTTGGTTACTCGCATCGCAGTCAGATGCACTCTGATGCTGAAAGAAACACCAATAATCAGTCTTCTTCTTCTTCTTCTGAAAGAGCTATAAACACAAACTATTAGCAAAAGTGCTATAATATCTTCTTCTTCTTCTTGTTCACCGGCTGTGAATTCCGGCGGTAAGTCACGGTTGTTCGTCCAAATGGACTTTTGACTTTTACCTCGACCTGAGTTTTGCGTGAACATCCGTTTTACTGTCTTATTTGTTTGCAGTCCTCGTTCCCTGCCTCACCGGCAGATGTACTACGACTTCGAGGGAGCTATAATATTAACAGCACTTCAACAGTACCATGTGATTCCCATAAATAACCAGACCTGTGCTCCATGTGTCACGTACGACACTCGCACTTTACCGGAAATTACCAGACAAGTTTGTTGTGAAAATAGGTCGAACTGCCACAAACAGGCCCAACAGCCATTACTCACATGCCCACTGTTGTCAAGTCTATGTGTCAATATCTGTCCTATACAGCGTAAATTTTACGTATTTATTGCTAATTCCAACGTCTACCCATTTCGGTTGAAAACAACACCCAGGCATGATTTAATTGTAAAACATAGTATTAAACACACAATGAACTCTTGCTCCACGCTGACTGTACCCAGCAAAGCAAACAATTAGATAACTAATTGTAGATTGCTTGCCGCGTACAGCTCATCAGAAATTACCATACACATTCAACAAGATGGTAGACAAGAATCAACAGCCCACGCAAAGTTTACTGGAAATAACCTTTAACATTTTTTTAATGGTAACTGCAAATAACCCAACTGTCGAAAATAACACAAAATTCTCTTTCTCTCTTTTTTTTTTTCTTCGGAAATTGAACTCCAGGTTACAGCGGGTAAAGTTTAAGGATGTTAGCAGCTCATCATAAAATTCCCGGGGTTTCCCAGGCCTTAAGAGTTGTAAGTGTCCTTTCGCTATTTCTTCAGGAGGAGAAGAAGAAAAGTAAAAGAAAAAGAAGAAGCAACCTACAGTTTCACAGGTGAGGCATCTGGTCTCATTAGTCAGCGTCCCTTGGAAAATCTCATGCACCCAGGTGGGCTCTGGTTTAGCGTTGGCATTGTTTTCTGCTGGCTTCTGGGTGCCCTTTTTCTCCGCTGAAATGTCAGATATTAATTATAAATTCACATATAAATCCTGAAGAATTTCTCAAGTAATAATATTTATTTTTAAGCAGGAAACTTGAATATTCTTCTTCTTCTTCTTCTTTATGTTCACTGGCCATACGCTCCAGGGAAAATGGTGGTTCATCCACTTTGGGACTTGGGTCTCCCCATGTAGGTTCTGGGTCTCATTTGGGGGGAGGGGGGTGAGAGGGGGGGGGGAATAGACTCACTGCCCCCTTAACAAGCATGCTGTAAAAGCTGACCAATTAGACATGTATCCTTTGAAGTTGAAGTGCATCTACATGAGAAGCAAGGAACCAGAAGTCTGCATACAAAGAAGCTAGATCTGTAAAACAGATGTGCACGCAAAACTCAAGTTCTGGGATAATACCAAAGTCAAGAAGTGGACAAACAACCATAATTTTGCGCCAAAGTTTACAGCCAGCAATGAGCGCTAAGAAGAAGAAGAAGAAGAAGAAGGACTTGGGTCTTGTTCCAGGACTTTAGCGTACATATCCGTTTTACAGATCAGACTTGCAAGTGTGTGTACGCTGCTGTGTCCTCACCTCTCAGGCAGATTAACTCTGACTTCAAAGGAGATACCCCTAATTTGTCAACTTTTAAAACATGCTTGTGGGGGGGGGGGGAAAGCACTGGTCTTCTCATTTCCCCTCCCACCCCCACAGACCTTATACTTTTTATCAGTCAGCTGAGTAACTTTTAATTTTCCAATACTAAAATCACCACATATAAAAAAAAAAAACACGATTGCATTCTTCTTTATCGTTCCTCCAAGTGACGCAACTACAACATTCCTGTTTAAAGCATAGCTGTGTTATTTGTGCCTTTCGTCCACAACTGACTTCTTCAGGAATTTGTTATCTGGGTTAGCCTTCTTAGTTAGTTTCATGGGATATATGAAGCCACATTTGTGGGGTGACAGTCAAAAACCTCTGATCCAGAGGTTTTTTTCCCAAGGAAAACTCATCCATGGCAGCCACATGCAGATCCGTCGACCCTAAGGGGAATACAGCAGCAGAGCATGGGCATTCCCCACCATCCCAGGAGGTTTCCATAGTGCAGAGCTGATACACAGCACTCCGGTACTGGGCTCAACAAAGGAGGTTACCATAGTGCAGAGCTGATACACAGCACTCCAGTACTGGGCTCAACAAAGGAGGTTACCATAGTGCAGAGCTGATACACAGTACTCCAGTACTGGGCTCACCAAAGGAGGTGTCCATAGTGCAGAGCTGATACACAGCACTCCAGTACTGGGCTCACCAAAGAAGGTGTCCATAGTGCAGAGCTGATACACAGTACTCCAGTACTGGGCTCAACAAAGGAGGTTTCCATAGTGCAGAGCTGATACACAGTACTCCAGTACTGGGCTCAACAAAGGAGGTTTCCATAGTGCAGGGCTGATACACAGCACTCTGGTACTGGGCTCACCAAAGGAGGTGGCTACAGTTCAGCACTAATACACAGTATTCCAGTACTGGGCTCAACAAAGGTTTCCACAGTGCAGAGCTGATATACAGCACTCTGGTACTGGGCTTACCAAAGAAGGTGCCCACAGTTCACAGCATATACACAGCACCCCAGTACTAGGGCCCCCCAAGGAATCATCACATCCTGCACATGATCGTTTAACCTCACACGGAATGCGTTTTAAAGTTCAGAGGCTTTAGTAAATGACAAAAGGGACCCCTTAAATTCGTTCCATGGATTCAAGAGGGGAGCGGGGGTCCGTGGAGTACCAAATGGGAAGACCATTATACAGTAACATAAATCTGGGAGCCTCACCTGTGAGTAAGTCAGCCACGGTGTTGAGCAAGTAGTTGAGAAACTCATGGGCGTCCTGCTGCATGTAATTGTCGAACACCTCTGTAACAGAAGTATCAACATGTCAGACAATACTTCAGTACACAGTGACACAATCTTTGTACCCCACAATATCTGCTGGCACCTGGCTACCAATCTTTCCAGAAGTTCCATTATACTATGGGGGAAAGGAAAAAGAAAAAGGGGGAAAAGAGGAGGGGGGGTTGTGAAGTTCCTCTTCTCCAAATCATTTGGTAGAGACTGTGATGCAGCATGATCCCTCTTTCTACCTGCCTTTTTTTAAAACTCTAAATGAAAGGTAAGACTAACAATTTTTTTTTTAACAAAACATCCTGCGAAAGCTGCTGAATCTGAAAAGCACTGCTCTGTACGCCTGTCAGAGCACCCCTCTTAAACCAACTGCCAGCCAAGACTGAGGGCCTAGTATGCCCTGCCATAACATGAAGTTTTCAGATTGCACTTTCACGTCCTAGGAAGAGACTTGCATCCTTCCCAATGTGCTCTTCAGCCTGAAGCCGTTGGCACAAGCTGGATGTCAGGTTTTGTGCATGCCATCCGATACCTGTCATTAACAGAGAACAGGTAGTACTGACTACTGTTACATAGCAGCTCAGTCAGATCTGACCACGACCTAATACAATAACACTACAATACACACAGACAGTTTCTCTGTATTACAACATTAGCACAACATTTAAAACACTTTCTCTGTATCACAACAGTACTAGAATATTTAGAGACACTTTCTCAGTAACTTTACAGTACTGGAAAACAAAGTGACACCTTTTCTTCAACATAATAATACTTGAATATACAGAGACATTCACTCTGCATTCCAAAACATAAACTACTTTAATACTCACAGACACTTTATCTGTATCACAGAAAAACTAGAATACATAGGGACACTTTCTTTATATCACAACAGTGCTAGAATACTTAGAGACATTTTATCAAAGCAGTATCAGAAAACACAAAGACACTTTCTCTGTGTGACATCAATATTATAATATATACAGACACTTTCTCTGTGTGACATCAATATTATAATATATACAGACACTTTCTCTGTATGACATCAATATTATAATATATACAGACACTTTCTCTGTATGACATCAATATTATAATATATACAGACACTTTCTCTGTGTGACATCAATATTATAATATATACAGACACTTTCTCTGTATGACATCAATATTATAATATATACAGACACTTTCTCTGTATGACATCAATATTATAATATATACAGACACTTTCTCTGTGTGACATCAATATTATAATATATACAGACACTTTTCTCTGTATGACATCAATATTATAATATATACAGACACTTTCTCTGTATGACATCAATATTATAATATATACAGACACTTTCTCTGTATGACATCAATATTATAATATATACAGACACTTTCTCTGTATGACATCAATATTATAATATATACAGACACTTTCTCTGTATGACATCAATATTATAATATATACAGACACTTTCTCTGTATGACATCAATATTATAATATATACAGACACTTTCTCTGTGTGACATCAATATTATAATATATACAGACACTTTCTCTGTGTGACATCAATATTATAATATATACAGACACTTTCTCTGTATGACATCAATATTATAATATATACAGACACTTTCTCTGTATGACATCAATATTATATATATATACAGACACTTTCTCTGTATGACATCAATATTATAATATATACAGACACTTTCTCTGTATGACATCAATATTATAATATATACAGACACTTTCTCTGTATGACATCAATATTATAATATATACAGACACTTTCTCTGTATGACATCAATATTATAATATATACAGACACTTTCTCTGTGTGACATCAATATTATAATATATACAGACACTTTCTCTGTATGACATCAATATTATAATATATACAGACACTTTCTCTGTATGACATCAATATTATAATATATACAGACACTTTCTCTGTATGACATCAATATTATAATATATACAGACACTTTCTCTGTATGACATCAATATTATAATATTTACAGACACTTTCTCTGTATGACATCAATATTATAATATATACAGACACTTTCTCTGTATGACATCAATATTATAATATATACAGACACTTTCTCTGTATGACATCAATATTATAATATATACAGACACTTTCTCTGTATGACATTAATATTATAATATATACAGACACTTTTCTCTGTATGACATCAATATTATAATATATACAGACACTTTCTCTGTATGACATCAATATTATAATATATACAGACACTTTCTCTGTATGACATCAATATTATAATATTTACAGACACTTTCTCTGTATGACATCAATATTATAATATATACAGACACTTTCTCTGTATGACATCAATATTATAATATATACAGACACTTTCTCTGTATGACATCAATATTATAATATATACAGACACTTTCTCTGTATGACATCAATATTATAATATATACAGACACTTTCTCTGTATGACATCAATATTATAATATATACAGACACTTTCTCTGTATGACATCAATATTATAATATATACAGACACTTTCTCTGTATGACATCAATATTATAATATATACAGACACTTTCTCTGTATGACATCAATATTATAATATATACAGACACTTTCTCTGTGTGACATCAATATTATAATATATACAGACACTTTCTCTGTATGACATCAATATTATAATATATACAGACACTTTCTCTGTATGACATCAATATTATAATATATACAGACACTTTCTCTGTATGATATCAATATTATAATATATACAGACACTTTCTCTGTATGACATCAATATTATAATATTTACAGACACTTTCTCTGTATGACATCAATATTATAATATATACAGACACTTTCTCTGTATGACATCAATATTATAATATATACAGACACTTTCTCTGTATGACATCAATATTATAATATATACAGACACTTTCTCTGTATGACATCAATATTATAATATATACAGACACTTTCTCTGTATGACATCAATATTATAATATATACAGACACTTTCTCTGTATGACATCAATATTATAATATATACAGACACTTTCTCTGTATGACATCAATATTATAATATTTACAGACACTTTCTCTGTATGACATCAATATTATAATATATACAGACACTTTCTCTGTATGACATCAATATTATAATATATACAGACACTTTCTCTGTGTCACACCATTGTCGAAATATCAGAATACACAGGGACACTTCCTCTGTAGTTACTTGTTTTTGAATATACTTTTTTAAATCTGTACTTTTAATCTGCCTGGTTGGGATTAGAATCCAACACTTTCAGACTGCCAGGAAAGTGTCTAGCTACTATGCTATGACTTTCCCTAAAAATCATCCTTCTCTGTGTATCATTAGATGTCACATTGGGCTCGCATTTGATTCCTCCAATCTTCTCTATTGCAACTTTCTCCACTTCTGACATGGAGTTCAGCCCGACATTTTGTGCCTCTCGTAATAATGTTTTTTTTCAATGTTTCCCTAGGATGTCCACTTTTTTTCTCAGACCGTTTGTTTCCCATTTCAGTGCCTGTTTTGTTATTCTTTGTTCATTTCATCTCAGAGTGTGCCCAATATATCTCCACCTTCTTTTTCTTATTGCAGTCAAAACAGATATTTGTCCAGAAATTTCACTGATCTCACTCTTTTTAAATTCACCCGATTTTATGTTCATTATTTTTCTCAGATATTTTTTTCAAATGCATTAAACTTTCATTCAATATCTCCGATAGTCCTCCAACTTTCGCTGGCACATGTTAGAATGGAAAAAACGTTAGAATTGAAGATCCAAAGTTTGGTCTTAAAGCTGTATAATTTGGAAGATGTATAACTAAAAATAAATACATGCAAATAATCTGGTGGCATACCATTTTCCTTTCGTAGCCTGGTTATAAATTTCTTGGGTGCTAACGTGCCGACCTTCTTCTTTTGAGTGGCCACACTGTAGAAGAGGTCTGCGAGGCATGTGAGAAGTGTCTCCTTCTTCTGGTTCTTCACCTGCTGCTTGTACTGCAGGACTTTCTCTCGAAATGGGCGGCAAAAGTACAGTGCTTGCAACACCGAGTTACAGTAACATGTGTTGCCAAACTGAAAAACACAGCAACAGTTCATCAGATTTGCACAAGAGGTGAAGAAAATATGAAGTATAGGCTTGATGTTGCTTTTTAGAACTATTCATCTCACATGTTATTTTCCTTCTTCTCTGCGTTTAGGTCTTCAAACGCCAGCTAAAAAGTTCTGGCTGTTCATCCCAGTCTGATCTTGTTGCTAAAACTGAGTTTTGCATGCACATTTATTTTACAGATCTGGTTTATTTGTATGCAGACTGTTGGTTTCTCACCTCTCATGCAGATGCACTCCAACTTGGAAGGAAACCTCCCTAATTAGTCGACTCTTTCAACATGCTTGTTGGGGGCACTGGGTCTATTCTTGTTTCCCCTACAATGGGGCTCCAGAGCACACACAGGGATTTCTCACCTCAGTTCTTGTTCCTCTTCTGTGTTCACCCTCAAAAGGACAATTGGCACATTATGTTGTGGTTTACAGCTAGTCTGTGATATATGCGCCTTTCAGACTAACATATCCGATTTCAGCAAACCTCTATTTAATCACCTTTAAGAACATGCTTTTCATTCTGTACACTATTTATGGTTGACGGCTGATAGAAGACCGAATGCTCTACGAGAAGTCAGACGTTTGTAAAAACCAAGTGATGACTGTGAATAGACTGCAAGAACAGCATGTTAAAAAAGGGTGTGGCTAGACAAAAGCACTATGCAGGAAACCAGAGAAGAATAAGAAAGTAACACAGGACTGGTGTCATCAACGGCTACACACTACGGGATTTACTGAGGAAGGGATCTGAGCACATATGTGTAAGAATGTGTGAAATTACGGACTGAATGGTTTGCTGTGCAATGAGGATACTCTGTCAATTAACTAACTAACTAGAAGACACGAGGTTAGATGAAATAACCTGCGTAAAAATGTCTGAACCTGGAATTAGGAATAAACTGGCAAGCAAAGATGTATGAGAGAAAGAGAACAGCATGTGTACAATCAGTGTGTGATGGGAACCGTTAGCATCTACACCTTAAGACATTTGCTGTGGGAGACGGAGCACCTATGCGTACGGCTAATGTGATACGATGCTGAGTCTTAAATCAGTAACAACATGCTTGTAGCGGGACAGTGGGTCTATTCTTTCTTCACCTGAATTGAAACCCCTACAGGGAATTCTCATCTCAATGAATAAAGACAGACTTCATGAAATGTTCACTGCGTTAAGTTCAAACAGTGTGGAGTATTTGTTTTCTTTTGTATGTGTGCCTTAATTTTTATAAGCTGTGAAATCAGGACTACTCATAAAACGGATGTGCACACAACACTCAAGTTCTAGAAGATGGCTCTTCATCTTCTTTGTTCACCAACTGTAAGCTCTGACGGAAAGTTCTGGTTCTTCATCCATCTGGAATTTGGCTTTGTGTCAGGGCCTGAGTTCTGCGTGTACATTCTTTTTTTTCTGATTTATTCATGTGCAGTTTGTTGTTCTTTGCTGCTCGCGCTGATGCACTCTGATATCGAAAGAAGCCCTCAATCATTGGTCACATGGATGGGGTGAGACAAGAACACTGACATGATCTGTGATTGTGTGGATCGTTTGAGACGGTAAAACATGACCGCCTATTCTTATTGGCATGGCACATGATGATTTGTGTGTATACTGTTCTTAAAACACCATGACAAATTACCAAAATGATTACAACAAGACAATAACTGCACAGACAAAGAAGTTTAGAGGGAGTAGAGACTGAACATGATAATTGTGGAGAGAGACTATACAGGCAGACTGAGAAACAGATGGAGTAACCAATTAAAAACAGAAGATAAATTACAGATGAATGTAGTGGGGGTGATATCTGCAGCAGTGAACCTCAAGGGCTCAGAATGCTGAAGAAGATATAACAAATGCACATTTTCCACTTACATTGACCAATCCGAAGTAATGTTCATTGGTTGGAAACTGCTCTGACCCAATTTCCTTCTCCAACTGAGATGCGTTCTGTCCCTAAAATCGACACAAAAACGCTGATGAATAAAGTGACCATTGATAGTTGAAAGTGTGGTTATCACTTTTGATTTTACTCAATGAATGAATGAATGAATCTTCTTCTTGGCATGTCCCTGTTTTAAACTCCAGCGGAAAGTTCTGGCTGTTCACCTGTTCTGGACTTTAGTTTTGTAGAAATTGAGTTATGCGTGCAAATTGCTTTACAATCTGGCTTAACTGGATGCAGACTGCTAGTTTATTCAAAGAAGAGTGAGGAGAAACCCATAATTAGTTGACTTTTATGACATGCCTGACTGGGGGGGGTGGGGGGGGGAGCTTTGTCTATTTTTACTTCCCTCCATGGGTCTCCATGGTGAAGAGGTTAATTTCACAGCTGTGCTGTTCAGTCCACAAGTGCAGTTTTTACCGAGCTTCCTGGGTACTGTCATTGTAGCTATGGAGTTTTTCTATGTGCAATGCTTTCAACGGGCATGTAGCCATTCTGCAGAGAGAGTCCAAGCTAAACAAGGATAAAACCACTGGATTTTACAGCCGGTGAATGCGGAGAAAGTGAAAAAGATATTAGGACATATGGGAGTGCAAAGAAATTAAAGACCCGAGACAGTAGTTAGTGGCCCCAAAAAAAGTAGGGACAGTTCAGACATACTGAATGGGCTGCATTCCAGAGATTATGAGACAAAAGAGTCCAAGACAATGAATCCCCTGTTGGAAATGGGTACTAAAATAGGACAAGCATGCAAAATGGGTTATGGGGCAAATAAAGAAGGTATGGTGTACAACTCTAAATGGGCACCATGAGGATGAAGATTCTGAGATGCTGCTGCATAGGGGGATGGAGCACATGAGGGACTAATTTGCTACGATATCATTATGGATAAAAAGATGTTATTTTTGCAGTGATGAGAAGTGTCACCAACAAGTGAAGCTAGTGCAGGATATACAGAACATCAACAAAGAACAAACATTGATTTGTATAGAAAATGACTGCCTTTCCAACCGTGCTGCATGCACTAAAGATATGCCATTAGTGGGCACTAATTGTATTGACTAAAACCTTCAGTAAATGCAAAGCTTACTGTTATAAGGGCTGCCTTCAAAATAAGCACTACCATGAGGAGGCAACAGTAAATGCTTCCCTAGAGTCAATGAAAGAATAGCATACGATGTGCTTTCTAGTGTCTACAGTATGACTGAAACATTTCTGTATGAAAGCAGTCTTCCAATGACTTATGTTTTCTTCCGTGTGTAGAGAATGTCAGAACCACTTCTAGTAGACTAAGCATCAAAGAACAAAACGTTTCTTCGTACTGTACAAGAACACTACCATCTCTACAACAGCACAGCCTGGTCTAAAGCAAGGCTACTGAACTTGCGGTCCACGGGTCAAATTTGGTCCTCAGAGGCCTAGCAAGTGGAACGTTGTTTGTTGTATTGCATAATTAATGTTATTTTTCTATGCTGAGTATAGTTATAGTTATATGGCCCAGGACAATCCCCATTTTCAACATTTTGGCCCCCATAGTAAACTTAGTTGAACAGCCCTGCTCTAAAGCCTAAAGCCTTTAGTATGTGCTAAAGCATTTAGTAACGTACATCTTAAGTAACATTAGTCTAAAGCTATCTAAATAGATAGAAAATGTGTAGGGTTTCTATTCCGTTGGCAAATGCTTTGCAGTGGTAGTGGATAAGTTGAGTCAGTGGAGAATGTCAGTCGGAATGAGAACTGAAAACTCAAAAACGATAAGACAACGAACAAATGTTCATACGTAGGGCCAAAGAACTTTAGTCATTACCATCTCTCCAACAGCGCAGCATGCGCTAAAGGTAGGCTTGAAAGATGTTATGTTTGCGGTGTGGAGGACAGCCTCTGGTGTACGCTCAAAGACAACAACAGTGAGATCATTCAGGAAGTGCAGACGACGGCCACCATATTGTTTTCAATGGAGATTTTGTTTTTGTCGGCCAAATTAATTTTTTCTCTCATTTCTTGTTGCAGTAGTAATTTTCACAGAAAAATATGATTGTCAGAATTATTTAAAATTTACACCTAAAATATTAAAATTAACAGTATATACTCCTACAAACTGTTACAATTAATACATAATATGTGCAGTATTAAAGAACCGAAATTAATTGACAAGCATAAATATATTCAATATCCCTTCGTGTACGTTCCGTGGCCCCATTGTGAGGGAAAACAAGAATAGACCCACCATCTCCCCATTAAACATGTCCCAAGAGTCAACTAAAGTTTGTGTGCATCTGACTGAATGACAAGAAACTAACAATCAGCATACAAAAAAAAAACCAGATCTGTAAAACGGGTGTGCACGCAACCGTAAAGTTCTGAAACATGACTTAAGTCCAGAAGTTGACGAACAGCCATAACTCTTCTTGTTCTTAGTGCGGCTGTAAACTCGGGCAGAAAGTTCTGATTGTTCATCCACCAGTGGACTCTGGTCTTGTTCCAGAACCTGAGTGTTGAGTGCACAAAGATTATACATATCTGACTTATTTGTGTGCAGGTTGTTGGTTCCTTGCCTCTTAACTAAGAGCATTCAAACTTCGAAGGAAGCGCCAGTTAGACTCTTACGACATGCTTGTTGGAGAGGCAGTGTGTCTATTCTTGATCATTTTCGGAGAACACTGTTTGTTAGTTTATATATCGTATGCCCAGTTAGTAGAAGGCGTGGTTTCAGGAAAGAGGGGCAGGAGCCGATCAGCAGCAAGACAGACACAATATATGTGACACCTTGGGTAGGAGAGTCACGGAATGAAAGATTTGACAAGAGATTGAGTTTTTTTTTTCGGGAAGGCTTTGATAAGAGCGACGTTCTGTACAGAACCTGCTGCATGATGATGATTATTTAGAGAGAATGCCTCGCGACCATAGACGCATACACTATACATACACGCATACACCAAAGGAAGAGAGGGGCGTAAAGAAATAGGCAGACCAAGAACAAGATAGAAAGATAATATCTGGGAAACTACAACAATAGGACATGTTTATGGACAAAGCGGCCAGGAGAGCAAAAACCAAAACCTTATGTTGAATTAAGAATCGACATCACAGCACTTGGGACACTCCCATAAGTGCTCAGTCCCCATCTTCAGCAGCAAGCGAAGAGTTCAAATGCCGATGGTACCAGTAACCATTTGATTGTATATCCGCCCCATGCTTCCCCTGGGTGTTGAGCGTCGGCCAGATCCCCTGGTAACTACTCCTCGCAGCGCCATTCTCCTCAGAAAGGTAACGCAAAATGTGGAGCGACGGCACCGAGAACAGTCTTGAAGAAGTAAAGATCAGCTTGTACAACGCATTAGAAAGAGCACAGAGAAGATCCTCACTCACATCAGTCAGCCCACCCCAGCCATGTCTAGCCTCAGCCTTGTCTGTGCATGCGTACGCATACCTGTGTGTATGTGTCTGCCTGTCTTCCTCTTTTTCTGCCCGTTATCCTCTAATGGGACAAAGGTCATTAACAAACTTCCATCACGTCATCATATCCTTGGCTTACCCATGCAGCACACCTCCGAATCCGACTGGGTGAAAGGAAATGAAAGAGTAGACAGACTGACCGTGTCGATAGTGGTTAGTGCGGAGGAGTTTAGACACACTGAATGCTTTGTGTTCATAGAGGTTAAGACAAAGGGTCAGAGCCTGTTGAAAATGAGTACTAAACGAGGGCAAGCATGCATAAACTGGTTGTTGGGCAAAGAAAGATTTGCCACTCAACTCCTACTGTGCACGTTGAACATCAATCGTATCGTATCGTAATAATCAAACAAAAAATTCCAAGCTTAGTCCTTTTTTAGCCGCCTGAAGGCCTGCTTTATCAAGGACGGTTCCTTTGCTATCTTATTTAAGTTCTGTTCCTTTGTGGTGAGCAATTACACCTGAGATTGTTCTTTTGTTGCCTAAGTTCCAAGCAGGTTTTTAGGGGTCCTGGTTTCTGTCTTTATCTGGCTGTCCGCTAGCCGTTGCACTGATCGTCTGTGCGAGCACCGATGCAGTCCCCAGTCACACCACCACGAAGCAAACAGCTCTGCAGACTGAGCGTCTCACGCAAGGCTCCCATCAGGACGACTGTCACAGTCTACTTCTACAATCTATTTTTTTTTTTTAATGAGTAGAGGAGGTAACAAAGATTTGCAACAACAACAACAACAACAACAACAAAATAGAACGCCCGAAGGTGTCAAGATATTTTATAGGTAGGTCGGAAGATGGAGAGAGACAGATAGCTTGCTAGGTTGAGAGAGAGGTCCCTGGTGCTTTGAGCTTCTGGTGGGATGAGGCTCTGCGCAATGCCTGCCCTTCGTGTGTTTTGTTCTTGGGTTGATAGCTCGTGTTGAGGCAGGAATTAGTCTCGTTCCCTTATCTGAAAATAAACTGATTTACATTTTAGACATATGTGGGAAGTGGCGGGGGAGGTAAGAAGAAAGGCATAATAGACTGGAATCCACGAGTGCTGGTCCCCTTCTTGTGCTATGCCCTTTAGCTGGTTTGCCTCGGAGCGTCGGGTGGCCTTTGATGGGTTCCGTCGTTTTTATCTTTCTGTAAATACACTAAAAGAGATTTATGTTAGTTGGGTTGGTTTAGTCTGTGTTATTCGCCTTTGGTAGGGGAGGAGTGGAAATAGCATAGGTAGAATTGCAGGAATGCTTTTTAGAGGACATACAGTGAGGTCGGAAATAGCTGGCTCTATTGAGGGTGCTGGTACTCGCTGGATCTGGTCAGGTCACATCAGGTTGAGGGGTGGCTCTCAGATCGCTTTCCCGGTTCTGATATAAACTGTTTCACAAGTCGCTGGACCTTGTCGTCGCAGCTTACACTGAGGCAGTTTTCGATTGCCATTGGTTGCTTCGTGGCTCTGAAAGGCAGTATGAGCTCTTGTCTTTCTATTTCGTGGTGGTTACAAGTTAGTAAGAAGTGCTCCATGGAATTAAGGGCCCTACATTCCTCGCACACAGGAGTGCGGAATCGGTCTGGCCAGCACCCTTGTCGCATCTTCCACAGTTTTCGAAAGACTGGAATTGTGGTCGGCTTAGTCACTTGATTCTTGAGACTGGGTTTGTTGAGCAGTTTGTAGGCAACTCTGCCTTTGTCACTGGACGACCATTGCTGGGTCCATTCTCTGCATATTTTGCTTTTGATTGTTGCTTTAAGTTCAGTTTTACCCAGTCCCGCGAATACTATGTTGGGGCTGAAGGTGCCCCTTTTCGCCGCTCTGTCTGCTGCTTCATTGCCTTCAATGCCTATGTGTGCTGGGATCCAACCAGTGGTAATTTGGCATCCCAGGCTTCTGAGTCTGGTGGAAGTGGTCAGAATTTCTTCTTTGATGTCTTGTAGGCTCACTTTCGATAAGTCTTTCAGTGCTTGTACAGCTGACAATGGGTCGGTAAGGACGAGGAGTTTTATGGGTAGCCGTTCGCAGGCTAGCTCCAGTGCTTTTAGAATCCCTAACAACTCTGCTGAGCAGACTGCCATATCGTCAGTGAGTTTGTATTCGTGTGTTGATTTCCAGGCTGTGGTATGTATACTCCTGCCCCGACTTCTCCCGTGCTGGTTTTAGAGCCGTCTGTGTAGATGACCATGGTATCTATTTCAGCATTACGGATGTACTCACCTTGAACATCAAGACACCGAGACGGCTCCTGAATCGGAGGACGGAGAACGAATTTGCCAGAATGTCGACTGACTTGGGTAATGGATTTGTTCATTCATTTGCAGGTTTCAGCTACACAATTTATCCATCTTGTTATTAGTCTTTCCCTCGCTTTCCTCCAAGATGTTATGTTACAAACAGAAATCTTACAAGTAGATTAGTCTGGCTTTATTCTTGCTAGATGGCTGAACCATTCCATTCTTTGTCTGTCTAAACAATTCACACACGATCTTATTCAAACTTTATAATGCTAATATTCGTAACCATGTTGTGTTGTGAAAAGATATAAAACACGAAAAGCAAACTAGCGAGCTTTACAATATAACAATGACAACGGAAAAGTGCTCGCTGCGGCTACATGGCCTTCATCGGCATAGTACATAAATCAACAAAACCACACGTACAGACACGATTACACAAAATCACTTAACTGACGTATTTCGATAGCAGCCACGTTGTCGTCTGGTCAGCGTTGTGATGTTAGTGATCTTAAAGGAGGCATCGCATTTTACAGGTAGATTTGTTATGTTCTAGTGCACTGTTTCACTCCATTCTCTGATTACTTTCTTGCGTGTTTGTATGCTTTTATTCCTTTCGCTCTGTAGGTTTCAATTTAAGTGCATGCTAGTTATGGAAAGCAGTGATGTACCAATATCATGGCTCATATTGGTCAGTTGGCAAGCAATGAACCAACGCGGGTAGCAAGAAGCATAAACAGAGGAGATACCATCAACGCTGTACGAACTGGGCTAGTGGATAATGAAGAAGCTCTGACACTAATAGGATTGCGTGACATGGGTGTAAAGCATTGTTATGCACGTGTATGCTGCTTTCTAGGCCGAGATAAGAGGCATTATAACGAGCTCCTCATGGGAGCAATCAGAACAGATACCCTGGAGTGGCTGCTGCATCGGAGGATTGGGTACTCAAGGAAATTCTCAATATGCAGGGAAGTCGATTGCAATAACATAACATCATACTGGTCAAGATCCACCCAACTACAGCGTTTTCCTCATAGGAAAGATTGGACAACCTAGTGTAGAGGTCAAAGTGTATCTGCCAGAGAGACCAGACAAATCAACAGTCTGCGTATATTTTCTTCTTCGCGTTCACCAGCTGTAAACTCCGGCTTAAGGTTCTCGTTGTTCGTCTACCTCTGGACTTTAGTATTGTTCAAGAACCTGAATGTTGCTTATTTGTATGCAGACTGTTCATTCCTTGCCTCTCGTGCAAATGCACACCAACTTTGAAGGAAGCTTCCAGTTAGTCAACTCTTACGACATGCTTGTTGGGGTGGTTGTGGCTCTATTATTTGTTCTCCAGCGCGGGGAGACTGAGGTTTGAACAGGCCAGATTGCTTTTCTGTTTGCAGCATCCAGTTTACAGTGTTGGAGCCAGGGCTTTTTTATGGTGGTACACAGTACGCATCAATTTTAGCCACGTTGTAGTGAGTACCGGCTACTTTTTTTCTTCAGAAATGACCTTGACTCCCTGGTCGACCCAGCCTTGAGTAGGTACCGGGTGCAGTCCCGGGAGGTAAAGTCGGCCAGCATGATGCTGACCACATCACCCATCTTGTGCCGGTTGATCTATAAAAAATATAGGTCTAGCCCTATATGCCTTATACGCGTAAAGGCGTGGAAAAGCGACCTTTACTTACCGGCACCTTTTTTATTAGACACTTCATAGTGGCTTTTTTTTCTACGGGGAAATAGCACTGGTTCTAGTAGATGCTCAACGTTTTCATGCGATAATTTCATCACACATCTACGTGTTTCCTAAACCGAAAAAACTTGAGCATATGCTGACGAAGTCTGTTGTGCCCTGTTTTTAGTCTGAATATGATACAGTACAGTGTCCCTCTCTGGAGAATATATGAAGCGAGTGTTAGGAAGAAAATCTAGGCTTTTGTTTTGTTTTGGATACTAGTTTTTTTTAATGTATTATAGTGTGCCAGTAGGTCACAATGTGATTACATTATGTCACTTCTGATTCTGGCCGGTCTATTTCATTGCTTTCCTGCCACTGTGATATGGAATCCACTGCAGGATATTATTCTTAAACTGATTATACTTTACAAGGATTAAAGTATGTCACAAGAACAGGTTTTTTAATGGTATTCCATATCACTTAAGATGTCCGCGATTTCTCACATATAATCCGAATGGATTCAACAAGATATTGTTGTTTTGAATTATTACTACTTTTTCTGCTACTCCTACTAGGGAAATTCTGGACTGGACGGCAATTTTTCGCGTACACCGGTCCTTTCCGATCTGGTGTTTTCTTGATTGTCGTCTCTGTTAGAAAACAGGCGAGTTCATATTTTATTTTAGATTAGCTAAATTTATGCCAGTTACCTTGATGTAGTCATTTAAACAATTGTTATTGCATAAAAAATCATTTGTGTGTTAAAGAATTTATTAATACGAATTTCAGTGGATAAAATTTGATTTAGGGTGGACGATTTGATCAGTTGCCTATTATCGATATGGGTCGTGCTCATTTCTCATGTGGTCACAGTGTGTTTGAAGATGGATTTATTGTTATGCTACATACCATACGCTTCGTTTATTATATTTCCTTTATTAGTCTATATAGTAAATCAATGGGAGGGCTACAAAAGTATTTATTTTTGCCTTTTAAGTTTTAGATGCATTAACAATCTATATATATGTTATAAATATGTATACACGTGGCTGTAACCAATTCCCCGCAAAAAAGGCTCTACTTCGAACGGCACCATACAATGGTGGCCATAATATGATGCTGTTCGAAAGAGAGCTAATGGCCTACTTACTAAGTCACCTCTCTTCTACAATGGGGTGTAGAGGTTTACAAGATGTCTCAGCAGTTTTCTTTTGGCTTTGTTAAATTTCAGCCCTATGTTAGTTAGGGACTGTTGGATGTTGTCTTCCCAGCGCACACTGGGTCGCCCTGGAGGTCTGGTTCCCTGGTTCATAGTCTGCCATGGTGGCCGATTTTCGCCCACTTTGCATACATGTCCAAACCATCGTAACTATGACTGATCCACTCGGGTTTGTAAAGACTGGATATCAAGATTTGGATCTCCTGTCAACTACGGCCGGTAGACAACAGTAGACGGCCGGTTAGTCGTTCTGTCCCTTGGCTGCAGTGCAATTACGGACTGGAGAAGGCACAAAGTGAGGTCGACATGCCTAGCCTAGCAGACCCTGCGCTGCGACTCAAATTAGCGACCACGTTCAATTACCACTTCTTGCGACACATTACGGAATGGATTAGAGGGAACGATACAAGTGACAGAAGTACTGTGTGTTGGTGATAGACAGGTGCAGTACCCTACTGTCATCATACGGTTTGGGTTAGGTGTAGGGTTAGGGTTTGGGTTGCTACTTTTTGTGCGACGACGAGATGCAGCAACACTATCCGTAACCCTAACACTAACCCTAAACCAAACCCTAACCGTATGATTATAGCAGGGCAGTGCACGCTGTCTATCGCCAACACACAGTAAGTATGTCATTTGTTTCGTTTCCTCCTGTCCAGTCCGTAATAGCACTGCAGCCAGGGGACAGAACTCCGAATAACCGGCCGTCTACTGTTGTCTACCAGCCGTAGTTGACAGGAGAGCCCAAGATTTTGATTTGATGTATTGTCTGATTGCAGACTTTGTCCCTTTTTGTCACTTGGACCACCTTTCTCAGATATAACGGTTTTGAGGCCTGGAGCTGTTTTCTGTGAGCTGTTGTCATCGCCCATGACTCAAAGCCATAGGTCAGAACTGGTACATAGGTAGAGCGGTAAACAGCCATTTTCATCCTCTTGCGAATGTCTCTTTTGCTAAGAAACCCTCCGTTTATGGCCTGGAAGAGTCTCCCGGCAGCTGCTTTTTGTGTAGCCAGCTCGGTCTTCATGGTTAGCCCTGTTGATGCCGGTAATTAGTGGTGAAACATGAATTTCATTGTTGCTTCTCTCTCCATTATCTACTGGCCTTATTTTTGATGAGTGTAACGATTTAACGTTGGATTCAGTTCTCAGAAGTTTGTAATAGGCTTGATATTTTTAAGTTGTACTCAGGTATTCAAAAGAGATATCACACACAAAAACACTACCAGTCAGCTTCATGTTATCACAAACACAGATAGTTGAACATTGCAGCCGGAGAGCCATCTTCAGCACATTGCATGACTTTACAATAGCACAAACATGAACAAGAGGAATAAAAAATCACTTAGCTGAAGTGTCTGGGGAAGGAATCACATATCTTTTCTAGTCAGCTGAATCTTCGGCACATATATGACCACTAGAAATAAAGGATTCAAAAAGGAGTGCTAGGTTCTCATGTGGAAGACCCATGTTCACATCCTCTGTAAGGTTGTGAATTCTGTCAGGCTAAAATAAAATCCTCACCTATACAATCTGTGGCGACAGCACTAGCTATGCGCCTTAAATTCTCAGACTCTAACCCCCCCCCCCATGTTTACATGGCAAAAGTGGTAAATGCAGCCAGTTAAAGATCCAGAGTCATATAGGACACTTGACCGTATTATTTTTTTGTATTTGCAATCTTGTTCACAATTTTATTTTATTTTATTTTGCCCATCCATCTCTTTTCTCAACAGTGAAAGAAAATGACGAACCCCAAAGGTTATCGCCGCGGTACGCGGTACATGTTCGCCCGCAGGTTCAGGACGAAAGGTGTGACCAAGCTGTCCCGTTACATGGCCATCTACAAGCGTGGCGATATTGTTGACATCAAGGTTAGTTGAAAGAAATATGTGTGATGTAAGGTCACTACATACCCGTCCACAAATGAGGGGGTATTTGTTCTGGTTTGTCGAATGCAGTACCTAGTATATTGTACTATATATAGTACAGCTGCTGCTGATTCACAGAGTATGTTGAGAAAGGTGGAGACAGGTGTGCTTTGTGCAGAATAGAAAGCATAGCTTCAGAGGTCCAGGGTAGTAAGCCTCCTTTAAATATTTTCTCCACATCTTACGGGCGTGTTGAATTTTTCTGTGTTTATCTGAAGATGTAATTGTGTTGTGTACATTTATAGCATGGATGCAATATTTGCACCTTTTGGCCAACACATCTGACTTTTACAGGCATGTTTTTACCGGGTTAGCCTTTTCGGTTAGTTTCCTAGGACATTGCAGTCTCGTATAGTAATCTATGTTACCCAGGTTACGGGTGTTGCCCGTGTTATAACAGGCAGATGGATTGGTTGCTTCTGCACCACTTGGGGGGAAGGTAGATGTGTAAGGCCCTTTGGGAACAAGTAAAGGTGTGGAGGCACACATTGATCATTACGATCTGAAGAGAATGCTGCTGCAGGAGTGCCCAGGGGATCTAAGTTACTTGTTGCAGGGGCGAGACACACATAGTTAGACCATTACTGGTACCATCAGAATTTTAACTTTATGCTTGCTGCTGAAGCTAGGGACTGAGTGCTTGTGGGAATATCACAAATGCTGTGATGTCGATTCATAACTCCTTGTGTCTATTAGCCTGTCTAGCTCATGCATACCCCAGCTTCATATGGTGGACAATTTTATCTTGTAAACCAATGGAAGGCTGTAATTTTACCCCCCCCCCCCCCCCCCCCCCCCCCGTGAAAAACTGAATAGGACAACAAATGAGGTAAAAGTTTAATCCAGTTCTGTCGGACAGCTACTGGGTTTAGTTCATGGTGCGACGCTGAGCTGTGAATATTGTAAGGAATGCTTATTGTGTATGCTGCCAGAGTTGTGTGTTGTAAACTGTATTCAGAAAGATGGCCACGGGCTGGTTGTCACAGAAATCGCGGTGGGCCCCATGCAGTAATGTGTGTGCAGCAGCAGATTTGTCATGGCTGCTGCTTCCTGTGGAGTAGATAACCAGAAAACGGTTACAGTCAGTGTGGAGACTCTTGGCTGGTGTTGAGGAAGACAGGGCTATGGGCTTGTCTTGAATGCTGTGATGTGGAATCTTGACCCAGATATCTTTGCTTTCTCTAGGGTGATGGTGCAATCCAGAAAGGTATGCCTCACAAGTTCTACCATGGGAAGACTGGTCGTGTGTTTAACGTGACCCCACACGCTGTTGGTGTCGAAGTCAATAAACAAGTTGGGTAAGATTGGTCTGTGCTTCTTTCTTGTCTATCATTCTAATTGTGTTTATCATTCTAATTTGTGTAAGTTACTGACAATGCCTAAGACTAGAAATGAGGGTTGATGGTGGCGCCAGCTACCCCGAAATTTAAAAGAATATTTGCTACAGAAACTTGCAGGAAAGAATGCCTGTCCTGTAAAAAGGAGAGTCAAGTGGTGTGTGGTGCGCAGAGTGTATGTATAATGGTTACGGATGAAAGTCACTCAGAGGATGTCATTGACCAGGCATTCACACTGCTAGGCTTAATTGAGCCCACAGTCTGCACACAGATAAGCCAGATCTTTAAATTGGATGTGCACACAAAATGTAAAGTCCTTGGAACAAGACCGCAGTTTAGACATAGTTGAACATTCAGGACATTTAAGTGAAGTTTACAGTCAAATATAAATAAGAAGAAGAGTTGAAACCTAATTTTATAAATGGTTATAAAGACAACATTGATATTATGTAATCCTTAAATCAGTTTGAAACTACTTATCTTTTTTCCTCCTCCTCCTTCATCATATGTCCATGTGAGGTTATTGCGCTGTGCTTGTTTACAGCATACCTGTTGTATCTGCACCTTTTCTCTGGACACATCCAACTTTATTGGGCATTTGCTTGCCGTTTTAGCCTTCCTGGATAATTATGAGGGACATAGCGTAGCCTTGTTTATTGTCCCGTTCAGGGCAACCACATGCAGACTGGTCGGTACTCAAAGGATGGTATGGGCAGATCATAGGCATTCCCTGCCAGCCAAAGAGGCTTCCATCGATGCAGAGCCGACACATGTTCTGGGCTTCTGGTCCTGGGCTCGCCAAATGAATAATTGTAGTTTTTTTATTCCAGTGTTGGCTGGCCATCCATTACAAGCTAATTCAGGTGTATCCACTTTTATCAACAGCAACCGTATCATCCCCAAGAAGATCAATGTAAGGATCGAACATATCAAGCAGAGCAACTGCAGACTTGACTTCTTGAAGCGACTCAAGCGGAATGAAGCCCTGAAGCGGGACGCCAAGGAAAAGGGTATCAGAGTCAGCACAAAGAGAGTGGTGAGTGATTTATGATGTTTGTTGTTCTCTGATATCTTCATTAGGCAACCGGCAGTGAGAGCATACACAATGGAAGCACCAGTCTTCATGTGGGTTTCATGGCTCCATTTTGGAGAACAAAGAATAGACCCTGTACGGCGATGTTTACTGTATAGCGATATCTGGTCAGCAGTCCCGGGTCCCTGCCGTACCGCAATCAATGCCAATGACAAGTAATGTTCCTCTAGGGGTAGCTATTATGAAAAACGCAACAGGCAAAACTCCACCACAAACTGTGCCGAAAATTGAACTAAGGTACTTGAAGAAAACGTAGTTGACAGGCAAAATACAACACATTTATTGGTGTCTGTCCACAGGGGTATGTGCGTGACCATGAAAAATGTATATGGCCACATTGAACTATGGCAGAATAACTGTTTTCCTCCATCTGGAGCAATGAGCCTAAGCTCCCCGCAAACTGCGGCATCAAGTAGAATAACGCCTTTTACCTCCAAGCCAGAGTACTGAGCCTAAGCTCCCCGCAAACTGCGGCATCAAGTACGGATCCAGCTAAGCCTAGTTCCAACCTCTGCCATTAACACAATTCTTGCAACTGTCAGTCTAAAATTTCTGTTGGCAAGTGTCGTCGTGTCTCTCGTCATACCTCATGTTCATTATCGGTTGTCCATAGTGTGGATCTTCGGATTGCACACAACAGACCCACTGCCCCCTTACAAGCATGTCCTATGAGGCGACTAGTTCGGGGTTTCCTTGAAAGTCAGAGCCAATAGTGTGGATACAAATAAACCAGATTTGTACAATGGGTTTTGCATGCAGCACTCACAATCTGGGTCAGGAGTGGACAAACTTTTATTTTTCTGCCAGAGATTACACTTAGTGAACACTTAAAAGAAGAAACACCAAGAGGCAGAGGAAGACCTAGAAGAAAATGGATTGAAGGAGTCACTGACATCATAAAAATTCACCACACCAACGTATACCAAGCAAGCGAGCACACCCTGCCTCAGCTACCTGTTATGTGAAAAAATGTGACACCTTTTGACATATATAAGAAAGATATTGATTGAAGAATACAATCTTGCTGTGGGGCACTTCAGATTCCCAAATGATATTTTCAGCTAGGTTGGTAAGAGTCTGCTGGTGCAGTGGTCAAACCATTTGCCTTGCGCTGTAAGGGTTATGGATCACGAGTGCAGTTTTTACAGATTACAAATAAAAATGCAGGCCAGCACAGTATGAAGTGATTACACCAGCCATTTGACCCTCAGTCCTCATGTACACAATCCCTTTGATATTAAAGTGGTAAATTAGGCAGTAAAGACATTGTATGTATCTAAAGAGAATAACAATGTGGGTCCCATGGCACTGTTTCGAGGGAGTGTGGGATTGATTCACAGCTTCCCCAACAAGTGTGTCATATGGCAACAAATTTGGGGTTTCCTACAATCAGATTTGTTGGGCTGAAATGTGCAGATAACTCAGCCTAGCCGTAAACCATAACACAGAGTACCAATCATCCTTTTAAGGTCAAACAGCGCTGGACTGCAAACATGTCTCCCTGCAACACTTAACAGCAAAACCTGTCAGTTGATGGTGACTTTAGTAGAATTCTGATTTATCTTTCAGCCTGCCCAGCCCAGGAAAGCCCACTTTGTGAGCACCAAGCTAGTGAAGCCGGAGTTCTTGGCACCAATCCCCTATGAGATCATTGCCTAACCTCATCATATACCTGAATAAATGTTGATGGATTAGTGGAGTTTTTTCTTTGATTCACTTGTCACTTTGTTACTGTTTGTTTAAAATATAATTACTTGTACCTGAACTCCCCGTCTGCATCCCAGGATTCTATTTTGGAGAATAAAGAATATAACCAGCTTATCTTTCCCTCTCCCCACCCACCATGTACAAGCATGTTGTAGGAGGCAACTAATTAGGGATCTTTCCTTTAAAGACAGTGCATCTATCTGGGAGGCAAGGACCCACAGTCTGTATGTAGATAAGCTAGATCTGTAAAAGGGATGTGCACGCAAAACTCAAGTTCTGGGTGAAGACCAGTCTAGGGGTGGACAAATAACCAGAAATTAAAGCCAGTGAATGCCAAGAAAAAGATTTGCACCTGAACAAAGTGCAGTTTTATGATGGTAAATTTATGCACTTGTTTTTTTTTTTTTTGCGTATGCATTTGCCTATAAAAGGGAGTTTGGCAAGACATGTAGTTTTCAGCTAGACTGCAACATATTCGCCTTTTGGCACTGCACATCTGATATTCTGCAAAATCCTACTGAGTGGCTTTTGTGGCATGTTATGTTAGAAGGGAGTGGGTTTATTCATTTTTCCGTCAGAATTGGGTTAAATTAAATCTATTAAACACACATACAAAATATTGATAGGCACTCATAGAAAGATAAGACACACTAGACAACATACAAATTGAAAGCTTTAGTTACTGTGCCGGGAATCAGACCTGTTACCTCCAAATGGCATATGTGCCTCGCTGTGGAAACAAGTGTCCTAAGAACATGAACAACTGGGATGTACAACACTCAGTTTTGTCTGAGGGGTGATCTTGAGCTAAGGACTGGCTCCCAAGGGGCCTTGCCCATATCTATCTAGCTTGCCATGCAAAATTTGCAACCCAGTGTTTCAGAACCAGCTAATCTGTCCGCCCGTTTATGAGCCTAAAATAAAATGAGATTTAATCAGGTAGAAATTCCCAGAAACCCTCTTCAGTAGTATAGCCATCTAGCAGTTATGTTGGGGCACCACAAAACGTTTCGAGATCCGCTGTGGTGTAGCGGCGAGACGCTCACCTGTGGATCTGAAGGTCGTAGATTCAAATCTGAACAAAACCAGACGTTAATAAACAAAAAGACTGACTCCCAGGTATTTCCTGTCTTAAGCTTGTACCAGGTAAAGTCCTGCGAAGTAAAGGTGGCCGATGTGATGGTATCTGCATCATCTACCAAGCGCTGAAAGGTATTCAAAATTTAGATCTAGCACTATAAACTGGGGTCTGCAAGATGTGGACTGTGCCTGGCTCTGCATCCAGCAGGGTTGGGGTCGGCTAGCTTCTCTTAGGAGAGGTGAAAAGTGAAAATTAGTAGCCTGCCGATGACCCACAGTACACATAAGTCAACCTCTCCTCCCAGTGGTGCAGACCGGGAAACTGTGGCCGTGAGGCCACAGGCGAACGAGGCTCTGGCTCGCCAGATGGGATGGGGTCCATCTGGTCAGATTTTCCCTTAAACTGCGACTGGCCTAGCAAGCCGGCAGTGGATTTTTTATTGCTACGAAAATTAGAAAGGAGATAAATAAACGGACAGCCCCAAATGGAAAATGGACTGGAAACGTTAAAGGACGACGAGACAGAAAAACGACTTACATAGGCACATGGAACATATGTGGTATTGCCAACAAAGCGCAACACAAATAGTGGATTTCATGAAAAGAAAAAATATACACGTCATGGGTCTTGCGGATACAAGAAAGAAAGGATATAATACAAAAGAAATACATGAAAATTATGTTTTATTATGGAGCGGAGTACCCACTAAAGATAGGGCAAAACATGGTGTCGGATTTATACTTCATCCCGAGACAGCAAAATTAATAACAGGAACAGAATTTATATCAGAAAGAATTATTTTAATCAAGTTGACAGAAGGAAGTAAAACTACAACGATTATTCAGATATATGCACCTTGCAACGATAGTTATTCTGAAGAAGAAAAAGAAGACTTTTACGAGAGACTTACGGACACCATCAATAATGTTAAAGAGAAAGAGGACATCATAGTAATGGGAGATTTTAATGGTAGGGTAGGTAAAAGAAGATCACCATGGGAGAGATACCTTGGCCCATTCAGCGACACAACCACAGATTGCAATAGAAATGGAGAACACCTGTTAAACTTGTGTGCTGAACAAGATCTCTACATTACCAACACATTCTACCAACATCGCCAAAGTCAGGTTAAAACGTGGTACAAGTGGAACAACTTAGATCAAGCGTCACAAATTGATTTTATACTAGTCAGACAACGGCAGAAGAGGACGGTAAGAGACTCAAAAGCTGTCCCAAATGCGGGACTGGATTCAGACCATCGCCCAGTAGTTATGAACATATGCAACTCAAGTAGAAACAGTCTACATAAACAGAAACGTGAAGAAATCATCAACACTAAGAAATTAGAGGAAGAGAATATCAAACATGAATTTGAACTAGAAATAACAAAGGCTTTTGCAGATATTGCCAAGGAACCAGTAAGAATTGAAGAAGAATGGGATTATTATAAATCAACCATCACGAAGATATTAAAAGACAAGTGTGGTACCAGAAAGACGGGCAAAGGCAAGAAAAAGGGTACCGCTTGGTGGAATGAAGAAGTCAAAGAAGCAGTGTCAAATAAAAAGAAGATGTTTCAAATATGGTTAAAAACAAAAGACGAAAAGGATTACATTAGGTACAGACTAACTCGAAGAGACACCAAGAGAACAATAAAGAAATCCAAAGAGGAATCATGGAAAAAGTATGGTGAACACCTAACACAGCTATGTACAGAATCACCAAGAGACTTTTATAAGAGTGTGAAAGCGATGCGATTAAGAGAAGAAAGCTTCAATCCAACATCAGTCATAAACGATAAAAATGGAAAACCATTATTCAGCCAAAAAGAAATTAAAAAAAGATGGGAGGAATATTTTAAAGAACTGTTGAACCCGTCGGGAGTACATGAAACAGCAGAATTCCATTCAAGGGCTCCAGATCATCTAGAACCACATATCCTGCGGGATGAAGTAGAGAAAGTTATCAAAACAAGTAAAAGACACAAAGCAGCTGGTATCGACAGAATAACAACAGAAGTCATCCAGGCTGGAGGGGACACTATGATCACCTGGCTGGAGAGAATTTTCAATAGAGCATGGGCAGAGAGAAAGGTACCAGTGGATTGGCAAAGATCAGTTGTAGTACCTATCTGGAAGAAAAAAGGAAACAAGAGAGAATGTGGAACTTATAGAGGAATATCTTTACTAAGTCATGTGGGGAAAATGTATGCAAAGATCTTAGAAGGTAGGATAAGAGCAAAGGTTGAACCTCTACTGAGTAAAGCACAATTCGGTTTCAGGAAAGGGCGAGGTTGCACTGATGCCATATTTGCACTAAGACAAGTCTGTGAAAAGACACTCGAATACGATAAAGAGCTGAACGTGGTCTTTGTAGATCAAGAGAAGGCATTCGACCGTGTAGACAGAGATGTGCTGTGGAGAATTCTTGACGATTACGGAGTGCAGGGTCAATTATTAGACAACATCAGAGCCCTCTATGAAAAAAGTGAAAGTGCAGTAAGAACATCTAGTGGCCTTTCTGAATGGTTCAAAGTCACAACTGGTGTCAGGCAAGGATGTGTACTGTCACCATTACTTTTCATAACATACATGGATAAGATCACTGTAGAAGCAAACCCAGACGTGTATGCTATAAACGAATTACTTTTTGCTGATGATCAAAGCATACTGTATCAAAATGAATATGATCTACAGGAACATCTGACTACTCTCAACAACAGCTGTTTACAACATAATATGAGAATCAGTACAGAAAAAACAGAAGTTATGAAGATCAGCAGAACACACAGGCCACTGAATATAAATGTTGGAAGTGCCAAAATCAAGCAAACCAAAGAGTTCAAATACTTGGGCAGTATATTTACAGAGGATGGAAGAATGGACAGAGAGATAGAAACAAGAATACAGAAAGCAAATGCTGTCACATACCAACTATCACCTCTGCTTAAACATCCAGATATAACCATGAAGACCAAAAGACAATTGATAAACACCATCTTCATTCCAACACTCTGCTACCAGTGCCAGACATGGACAATCAACAAGACCCATGAAAGAAAAATAGAAGTCTGTGAAATGAAATGTCTAAGAAAAGCAGCGAATAAGACCAGACTAGACAGGATAAAGAATATAGACATTAGAAACACTGTCAAAACTAAACCATGTTTAGACTACATAGAACATCAAAGAATGAAATGGTTTGGACATCTAACCAGGATGAAAAATGATCAAATAACATCACAAATTTTCAACCAAAGAAGCTCAGGATATAAGGCAAGAGGAAGACCAAGGAAACTGTGGATTGACGGGGTCTCCGAAACCTGCCAAAAGCATGGCCTCAGAACATCAGATGCTGCCCGCCTTGCTTATGACAGGAACTTGCATCTCCCCACAACGCTTAGCGGCATACGTGGAAGGAAAAAGTAAAAGTAAAGTACTATAAACTCAGTGTGCCTGAAGGTGGGGGGAAGGGCCCTTTACAAATGTATTCAACGAACTAGTCCGGTGTGGATAGGTTTAAGGTTAAAATGTTTTTGCTTTGTACAGGATAATTTAGATAAGTAGGAAATCCACTGCGGCCGACCTTTATTGGTCGCCACCTGACCATTGACACTAAAGTTTTTGGGGGGCATTTGTTCACTGAGTTAACCTTCCTGAAAAAGGTTCATGGGACATGACTTATCCTTATTGTGTGGTGTCTTCTTTATCACTTATTCTACAAGTGTTGTCTCAGGAGAACCCATTTAGGGCAATCATGTGTAGAATGATCGGCCCTTAAAGGAAGGCAAAGTTAGATTATGGGCATTTCCTTTTGTCCAAAGGGCTTACATAAATGCTGAGCAGTCACATTTCGCTCTTGTCCTGGGCTCACCCAAGTAATGATCACATAACTGCTTAACCCATTTCCTATAGGCTGGGTGAACCGTTTGGTTTCGAACACTGCCCATGGACCGCAGTCTTCATAATTATACCATTACAGTATAATTCAGCAAGAAACCCACTCAAATCAGCTTACTTTGTTAGCACCAGGTGCTCTTTTGAGCAGGTTAGATGTCCGCCTTGACCTTCCTCTGAGTTGTGAGCTGGCCAGACCCTCTAATTACACTCAGGTGGTAATATATCAGTATGCTGTACTAACGGCACGGGATGATGATCGTGAAAAAATTTTGGCTGAATTATTCTATTGCAGAAAATATGTTAATATGGCGATATCAAAAGTTTTCGGTGTTTTTAGATATTTTTTGTCATACTCTATTACAACCTGTTGTCCGGCTACGCAAAAAAACTGCAACTACTTTTCCCGCGACGTGAAAGTGAACTGTTGTAACTGCAAGGTGCGTATGGATTGGCTTTTTACCCCACCAGGACATCACACAAGCGATAAACACCCGATGACACAAAGTGCCACCATGCGGATGAGGATCACCGTGGAGAGGTCCCAGAAACCGCGTTCAGTCATTTGGCCATAATGATGACCTGCCTATATTGCGGCCCCTGACAATAGCCAGAGTGGGGCTTCAAATAACAAAAAATAAAGTCCTAAGAGGGACGTAAGGAATATAGGTGCACAGTGACTGACTGACTGACTTTCCACCCCACCAGGACATCACACAAGCGATAAACACCCGATGGCACAAAGTGCCACCATGCGGATGAGGATCACCGTGGAGAGGTCCCAGAAACCGCGTTCAGACATTTGATGATGACCTGCCTATATTGCGGCCCCTGGCAAAAGCCAGAGTGGGGCTTCAAATAACAAAAAAATAACGTCATAAGAAGGACGTAAGGAATAAAAAAAAATAGGTGCACAGTGTCATATTAAAATTATTTGTTAAAAAACCATACTATCAATAAAATTGAAAAGAAAATAATGCTGCAAATAAAGCAAAGATTATGTTTTATGAAACCTAAGAAGATTAGTTAAAATTTTACTAATTAAATATTGTATATAATGCATTAAAATATAATTGTAGAAGTTTTTGAAGATATTTAAGAGTACACTAGAAATATAGCAAATTAAAATAAAACATATAAATAAATAGTATTATTGCTCCTGGTAACAAAATCTAAATTATTATAGCCCTTGACAAGAGGGCGCGTCACCCCCTCCCGTGTTTTACACGAAGGACAAAGTGACATGAGGCAACATTCACAATACAAGGACCATGCAATTAGGGGTAACATGTAACTCTAGAAAATTAAATGGACTGTTCAACTATGTTGTTAATTCAAACAATAAAGAACGTGGCAACAACTCCGCTTGCAAACATGGTTTAGTGTGTCATGTATAAAAAGTTATCCCACACTAAAAGAAGAAGTCTCTGATGATGTCAAACAAATAAAGAAAGGAAAAACAACCGGACCAGATGGAATTGCAATAGAGAAAATAGAAGTACTCGGTTAATTTAGAGTTTACATATTAACTAAACTGTTGAATGATATTTACAGCAGTGGAGATATACCTAATAACATGAGAAGAATACGAAAGAAAATACAAGTGGAAATTAGTGAAGAGCTGTATGGTTTTATAGAAGGGAAAGGTACAAATAATGCAATATACACATTGAGAACATTAGCAGAGAGATCAATGGAGAAACAGAAATACATATATTTGTGCTTCATAGATTATATCAAAGCTTTTGGATAAAGTGAAACACGATGAAATAATAAAATTGTTGGAGGATATTAAAATGGCTGGAACAAATCTCAGAATAATAAAAATATTACCTAGAAGCAAGAAGCAGAAATCTAATTAGGAAATAAAGTAGGCAGTTATGAACATATAAAGCCAGGAGTGAGACAAGGATGTGTTTTGTCACCGGATCTCTTCTCTTTCTGCAGTGAAATAATAATGAGGTAGGTCAAGGACAGACCAGGAATGCTAGTTGAAGGTTATAATATAAACTATCTTCGTTATATAGATGAAACAGCATTAATAGCTGAAAACGCAGAAGACCTACAACAACTATTAGATATTGTTCTACTAGATAGTGCAAAAAGGGGACTCTCCTTGAATATCAAGAAAATAGAAACAATGGTTATACAGTATCAAAGAAGAAGATAACTCCCAAATGTGACATAGCAATAAAAGGGAAAGTGCTAAACCAAGTCAACAAATTCAGGCTTTTGGGAACATTCATAACATCAGATGGACGATGTGTCACCGAAATTAAGAGCAGAACTGGTCAGGCAAAGGCAGCTTTTCAGAAGAGAATGTAGAGAAACCTTGGACTGCCAGAATAACCAACATTGAATGCCTGGAAATGGCTAATGAAAATAGAACATTGTGTACAACAACGAGAAGGAGATAATCAAAGTTCTTTGGTCATGTGATGAGAAAAAAAGCACTAAAATATCGCAACGGCTGGAAAGATCACTGGTTGCAGAGGCAGAAATGATGGTGGATGGCTTAGGACAGTTGCATGGAGGAATATCATCATTAGAATTGATCCAGAACACCAAAGACCGAGATCTGTGGCGACACATGAACGCCTAAGACGACTGGCAAGGCACCTGAGGACGAGCCTGGACTGCAAAAATATACTTGTCACCCACATGGTTACTGATTCCGCGACTGATTCCAAATTTCCCGGCGGAAGCACCATAGCGAATCCGTTCCAGTTTTGGACCAAATTTCTTTTAATTATCTTAAAGCCCTACCCCGGTAGTCGTCGGGCGCCCTAATATAACCTAACTGTTGAACGAGTTTCTGGGACTTGCGCTTGGGATAATTTCGATCAGAATGGTGGCACTTTGTGTCACCGGATACTAATCGCTCATTGTGCTATCCTGATAGGGTTGAATGTCACTCACTCACTCAATCACTAAATCGGAATAATAATGTACATTTTTAAACATAAAATAAAATGGTTGGGTCTTGTCGTTTAATGCAGTCAGAGTAACTACCAGCACAGGTGCCTCACAGAACAAGATGTGATGTGAAAACAAGAGGTCGCTCTAGGAAAATATGCGTTAATGACATTAAAGAGCTTCTACGTGACACGAAATGACCATAGCATTTCCTACTCACCAAGCAATGGATGGCATATGTTCTTCCCCACAACGTATAACTGAATTAGTGATAATGAGATTTCAGTAAATATGGGTTTTTACTTCGCATCAACTGATAATATATTCCGAATGTGTTTTTCCATAGTTCACACTGGTATTGTCTGCACAATCAGAAGACATATCATTCACAACCACGTTATGATTTTCTAACACAATGCAGCACCAGACCAGCAAATTCCACAGAACAGGCGTTTTATTTTTTCTTAGCCCTTGCAACAAAATCTGCAAGTGTATTCCGCACTCCTTTTTTTTTAAGTT
The DNA here is from genome assembly GCA_905116865.2 of Candidula unifasciata. Classification (NCBI taxonomy): domain Eukaryota; kingdom Metazoa; phylum Mollusca; class Gastropoda; order Stylommatophora; family Geomitridae; genus Candidula; species Candidula unifasciata. The sequence goes on along the minus strand of CAJHNH020000924.1, from coordinate 522,883 downwards.
AACGCCCACTTTAAAACATAGCAAGGCCCTCACGTCTTTAAAAAAAATTGATTAAAAAGAGGACACAAAAGATAATGACAAACACTTTTCACCTCAACTTGGAGAAAGACAGCCATATAAATCAACGTGTCAAACAGCATGAAAAAAACATCACCAACTCGTTATTTAGTGCTCAAATAACAATTTGATGGCTGAGACTGCGTTGTCTTGATGGCATCTACTAGTTTTGGTCTGCAGTTGAGATTGTCGTTTAGCATTGCCGGCTTAGATGCTTTTATGGAGCTAATCTTAAGAGAGACGATTCAAACAACTTTCTAGAGGAAGGGTGCACCAGGGGTCTAGGTAGTGCCGTGTTTAGGTATAAGGTAAATAACCTACAGCTAAGGGCCGCACAATCTGTAGGGACCTCAGAAATGTTCAACGTTTTTTCACAAACACAATTTACTTTTAATATATTTTAAATGCAATTTTATTTTTAATATGTATTACCCTTTTCCCCCCACACACAAACACACCAAAAAATTTTTCAAATTTTCATAAAATTATTTTGAGATCGTCATCTCAGGCTTTTATTTCTTCCAGCTAGTTGAGGTTAACTGGTGTAATTTAAAACGGTAGGGCCTCGGGACTTTATATTTTTAAGGGCCTCACCAAGTCTCAATCCGACCCTAGGCCCAAGCCTTGTGTAGCATAAAACAAACATGACATAAGCATATGAGTGTGCATAATTTATTCGTGTCCCAAACAAGCCATATTACAACTTGTTAACGTCTCAAAATGGTTGCCGCCTTCCCGACATCCCCCGTATATAAACTTGTAACATTCCATAGTGGTCTGGTCGAAGTAGTACCTCTTGCTTGCTGTCCCACAGCCTCTGTGGTCTGGCTTGTTTAAGCAGACGTCGCGCAGCTGGCTCGTGGTATCTTGGGGTGACTCTGTTGGGTATTACAAGAAAATACACAGTATTAGATACTGTCTGTGTAAGACAAAGCGAAACAACAGAAATGAAATGCTACAACGAATTCAAAATGAAAATGAGAAGAGACAATTCGAAATGACGATATGAGGAAACATGTTAGAACGGAGCCATTACTAAATGACACAGAGACAACATACCAAATGGTTCGGACATATGTCAAGACTATCACACACGCATAACACACACACACACACAGAGAGAGAGAGGGAGAGATCAGTCACTAAGACACAACGGAAAGAGATCTAGAGGTCGCCTATGCTAGCGATGATAGATGGAATCTCTGAGGTCAGGACACCAGTCTCTACGGTACGTAGCACACACCAAGGCTCTCACCCCATGCCTTTTCAAAACTTGATGTTGAAACTCATTTTTGTCTTATAGTTTATGTCGTGTGGCGTTGGTGGTCATGTCTATCTACAACTTTCTGTCTCGTGTACTTTCATGTAACATATCAAGGATCTTTTGTCTATTTATTCGGGTGTAATGGGTAATGAGAAGGTTGATTGGCTGGTTGATTTGGGTGGTGAGCTGCTTTCTGATAAAGCGGACGTGGCGAAGGCTCCCCGGAATCAAGTAGACACTGCAGCGGGTATCCATATACTGACAGACTAATTCAGCAAGCGAAAAGGGGGAGGTGAGCAGGAGGTGTGAAAGATATTCAACACTGAGAGAGAAAATGTAGGCGGACTTTTAATCATGTTGCAAGTGGTACCTCTAGCCTAACGATTCTTCGTTGGTTACTGAGGAGATAAAACACGTATAGGAATGTCCCGAGCGCAGGGACGTATCGATCATTAATTAATTATTTCATTCATTTATTTGTGTATTTTCAGTCAATACTGACACAGACGATCCTCCACGTCATGATGTCAAACTGTCCAGCATATTCCGCCTCGGACTCTTTCTGTCTCTTCTCCCCTCCAAACTTCATGATGTCATTCCGTTTTCTCCTTTTCATGACACGACCAAAGAATGTACAGTAGTGGGTATCCTTCTGATGTGGGTATTTTATTCCTGGGTCAATTCCTTGAAAGTCATCTTCATTACTATTTTTATCTGTCCAGGATATTATAATTCATCTATAAAACAACACCTCTGCCGCTCCCACATAAATGTTATCTAATCGGCTAAATGTCCATGATTAACTTCCGTATACAGTATTCCGATACGATTTGTAAAGCTCTTCCGATTCTCTTTCTCATCTCATTCGACTAAGAAAGATTGCATAGTATATTCTTCAGTTTGTAGATGTTGCCTTTGTTTGAGCTATTCTTCATGTAACTTTCTAAAAACATCTTCCATCTGCAGTTATCGTGGTGACCAAGTAATTAAATGTACTTGCTAAAACTCAGAACTGAGCTAAAGAAAAGATGATAATGAAATTGCGCGCGCGCGCGTGTGTGTGTGTATGCGCGCTCGCGCGTCGTTTAAATATAATTGCTGATGCCATGTTATGCTGCAAAAGCAGATGTCCCATGACGTTTGTTTTTTGTTTGCTGTTGTTGATTGGAACCTTTCCATCTTTCCAGTCAATAGTGTTATAATTCGTCATGAGATGGCAGGGGACTCACAGTCCATGGCGATGGCGAATGTGACTAGCAAGAGCCGCCAGCTTTCAGAAAAGACTTCCACGATTACAGCATGGGATATCAGGACCATTATTTTCAATATTTGTGATTACTCAGTTTCTTCTCAACTGTCAACCTTTCTTCCATCATTTCTTTCTTCATTCTCAACCCCTTCCTGATGTGCCCCACCCACACAACACGGTCCATGACATTTTGTCCCCACGAGTCCACCTCAATACCTGTATCACTAATGTCCCCCTAGCACACATCTTTATACTGTAGTAGAGATCGGCTCGACATCTGTCCGTCTTCACTGCACCATAGAGGGTGTCCTTAGGGACTCTGCCATCCTCCATTCTTCAGGTGTGACCTAGCAGCCTAAGCCCTCGTAGACATGGTGTTAATCCTGATGTTGATCACATAATCCATTGAATGCTGATTGGGCTATAATGATACAGGTATAGTACTATCTGCCCGACCAAACTTTAATAGGACCGACCCTTTAGAAGGAATCCACAGCAAAAAAAAAAAAACGGACACCAAACAAGGACAAACACGAGGACAAGGTCTTAAGGACATAAGACAGTACACAATACAGTACACAATTACACATAGCACAACTACGCATAACACAATTACGCATAACACGATTACACATAACACAACTACATATAACACAAGAACATATATCACAATTACGCATAACATACTTACATATTACAAAACTAAATTTAACGCAATTACGCATAACACAGCTATGCATAACACAGTTACACAATTACATATAACCCAATTACGCATAACAGAATTACACATAACACAATTACACATAATACAATAACACATAACACAATTACACATAATACAATAACACATAACACAATTACACATAACACAATTACACATAATACAATTACACATAATACAATTACACATAACACAATTACACATAATACAATTACACATAATACAATTACACATAACACAATTACACATAATACAATAACACATAATACAATTACACATAATACAATTACACATAACACAATTACACATAATACAATTACACATAACACAATTACACATAACACAATTACACATAACACAATTACACATAATACAATAACACATAACACAATTACACATAACACAATTACACATAATACAATTACACATAATACAATTACACATAACACAATTACACATAATACAAAAACACATAACACAATTACACATAACACAATTACACATAACACAATTACACATAATACAATTACACATAACACAATTACACATAATACAATAACACATAACATAATTACACATAATACAATAACACATAACACAATTACACATAACACAATTACACATAACACAATTACACATAATACAATTACACATAACACAATTACACATAATACAATAACACATAACACAATTACACATAATACAATAACACATAACACAATTACACATAATACAATTACACATAACACAATTACACATAATACAATAACACATAACACAATTACACATAATACAATAACACATAACACAATTACACATAATACAATTACACATAATACAATAACACATAATACAATTACACATAACACAATTACACATAATACAATTACACATAATACAATTACACATAATACAATTACACATAATACAATTACACATAATACAATTACACATAACACAATTACACATAACACAATTACACATAATACAATCACACATAACACAACAATTACACATAATACAATTACACATAATACAATTACACATAATACAATTACACATAATACAATTACACATAACACAATTACACATAACACAATTACACATAACACAATTACACATAATACAATTACACATAATACAATTACACATAACACAATTACACATAATACAATTACACATAATACAATTACACATAATACAATTACACATAATACAATAACACATAATACAATTACACATAACACAATTACACATAACACAATTACACATAATACAATTACACATAACACAATTACACATAACAGAATTACACATAATACAATTACACATAACACAATTACACATAACACAATTACACATAACAGAATTACACATAATACAATTACACATAATACAATAACACATAATACAATAACACATAACACAATTACACATAATACAATTACACATAATACAATAACACATAATACAATAACACATAATACAATAACACATAACACAATTACACATAATACAATTACACATAATACAAAAACACATAAAAAAATTACACAAAAAACAATAACAAAATAATACAATTACACATAATACAAAAAAAACATAATACAATTACACATAAAACAAAAAACACATAAAACAATTACACATAATACAAAAACACATAATACAATTACACATAATACAATTACACATAAAAACAAAAACACATACTACAAAAAAAACATAACACAATAACACATAATACAATTACACAAAAAAACAAAAAAAAAAAAATAAAAATTACACAAAATACAATTACACAAAACACAAAAAACACATAACAAAATTAAACATAATACAATTACAAAAAATACAAAATAAAAACATAAAACAAAAAAAAAAACACACAAAAAAAAAAAATACAAAACACATAATACAAAAAAAACATAATACAATAACACAAAAACAAAAACAAAAAACAAAAAAACAAATAATACAAAAACAAAAAATACAATAAAACACATAAAACAATAACACATAATACAAAAAAACATAATACAATAACACATAAAACAATTACACATAAAACAATTACACATAAAAACAATTACACATAAAACAATTACACATAATACAATTACAATAATACAAAAACACATAATACAATAAAACAAATAACACAAAAAAACATAATACAATTACACATAATACAAAAACACATAAAACAAATACACATAATACAATAACACATAAAACAAAACACATAATACAATAACACATAATACAATTACACATAATACAATAACACATAAAACAAAAACACATAATACAAAAACACATAATACAAACACATAACACAAAAACACATAAAACAATTACACATAATACAATAAAAAAATAATACAATTACACATAACAAAAAAATACACAAAAAAACAAATACACATAATACAATAAAAAAAAAATACAATTACACAAAAAACAATAACACATTATACAAAAACACATAATACAATAACACATAATACAATTACACATAACACAATTACACATAATACAATTACACATAAAACAAAAACACATAATACAAAACACATAATACAAAACACAAAATACAAAAACAAATAATACAATTACACATAATACAATTACACATAACACAAAAACACATAACAAATAAATTACACATAAACAATTACACATAACACAATTACACATAAAAACAAAAAACACAAAAACACAATTACACATAACAGAATTACACATAATACAATTAAAACAAATAACACAAAAACACATAACAAAATTACACATAATACAATTACACAAAAACACAATTACAAATAATACAAAAACACATAACACAATTAAACAAAAAAAAAAAAAACACATAATACAATTACACATAACAAAATTAAACATAACACAATTACACATAACACAATTACACATAATACAATTACACATAATACAATTACACAAAATACAATTACACATAAAAACAATTACACATAATACAATTACACATAAACACAATTACACATAATACAATTACACATAATACAATTACACATAACACAATTACACATAATACAATTACACATAATACAATTACACATAATACAATTACACATAACACAATTACACATAACACAATTACACATAACACAATAACACATAACACAATTACACATAATACAATTACACATAACACAATAACACATAACACAATTACACATAATACAATTACACATAACACAATTACACATAATACAATTACACATAATACAATTACACATAATACAATAACACATAATACAATTACACATAATACAATTACACATAACACAATTACACATAATACAATTACACATAATAAAATTACACATAATACAATTACACATAATACAATTACACATAATACAATTACACATAACACAATTACACATAATACAATAACACATAACACAATTACACATAACACAATTACACATAATACAATTACACATAACACAATTACACATAATACAATTACACATAACACAATAACACATAACACAATTACACATAATACAATTACACATAACACAATTACACATAATACAATTACACATAATACAATTACACATAATACAATAACACATAATACAATTACACATAATACAATTACACATAACACAATAACACATAATACAATTACACATAACACAATTACACATAATACAATTACACATAATACAATAACACATAACACAATTACACATAATACAATTACACATAACACAATTACACATAATACAATAACACATAACACAATTACACATAATACAATTACACATAATACAATTACACATAATACAATTACACATAATACAATAACACATAATACAATAACACATAATACAATTACACATAATACAATTACACATAACACAATTACACATAATACAATTACACATAATACAATAACACATAATACAATTACACATAATACAATTACACATAATACAATTACACATAATACAATTACACATAATACAATAACACATAACACAATTACACATAATACAATTACACATAACACAATTACACATAATACAATTACACATAATACAATTACACATAATACAATTACACATAATACAATTACACATAATACAATTACACATAACACAATTACACATAACACAATTACACATAACACAATTACACATAACACAATTACACATAATACAATTACACATAACACAATTACACATAATACAATAACACATAATACAATTACACATAACACAATTACACATAACACAATTACACATAACACAATTACACATAATACAATTACACATAATACAATTACACATAATACAATAACACATAACACAATTACACATAATACAATAACACATAATACAATTACACATAATACAATAACACATAACACAATTACACATAATACAATTACACATAATACAATAACACATAATACAATTACACATAATACAATTACACATAATACAATAACACAATTACAAATAATACAATTACACATAATACACTTACAAATAACACAATTACACATATTACAACCACATCCAGAAAACAGGAAAATGGACACGAAAAGCAGAACCCTTATACGAAACATAGGATCAGAAGGGAGAAGCCAGACATGTTCGGATTAACGACATCACACACAAGCGCAGTACGCCACAACTCCTCTCACAACAAACCATTGCATCTATTGAACTTGACCAAGTTTTCTTCCTCTATCCAGCGAACAACAACAACGACAACAACATTTATATGCCCGATGCGGCAAATGTGTGAAAGGAGTCTTTTATTTTTACTAACTTGAAGGGAAGTCATTTGTTCTTTGGGGCTTCATTTTCTTCCTCCACCCAGCTAACAGCAACAACAATTACACGCCCCATGCGGCAACAGCGTAAATAGAGTCCTATATGTTTACTACCGTGACGGGAAATTACAACAAATTAGGTCTCCAAATGTGTAAGGGGAAAGTCAAAGATAACACAAAATTATCAACAAATGATAACACCACCTGCCTTGGTGAAATCTAACTTTCAAGTGTGAAATTTGACACATATTTTATAATGTAGACCAGTGGTTTCAACTCCTTTGGCCCCTCCATCTGAATGTATAGCATACCCCAACGACACCACCCCCCCCCTTTTTTTTTCTCCCGCCCTCCCATCTTAAAAAAAAAATGTAAGTCGGTGAAGTCTTCGTGAAAGAAGAAGAAGATATACATGATGACTGAAGGAATCTGAGCTTCCATAGACTTGTCCGGAGTGACATGAGGGACATTGTTTAAAAAGGAGAGTCTCGCTATAACATCACATCAAGCGTGAATGGAACAGAAGGCAGTAACAGTGACTTTCCGAGAGATGGAGAGTAGCACAGCCAGACATGATGTCTGCTTAGGCTGCTAGGCCACACCTGAAGAATGGAGGATGGCAGAGTCCCTAAGGACACCCTCTATGATGCAATGATACAGGTATTGAGGTACACGGAGCAGTTCACGTTTTGTTTGTGTTTGTTTTGTTGTGAAGTTTGCTGATATACTTTTCGTTGGTTTTATCTCTTATATAGACTTCAAACAAAAAACGTCGGGGTACAATGAGTAGAATGACATGCACACCTAATAAGTCTCAGAGCGGGAGCACATCGTGTATTTTCTTCTCTGTATTTTCTCGTTTGCGCGGTAATGAGTAGGCTGATTAAAAAAAAAAGGTAAAGGTAAAGTCGGGAGATTTGAACCAGCGTCATTGAACACGGTTATAAACCATAAGTGCTCTGCCACCAATACGGGCAGCTGATAAGAAACTGTCCGCCTGTGTCGTCGTCCGCACGTAACTTCATTCAGCCCAGAGTGTCAACTCTGGTACCCATTACCCAGAGTTGCTAAAGGTCGGGTGAACCCCGGGAACTGCCCGGTTTCGAACACAGACCGTGGCTGCAGCAAGTCGCAGCTGGATTTGAAAGTGAGCTTCCTATCGACTGCGCTAACGTGGCTACCCAGTAGGCTGATAGATTAGCTGCTCCAGTGGGAGCTAGTGTCTGATGAAGTGGACACGAGGAAGGCTCACTGGGAAAAGGTAGACAGTGTCACGAGAGGGAGAATCCACACCTCCAAGACTGATTTAGTGTTGAGCAGGTGCAAGATCATAAATTAAATATACTTGATGCAAGATCACAGCAGCTAGGTTTGAAAATCCATAAAGGAAAGACAAGATAATAAGAATAAATCGTGCAAATAGTAGTATGGTTTCTCTTAATGGCACCCCACTCCAAGATAAGGAGTCGTTGACCTATTTAGGCAGTAATGTAGATATAGATGGAGGAACTGATAGAGGTTTCAAAATAAGAATACAAAAGGCATGAGGAGCTTTCATAGCACTAGGGAATTTGTGGAGGTCAGAAGAAATTAAAAGAAATACTAAATGAAATTTTTAATTCTAATGTCAAATCAGTACTTTTGTATGAGGCTGAAGCATGGAGAGCAACGAAGGCAATTACTAATAAATTACAGACTTTCATTAACTGGTGCCTGCGCAGTATTGAGGGAATTAAATGGTATGATAGAATAACTAATTTAGAGCTTTGGGAGAGAACTAAACAGGCTCCAGTGGACCAATAGGTGAGGAAAAGACGCTGGCGTTGTGTAGGGCACACATTGAGAAAACAGGAGAACAGCATAACTAGAATGTCTTTGCATTGGAACCAACAGGTGCCTATGAATAAAGGAAGGCAAAAAAAAAAAAAAAAAAAAAAAAAACACACACACACACACGTGGAAGAGAGCTGAAGAATGAAGCTAGAAAGATGGGGAGATAGAAAGGCAGAACAAGAAGAAGGGGCAAGATCTCAACGGTTCTTGAAGCACAGGTGAAAAGAATAGGAGGACCTTTAATTAGGCTGCAACTGGCACAGTCAGTGTCAGCAATCTTTGGCTATTGAGGAAGGAGTCAGAGAACATGTGGGAATGCCCTAAATGTCGTGATTCATTCATTCATTCATTCATTCATTCATTCATTCATTCATTCATTCATTCATTCATTCATTCATTTATTCATTCATTCATTTGTTCATTCATTCATTCATTCAGGGGGAATGCATGACAGAATGCTACAGCAGCAGCAACTGCAGTAGTTGTAGTGTTAGCAGCAGCAGTAGTATAAGTAGCAGCAGTAGCAGTAGAATGCGTAGTGGTAGTAGTAGCAGCAGCAGCAGGAGTAGTAGTGAAGGAAGAAGGCGGTGGAGGATGAAGAAAAAGATAAGAAGAAGAAGAAGAAGAAGAAGAAGAAAAGGATGATGAGGAGAAAGCAGAAGTCCTTTACCTTTCTGCTGGTTTCGATGAGTCTGGAAAATATGTTGATTTCCTGGATCTAAGGAAGGGGGACTTCGTAAGATTATATATTCTTGAAGTCTGGTTCCTGTTTCTTGTAAAGTTTGCTGTGTTTCGACATTTAGTGCCACCTGGTTGCCGCCTTCCTTTCCTGCTGGTTAGATTCGAAACAATTAAAGCCAATTTTGTGACAGGACATTTCTCAAAACCTAACGAGGACTGAAATAAAGTCATGAAACCATTTCATTCCACTCAGGTAACGGGAAAGTGACGCTAGTAGACTCGTATATTTTATAGACCAATCAGCAGTCAGTGTTATGTGTTTAACCACGTCAGGCTGTATATTAATAAAAATAGAGAAGGCCGTGGTTTAACATAACGCCGACCGCCTTTATTTTAAATTAAATCATTGCCAGGTTTCCATTTTAAGAAGGGTTGCCTCGTGAGACAAGGTTAATTTAAAAAAAAAAAAAAACTTTGCATATTCAAGCTATGCATGTAGGTCTAGCGACTTCACTACTATGGCACCCATACATGAGGATGATTATAGCGTGGTTAATAAACTGATGTGTATTAATTTATTAGCGTGATGGATGCAAAGGTACAAAACAGAGCTAAGAGTGCTAGACATAAGATGACTAGAATAAAGGAACTAAACATGAAAGTACTAGGCATAAAGGGGCTAGACATGGAGGGATTAGACATAAAGGGGCTAGACATGGAGGGATTAGACATAAAGATACTAGACATTGAGGATTAGACATAAAGAGACTAGACATAACATGACTAGACATGAAAGGACTAGAGATAAAGTGACTAAGCATGATAGGCAAGACATAAAGGGACTAGACATGAAAAGACTAGACATAAAGAGACTAGAGACAAAGTGACTAAACACGATAGACTAGACATAAACGGACTATAGATAAAGTGACTAAACAGGATAGACTATACATAAGGGGACTATAGATAAGGGGACTAAACATGAGAGACTAGACATAAAGGGACTATAGATAAAGTGACTAAACACGATAGACTAGACATAAAGGGACTATAGATAAGGGTACTAAACACGATAGACTAGTCAGGAGAGGACTAGACATAAATGTACTAGACATGAGAGGACTAGACATGAGAGAACTAGACATAGAGGGATGAAAATGAGAAGACTAATGGAAAGAGGACTAGAGATTGACAGAACTATACACAAAAGGACTGGAGATAAGGTGGACTACACATAAGCGGGGGGGAAAAAAAACGTTATATCCAAATTATAACCCGGATGTGTTGAATAGGATTTTTAACAGTTCTGGTCACATTTGTACGAATACCCCTTAGAGGGGTTTTATGTGAAGTTATCTTCGTAAACAGACAAAAGAAAATCATTAAGAATATTTCACGCGGCAACTGATTACTGATAAAAAAGCAGACACCACATACAGCACACCGTGTGCATCCGTAGATGCTCCGTCTTCCTCAGCAAATGCCTTAAGTTGTAGATGCTGACTGTTCCCGTAGCACATTGATTGCACAAACGTTGTCCCCTTACTCTCATACGTCTTTCTTGTCTTGATCGACACCTTATTCCTCGTTTAGACATTCTTACACATGTCATTTAACCTAACCATGGGACTTCTATCAGCATTTATTCATAAATAGTCTTTAGAATGTCTCCTTTGTAATGTACGAGCGTCTGTGGCTTAGGCGTTGTGAGTCCGACTCGTAATTCAAGGTACTGCGATCGAAACCCACTGCTGGCTGCGTGGATTTTTATCATGGTACGAAGCGTCGCAGGTTGACCCAGCCTAAAATGGGTGCCATGATGGCTGTCCTGGGGAAGTAAAGACGGCCGGCGTAATGCTGACCAAATCACACATCCAGTGCCGATCGCTCTGTAAAAATGTGGAAGGCTCTTCCCATATCCCCGATGCGCCTAAGGCGCGAAAAGGGATCTTTACTTTGTGTGTGTGTGTCATATACGAGTGGTCCCCTATCTGTCGCTTTTCTTGCCAGAAAATCCGATCTTCCATTACTGCGTATCCCGGTCAGTATATTCATAAGAGTCCCTACAATGGTGACGTGCTTTGTATTTGTAATGTCTTGTATCCACATTCACGAAGGTCTGCCTCGTTTTCCAGAAACAGTAACCCCCATCAACGTTCTCTCCAAGTTACATGGCCAAAATATCCTATCTTTCGGAACAGGATGCTGTGTATAGGCCAATTCTCCTTGATATTCAGAGCATGCAGGATGTCCGTATTTTTGTTCTTCTCGGTCCCAGATATTCTAAGAAATTTTTTGTAGCATTTCAATTCAAAAGCTTATATTATTTTCTTTAATGTTTTATTAAAACTTAATAATATACTTGGAAAAATAAATTAATCACAGTTTCGATCTGGATTCGAACATAAGCATCTGGTCGACAAGCAAGCATTCAAGCCATTACGTTACCTCGCATCTGCAATTGGGGATGGTTTTTATCTGTCATAATTGGCACTATCAGCTGAACTGTTTGACACCACTGTTTATCGCACTGTTTTTCACACAAGTTGTTAATGAATGAGATGTAGGAACTGTTAGCTTCACAATCACAAACGACCGATTTAACGTGTCAGCTACACATTCTGTTTCTCATAGTCCACGTCGAGTGACGTTTTAGTCATGCCGCCTGTCAACAACCTTCTGTCTCGTATACTTTTGATACATTCCGAAACAGATAATCTTTCAAAGTCAATGTCTATCCACAACCTGTCTCGTGTACTTTCGGGAGGTTGCCAGGAATTGGAAATACCTTTGGTGTTGGCAGCTTGTCAAGTCCTTTTCAGGACAGCCTACTTGGCTTTGGCCCAACCTTGGCATCCAGCTCTTACATGTGGCTCCACCCAGCGGACACCCTGCGGGCAACGGTTATACAGGCGGGCTAAACCAGGTGAGGGTGACCGAATGGTCTGTTAGCCTTCGGTGAGTTAGGATCTGCCTATCCTAACAAGCAAAGACTGGACTCGGCTAAATGTACTGAGGAAGCCAATACTTGGTTCAACGGACCTGATGGCAGGTACCAGCAACGCACTCTAGAGCGCAAAGAGCACGGTGAGACACGTAGAACACCCTGGTCAACCACTGCACCTGACTTTATCTTCAACCATCTCGACTTGCCCTGCCACTGGATTCAGATGGATACAGGCGAGAGAGTGAGGTCGACGAAATTGTGCAACTCTTCCTCACTTTAATCCAATTAATCGTGTTAGTCACTTTTTTCCTGTATATTTGGCGTTCCGAGTCATTCAACAGAGAGGGTCTGCAGAAGATCATGGCAAAATATTGCTGCCAAAGGAAATTTATCATGATTATATGGCAACTGCATGATCGAATGCAGGCCAGAATCCAGGAAAATTGAGAGTTTTCTTACGTTTCCATGCTACAAATGGTGTCAAACAAAATATGTTCTAAGCACCAACTCTACTCAGTATCATTTTCATAACTGTACTGTTTGACACTTTTCGAGATCGAGATAATGGTAGTGATATTTGCTATCGCATCGATAAAAAAAACTTATAAATCTTAGGCGGCTCAAAGCGAAAACCAAAATTAAATCACGTATTATTAGAGATCTTCTGTTTGCTGACGACTGTGCTCTTAATGCCTGTACAGAAGCAGATTTGCAGTATAACACTGACAGATTTTCCCAGGCCTGTACCAATTTTGGGCTTATCATTAACACTGCGAAAGCTGAAATTATGTACTAAATGGCACAAGGCAAAGTGTATACTGAACTAACCATTTAGGTAAATGGCTAGAAGTTAGAGGTTGTGGGTAGATTCACATACCTCGGTACACACACACATCGTGATTGTAACTGATTCAGAAAGCATGCTGAGGAAGATCAGAACAGGTATGCTTCGCTGCGGAGGACACGAGTGAGGGGTATTGTCTAGATTTTTTCACCAGGTCACGCCGGTGTGTTGGGAAATAAACAGGTGGACTGACTGGCTGGCTCTGCACAACTTGGTGGAATACTGCTACATGTTAGGGCAGACGTGGTTAGTGCCTTGTGGGAGAGCGTGTACAATTTCGAGGAGCAGATGGATCACCACAGTTTGGTGAGATTGATGCAGTTGGGGGTGACGAGAGGTTCTGGCAGAAGCTCGAGGCTCAGAGGAAAGGCAAGACGGACGTTTAATCAGAAAGCTACTGGCACCATTAGTATCGGAACTCTTCGCTGGCTGCTGAAGATGGGAACGGAGCGCTTATGGGAATGCCCCGAGTGCTGTGATGTCGGTTCTTGAATCAAATCAAATCAAATCAAACCTCGGTAGTACGTTGTCTCAGAACGTCACCGTCGAAGATAAAGTGAGCACCAGGATCTGTAAAGCCAGCTGCACATTTGGCAGGTTATACACAAATGTCAAGAGTGCAAAGGCATTAAACAGGTATCTGAGTTTAAATATCTGGGAACTACATATTTGGGAACTACATTTACCGAATATGGGAAATTGCATAAAGAAATTAACATTAGATGCAGTAAAGCAAACCAAGTATTGGGACAGCTAGCCCCCTTCTTACAGCATGAGACAATCCCAATCAGCACAAAGAGACATCTTATTCAAAGCATATTTATCCCAACTCTGTGCTACCAGTGCCAGACATGGTCACTCACAACAAACCATAAAAGAAAATTAGTAAGCATGGAAATGAGATGTCTGAGAAGGGCTGTAGGAGTTACCATAAGAGATAAGATCAGGAATGAGATCATAAGAGAAAAAGTCGGCACAGAACCAATTCTAAATTATATACAAAGACAGCATGTGAAATGGTTTGCCCACTTAGAGAGAATGCCTTGTGACACTATACCGTACAAAGCATATATGGCAAGAGAAGAAGGACGTAGAGCTGATGGTAGGATAAGATCAGAGAAACTCTACAACAGCACGATGTGCCTATGGTCGAGGCGGCCAGAAGAGCTAAAAACAGAACCTTATATCTCCCTCGACACCCACAGCGGTAAAAGAGGAAGTGAAGAAGAAGATACACAAATGTCTGGCATCGTAGTGGCAAGACATGTTCCCGGACACTGTCGTCCTGGACAGGGCTGGAATTCCTAGCATCAGTACCATCCTGATGCAGTCACAGATTCCATGGGGTGGTTTTATTGTTCCAATGCCTAACCACCGGCTCCCAAAAAGAATCTTCTATGGTGAGATAAGTAAAGGTCGACGTTCTCATGGGAGTCAGAAAAAAACGCTTCAAGGACACACTAAAGGCATCATATAAAGCCTTCAGTATAAACATTGACACCTGGGAGGCTTCAGCACAAGACCGGACACCTGGGAGGCTGCAGCACAAGACCGGACACCTGGGAGGCTGCAGCACAAGACCGGACACCTGGGAGGCTGCAGCACAAGACCGGACACCTGGGAGGCTGCAGCACAAGACCGGACACCTGGGAGGCTGCAGCACAAGACCGGACTTTATAGTGCGCATATATCTGAAATTGTGCAACGATCTGCGAGGCATCTAGAACAAGGGCAGCTGAACAGCGAAGACAGACCAGCAAGAACAAACAAGCCTCTTGTCTACAAACACTGTGCCCTGCCTCCATTGTCTTAGACTTTTCTGGGCACCTATTGGATTTATAAGTCACCTTCGGACTATAAACATCCATCTGCAGTTTCATGACGGATGAAAGAAAGAGTGGTCCTTGTCACCTGTGATGGGCTAATGAACATAAACATGTACTTTCGATACGTTCTGACACAGATGATCTTTCATAGTCCATGCCAATCTAAAACTTGTTTCGTGTACTTTCGATATCTGACACAGATGATCTTTCATAGTCCATGCCAATCTAAAACTTGTCTCGTGTACTTTCGATAAGTTTTGACACAGATGCTCTTTCATAGTCCGTGCCGATCCAAAACCTGTCTCGTGTACTTTCGATAAGTTTTGACACAGATGCTATTTCATAGTCCGTGCCTATCCACAACATTATATCTCGTGTACTTTTTTTTTTCGATATCCTATGACGCAGATCTCCAGTAATCCATGCCTGTGGCGTTGGTAGCCATGTTTATACGCAGATCTCCAGTAATCCATGCCTGTGGCGTTGGTAGCCATGTTTATACGCAGATCTCCAGTAATCCATGCCTGTGGCGTTGGTAGCCATGTTTATACACAGATCTCCAGTAATCCATGCCTGTGGCGTTGGTAGCCATGTTTATACGCAACCTTCTGTCTCATGTACTTTTAATCAGTTCTGACACAAATGATCTTCCGTGCCATGATGTAAAACTGTTCAGCATTTTCTCTTACGCCTCCCACTTCACGATCATTCGTCTATTTAAAATAAAAATAAAAAACACAAAAACACACAATAATTAAAAAAATTCGCCATCCATCTACATAATTGTTCACTAATCGGGCAATTGTCGAATAAATGAAGTTCAACTCCACCCGGATCTCACAACGAGCGAAGCACACCCGGTGACACTAAGTGCCACCATTCAGATGAAAATACCACGGCCTCAAATCCAGGAAACCCCATTCAACCGTTAGGTTATATAAGGGCGCCAACAACAACCGGAGTAGAGCTTTAAAATAGCGAAACATTGCCTCTCATTTTGGAGTGGTTTGATATAACAGACGAACTGTCCACGATTCACTTCTTTAAATCGGCTCCGTGGCTTAGGGGTTAGAAAATTCGGCCAACAACAATGTCACGATCCACGAGTGCTGGGGTTCGTTAGTCGCGGTGATAGATTGGGGATTCAGCAGGTGATATTCCCACATCCAAACCCCAGGGATGATGGTGGTGAAGATTATCCAAACCTCTCTGCGGTCATACTAGAGACGGGTTCCGGCCTACAAGCTTATCCAACGCAGATAGGATTGACGTTTTGTTTTCAAAGTCCTTGTGCATCTGCATGAGAGGCGAGGAACCAACAGTCTGCACACAAATACACAAGATATGGACAAAGAATGTGCACACAAAACTCAAGTTCTGGAACACGACCAATGTCCACAAGTGGGCGAATAACCAAAACTTTCCGCCAGAGTTTACAGCCGGCAAACAAGAAGAAGAAGAAGAAGATGCAGAAAAAGAAGAAGAAGAAGAAGAAGAAGAAGAAGAAGAAGAAGAAGAAGAAGAAGAAGAAGAACAAGAAGAAGAAGAAGTATAGTCTTAGAAGAGCTGTCTGACTGACTTTTTACCCCACCAGGACATCACACTGAGCGATAAACACCCGGTGACACAAAGGGCCACCATTCGGATGGGGATCACTCGTGGAGAGGTCCCCATGGAGGGGCTTTAAAATAGCGAAAACCGGGAAGGCTAACCCGGTCAACAAATGCCCGCAGAAGTCGGATGTGTTGGCCGAAAGGTGCAAATATCGCAGCCATGCTGTAAACGGAAACAACGCAATTACATCTTCGGATGAACGCAGAAGAAGAAGAAGAAATAGCGGAAAATTGCATCCCACAAAGGGGATGGAGATATTCTAATTAGAAGAGCCGCAGGAATAACAGGAAAATATAAAATTTACAATGAAGATATATATGATCAGCACTGAAATCAGTCATACATTTATTAAACAGAAACACATGAAAGGGTTCGGCCCTCTGACAAGAATGCCCTAGTACCAACTACCACAAAGAACCATGCTAAAGAAATATAATAAACAGACATAAATGGGAAGACTTTGCAGCTATCCTCCGAATAACAGTCCCAAATTATCGAGGCTTAAAATATTCCCCAATAGGGCCTCAATCACGTGTCAATTGTGCACTTCCAGCGACTTAAATTGCGCATTTCCGGCGACTTCCGCGAACGCCAAGAGTCTTCCGCACGCAACTCGCGCGGCGTGGATTTGGACTAAATAAGATTGCTGGAACCCATGAGCATCTCCTGCAGCTTTCTTCATTTTATGTGTTCGTGAGTCCCAGCCATCTAGTTTAGCCCCAATGCACGCGGCGTGGGGGATACTGTTGGCGGCGGCGGAAGTGCGCAATTGACACGTGACTGAGACCCTATTAGGGTATATTTTCGGCCTCGATAATTTGGGACCGTAATTCGGAGGATAGCCGACTTTGCAAACAATGGAATGATTCATCAAGTACAGCTTTGAAGAAAGAGAGATTAACTCATTTAAACACCACAAGATGCTTTTATCTCTACTTAGCACTTCGATGGGGTAAATACTGGAAGAGAAGACGAATTGGAATAATATTAATAACAGAATTAATAATTTAAAAAAAATGGTAATAATATTAATCATGGCTGTTATTCTGGTGGTACGCAACAGTACGCAGTACCAGCAGCTATTTAAAAATCATTTTTTTCAGCCCTACTGTAGTAGTAGTACATTTTACCCCACAAGGACATCACACTAGCGATAAACACCCGGTGACACAAAGTGCCACCATGTGGGCGACGATCACCCGTGGAGAGGTCCCGGAAAACGCGTTCAGCCATTAGGCCATATTTATGGCCGGGCTATATTACGGCCCCTGGTAAGAGCCAGGGTGAAGCTTCAAAATAACGAAAAATTGCAACAAATAAAAGGAAGGATGACTAGTTAACACTACTGTAATAGACGTTACCATAAGTAGCAGTACCGTTATCAGACCCTTTGGGGTGAGTACGGGCATTTTGTAAAAAAAAAAAAAAAAAAATGATGGTGATAATGATGATGATGATGATAATTAATACAAAGAAGAAAAAGAAGCTGCTGTGAAACTAACTGCGAATTTAATCAGTGATTTAGACAGAATATCCTATCTTCAGTCACCCACTAACCCACATATGACATGTAGATAAATTCTAAAGGGATATGTCACGTAAACACACCTACGTCGCACGCATAACGTTTATGTTTGGTGGTGATAAGCAATGACGTATTAATTGTTTAGTGAGATTAATTTCATGAGTATATGCAATAAATACGTAATAGAGATGGAGACAGACAGACAGACAGACAGACAGACAGACAGACAGACAGACAGACAGACAGACAGACAGACAGACAGACAGACAGACAGACAGACAGACAGACAGACAGACAGACAGACAGACAGACAGACAGACAGACAGACAGACAGAGAACGCCAGCAGTAGCAGTGGTAGTAATTTTAGTAACAGCTACAGCAGTAATTGTAGTAGTAGTAGTTTCAGTAGTAGCAGTAGCAGTACAAGTTGTGGTGGTGATGGTAGCAGCAGAAGTAATGACACAGCAGTAGTAGCAGTAGATGTAGCAGCAGTAGATCTAGTGCTAGTAGTAGCAGCAACCGTAGCAGTAGCAGTATTAGTAGTGGTAGCAGTATTAGTAGTGGTAGCAGTATTAGTAGTGGTAGCAGTATTAGTAGTGGTAGCAGTATTAGTAGTGGTAGCAGTATTAGTGGTGGTAGCAGTATTAGTAGTGGTAGCAGTATTAGTAGTGGTAGCAGTATTAGTAGTGGTAGCAGTATTAGTAGTGGTAGCAGTATTAGTAGTGGTAGCAGTATTAGTAGTGGTAGCAGTATTAGTAGTGGTAGCAGCAGCCTGGCTCTAAAGCTGATGTATTTTGGTCATGCTAAACGTCATGGTGGTCTGGAGAAAACGGTGATAGAGGGCGCAGTTTCCTGAACATGATGCAGAGGACGAACTTCTTGAGGCGGATACAAGACATTGAAGAAGCACTGGATATGAGAGCTCACAGGACTGAAAAGTAACAGAAAGAGAGGTGTCTCAGGTGTAAAGTAACGAAAGCAAGGCTATGTTTAAAAAAAAACACTCAAATTTATCAACAGCAGTAGTAATGTTACGTGCTCAAAGAAAAAAAAAGAGAGAGAGAGAGAGGTGGGGGGGGGGGGAAGAGAGAAAGAGAGGGAGAGAAAAAAAGAGAGAAAGAGAGAGAGAGAGAGAAGAGAAAGAGAGAGAGAGAGAGAGCTAATGTGTGTGTTCGGAAGTGAAAGTGTGTGGCTGGGAGAGAGAAAGCGTGTGTGTGTGTGTGTGTGTGTGTGTGTGTGTGTGCAAGAGAGATGGAACATAGCGCATTTGCGTGTAAGTGTGAACGACAGTTAATACGTGTGTGTGCGGGTGCTCGAGAGAAGAAAGAACTAACTTTATTTTCAAGGGGTAAGAATCTAAGCACACAGGCCCGTCTTACAGTCGGTTCTTAGACTTCAATGGTAGTTTATTAACAAAGCATGTTATGAAGAAGCAGAATAATAATAATAATAATAATAAGAAGAAGAAGAAGAAGAAGAAAAAGAAGAAAAAGAAGAAGAAGTAAATGTAGAAGAAAAGGGGGCAGAAGAAGAAGAAGAAGAAGAAGAAGAAGAAGAAGAAGAAGAAGAAGAAGAAGAAGAAGAAGAAGAAGAAGAAGAAGAAGAAGAAGAAGAAGAAGAAGAAGAAGAAGAATAAAAAGAAGAGGAAAAGACAATGACTTTGAATAACGGAGAAAGGATACCAAGAAAAAGAAAAAGTTGTTATAATAGCAGCAGCAGCAGTAGCAGTAGGAACAGGAAGGAGGATAAGACAGAAGAGAATATATATGTGACTACTCACCGCTGTTTTCCTTTAATTCAGTATTATAAAACACTTCTTGTGCATCTTCTCGCAAGATACTATCTCTTCTGGCTTGCCTTGTCTGCTTGTTGCTGGCAGCACGACTAACCACATCCCCACATCCAGTATGTAAAATCGCCAGAAGTACAACCAGCCTACACACACAGTAGATCAAATTCCTCCCAGCCATAGTGATATTATTTTCCCGAGCCACACAAACACAGAACACAAGACAAATTTAAAATCTCAAATGTCTGAATCGCACAGTTAACTGCCCGTATCAGGAAGGGGTGGTACCGAAGTATGGGCCAGTCACCATACAGTACAGATCTCGTGTAATCTTGGGATTGGTGATATCTCTGAACTGGGTCCTAATGATGTTAGAAGTCACAGCATATCTTTAATGTATTGTTATTTGTATGTGCGGGTATTCTCCATTATTATTATTCTTCAGGATGTTGTTGCTGTATTCTGCCTTTTTACTTTTGAACTTTCTGCATTCCAGTGCATTGTGACTAATGGCAGTTCGGGATCTTTTCTGTCTGGCTTTGTTCAGTCAATATTTTAGGCCGTCTCCTGACTCAAGACCGTCTAGGTGGTCCTTCAGTAGTGGACTCTGTCGAGGCTCAGAACTCGGCACTGCACCTGCCTGATTGAACTAAACAGGCCGAGCACCAACATTAAATACGTGCGACACTTATTTGGGACGTATACGTTCCTTGTCTAGTTTCCTTGGGACGAGTCATGCTTTGCTTATTTGTTAATGACGGCCATTTTTGTTTTGGACGTATGTTAATGAATGTTGCTGCAAGTATCTAGTGATTCCGTGATGTCAGGAGGATGATTTTATTTCAGATGGCTATGGCCAGTAACTTGACGGAGAGTAGACCAGGAGTTAAAGAGGGATTGGTAGATAATGATCCTTATTGAGTGTGTGGTTTTCAGGACGCCAACAGATTTAGGAGGGAAATATGTGGCCAGAGCAGCAAGCTAATAATTTTAAAATTTGATTTTACATGTGAAAAATACCTGGCCACTGTGCATAAAAATGACCAGACAGAAAACAAAAACGGTCTCATTTTTCCTTCCTGACTAAACCAGCAGGCGCTCAAGAGGCTGGAGACCTCGCTCAACTAGAGGCTAATGCACGATACAGGTGCTCAGTATCACATGTTCGAGCAACTGCTTGGGAATGACCGGTTGCCTGGCTGATTTCATGGCGGTGGAATGTTTCCATAGTTAGCTTTGAATTTGTCTCTAGTAGTTAAACTTTGTAGAGATATATCAGCGCGTATCATCGCTCAGAGATAGTTAATTTTATTAGTGAAGTGCTTGGCATGTTGATGATTGTAAATGTTTTGTTATTTGTGAACAGCACTTAGTGTTGTCTTATGTTCAGTGAAATAAACAGATGCTAAATGTGGTAATTATAGTTCCAGTTGTTTGATTAGAGTTAGGACTGGTATTTATTGGTGTCTAATTTTACTACTACTCTATCTAGACTGTATACAAAAGATCTCATGTCTGGGCTAGAATATTTATGTTTCTAGTCCCCGCCTAACGAGCTATTTTTCCTTATTTGTCTTGGTACTTTAGCCTTTTTGCTTCTAGTACAAGTTGCGTCATCAGGCAGTTTAGCCAAATAAGAATAAATGTTCTCTTGCCAGTTGTTGAGTTTAAGTCAAATAAAAATCAAACAGTGAGGGTGAGGGAGTGAGGACGGGAAAGGTCTTGCCATAATATTCAATGGTACCACTAGAGAAAAGATTAGAGTAAACAAAGAAGACAGAGGGAGGCATGAGGCTGCCTGGGCAACACACAGCCTCAACAACAGTGCCTAGGCTTTGTGCTAGGGAGAGGAGGAACATCACTGGCCCCAGTTAGTCTTGGAATCAAATCTGAAGGCAGCAGTTACGGGTTATATATCCTCATCAGTTGGTGTTAAAGTGGGTCTTGCTAGTCACATTTACTATTGCTACAGACTGTGATTTCCAGGCATCACTATAGCAAAATGAAACAATATTATGGAAATCTTAGTTCATTTGGACAAAGATCTGACATCACAGTATTCAGGGCAATTAGCTCTGTCTCCCTCCTCAGCAGCCAGCGAAGAGTCTCTATACTGATAGTACCCACTGTCATCTAATTAACTACTCATTTTGCTATTCTCCCACATCTGCAGTGGTTCAGAGCCAGCAGACACTCTTCGCTGCAACACAATCTCTAGGTGCGCCTTTTCACTAACATCCACAGATGAAAAGATGCCAATGAATGAAAGGAATTCCCTTTCTGGGATTATTTTGAAGGAAAAAAGAACAGACCCACTGCTCTCAAACAAGGATGTCATAAGAGGCTGATTAGGTTTTTGCTGAAAAGTGTGTTAGGCTGAAAGGTGCAGACATCGCAGCCTAGCTGTAAACTACAGCAAAACATGACAGCCAAGCATTTGAAGGGTGAATACAGAAGAACAAGAATGAAAGTAGTGACCAGTGTCTTTACACACAATTTTCTGATCCTATAATAATCTGGATATTGTGTTACCCATTTTTTTTATTAAGCTCAGTCGACCTCAGAGGTTGCAAAAATTCTTGTCGCTTCTGGGGATTTTTCTTCTGCTGCATTCACCCTTAAAATTACAGGTGGCATGTTGTATGGTTAACAGCAAGGCTGTGATATCTGTGCCTTTCAGCCCAATAAATTTTTCTCCATATTTACTGGCTGTAAACTCCAGCAGAAAAGCTTGAATTTTCATCCAGTTCTTGACTTTACCCTCGTTCCAGAACTTGAGCTTTGCATGCACACCTATTTTACGTCTGGCTTATTTTTATGCAGACTGTTGGTTCCTCATTTGTTAAGCAGATGTATTCCAACTTCGAAGGGAACACCTTTAAATAGCCAACTTTTATTCCGCCCTTGGCACAAACTGGGGCCCTAGAACCCCCACAGGGACAACACAATTGTCTCCAGAAAACCCTCTAGTTAGTCGCCTATTACAACAAGCTTGTTAGGGGCAACAACAGGCCCATATCCTCCCCCCATCAACTTTTTCAGTCCCAGTGAGCAAATCACATGTTCTTAGGCTCCTATCTAGAAGCCCAAATAAACACAAGATTTTCCAGTTTTACATCTCTCTTTACCACCCCTTGAGCCCCTGGTGTTAAACCCTCTGGGACTGAAAGTGTTAAGGATCACGGAACCCACAAAGGGTTTTCTGGGTGATGTACTGAACCCTTGTTTGAATAAGTGAGCAAAACTGTCATTACAGAAGTCATATTTTCAAACATAAGGAATGAAATTTTTACACAACTTGATAAAACACAACAATACATAATAATAACATACTTGTATTTTATAAATTTGGTAAACATACACAATATCACAAAGCTGAAAAAAACAAAACATTAGGAATGGCAACTTTGTAAGGATTTGTCAAATTATTATAACCGTCATATACCAACAATAACGTACAAAATACTTGTATAAAAATCTGAAAGACGATTTGTGATCAAATTTATGGTGATCTGTCTGATGTGTAGAAGCATGTGTTCAAGTGCACCAAGAAAACAATAACAGTGAAACAATGGACTTTCATTACCCCTTTGACCCCAGTGACCTAGAAAAAACAAAGCCAAACTCATTTACTTTCAGTTTTCTGAAATTTCCGATTAAAAAAATCCTCAGAAAAACAGCCATTTTACACATGTCAACAAAATTGCACAAATACGATTTATCATCCCAAAAACAAACAAATAATATACAAAGATGAGTAATCAATTAAAAAACAAACATTTGCAGCATACAATCAAGTGACCTGCAGCCTGCAAACTAATTATAGCCTGAATGACTTTGAAACTGTGACCCGGTTGCCTGGTAACCACCGTAGCTAATGGGAAAAAGATGAAGTAGGAGTTTCTATAAAATAATATCTTTCAAAAACAAGAGAACACACCAAACAGGTTTTCAGCAGAACAAGCAAACTATGACAATGAAGCAATACTTCAATGGGACAGACTTTCATTAGATCAAGCAAACTATGACAATAACGCAACACTGCAATGAGACATTTTCATTAGATCAAACAAACTATGACAATGAAGCAATACTGCAATGGGACACACTTTCATTAGATGAAGCGAACTATGACAATGAAACAATAATGACATGAAAAACTTTCATCAGATCAATCAAAAAACAATACAATAATGACATGGGACAATCTTTCAGCAGATCAAACAAATAATGATAAAATACTGACAATGGGACGGACTTGCATTACATCAAGCAAACAATGTTGAAATACTGACATGAGATAGATTTTCATTAGATCAAACAAGCTATGACAAAGAAGCTATACTGACAACATGACAGGCTTTCATTAGATCAAACAAGCTATGACAAAGAAGTACTACTGATGACATGGGGCATGGTTTCAAACAAACTACAATAAACTTGCTTACGTAAAAACAACCATGGCATATGTAAAAACACAGCAAGCAAACAATGACAACTGCCTTTATGTATTACAGTGTGCTGCTGAATGGGGTGAAGGTCTTTGAGTCGGAGGATTTAGGGCCACATGGCTAGAGCAGTCACCATGGACTTTTGTCCCCCAAAACAATATACAGTGACTCTTCACATTACGCCAAAGTTTAGTGTCATGTCATGTTGAATCGGTCGTAAGTCAAATATATATATATATATATATCAGCTTCCTTCAAACAAGTCACACAAATTGTACATAAAAGACAAAAATTCATATATGTATAATTATTAGGGCTGTACCAAATATTTGCTTAGTATTTGCTTTGGGGTCACTGACAGTCAAATCTGGTGGAAAGTTCCAGTTGTTCATCCACTTCTGGACTTTAGTAATGATCTAGAACTTCAGTTTGTGTGCACATCTGTTTTACAGATCTGGATTATTTGTAAGCAGACTTGGTTGCTCGCACCTCAGGCAAATGCACTTCGACTTTGAAGGATACACCGCTAATTAGTGGACTTTTACAACACGCTTGTTAGGGGCACAGTGGGTCGATAGGAAGATATGAGGTTCTGCTTCTGGCTTTTCATGATACAGGGCCGCTACGGCAGTCGTGAAGGCCATCCTGGGTCACCCAAAAATGTCCTGGCCTATAGGGCTCTGGTGAAACTGACAGAGCTAGAAATAGATTTATTATCACTAGACAGAATACAATGAGATCACTCGCAGTAAATGTCTAAGGTGTTGATCCTGACTATTCAAATCACTTTGGTTGCTAACATTTGACAATGTTTGTCTCATAGTCCTTTCTTGCGGAATCCACACTTGATTCCTAATTCACGCTACTTTACACACTTTCTTTCATCTAACGTCGTATCTCTATCAGCATTTGGTCATAAATGTCTCCCTTGTCAAAATTAGGTGCTCCTGTAGCTACTGCTTTTGCATCCACAAATACCATTCTTTCATTACCTCGTATACGTCCATGTTCAGAGAGTATATCCACATAAGTCCGTGTAATGTTAATGTGTTGATGCTTGGCATCCACTCATGCCACATACGTCCATTCTGAACCTTAATGTGTGTAAGAATGCACCAAGCTATGACAATGAAACAATCAGATACTGACTGACTGACCATATTTATGGCCTGCCTATATTGCAGCCCCCGGCAAAAGCCAGGGTTGAGCTTCAAATAAAAAATTTCATCCTGAAAAGGACGATAGAGACAAAAACAATCAGATATAAATGGACTGATGATAGAACATTCGACCATGACAAAGGACTAATGAGACAGAAAAACAAACTACAAGATTGCAACAAGCCAGAAAAGAAAATCTGTAACCAGACCTCTGAGAAAGGCTTCAGGAGTGACCGGAAGAGACAATGTCAGGAATGAAGTCTTCAGAGAAAAAGAACAAAATCTTAATTACATACAACAAAGACAGCAAAATCAAATGGTTTGCATTCACACAGAGAATGCCTTGTGGCACCATATTATACAGATCCTACACTAAAAGAAGAGGACATGGATCAAAGGAAAGATAACATCAGAGAAACTCTACAACAGCATGATGTATCAATGGTCAATGTGACCAGAACAGCAAGAAGCAGAACCTTATATCTCCCTCAACATCCACAGCTGTAATAGAGGAAGTCGAGATGAAGAACAAGAAGAAGACTGTGACAATGTAAAGCTGACTAGTAATCTTTCTCACATGGACTGATATCTTAACACTGACATCAGACTCAACATCTCAGGCTTATCTTAACTGCACAGATCCATTAGTGCCCTGGTTTCCTATCTTGTTTCAAGTCTCACCAGCAAGTTCCCAATCATAGGACATCCTGATACATATTGTGACATGTTACTCAGATAGATATTTGATACACCAAAGGGTGAAGATAACAAGATAAACTGAAACATGACTTTTAAATACAATACCCTGAAGACTAATGACAAAGAAACCTCTGATACACTGAGAGAGTAATGATGACAGTGGTCAGTAGCTAAGATAACAAATTGTGTGCCACATTATGACAACAACCGTTGAGCTTTAATAGAAATGGGATTATTATAAATCTAAAAACACTTCAAGGAACAAATTTAAATTGAACAAATTCTACGCATACTCTAAGAAAACAACATTTGAGCTTCAATATAGATGGGACTGTTATAAATCTGAACACACTTTAACGGACAGCATCTGGGGAATGATTAAGAATCATTAGTAAAAAAGTAATGTTTTTTCCAAGCCTTTAGGCGTATAGGGTATATAAGACAGACCAATAGGCACAAGATGGGTGATGTGGTCAGCATCACGCCGGTCACTTTTACTTCCCCGGACTGCACCTGGTACCCACTCAAGGCTGGGTCGACCTAGGAGTCAAGGTCATTAAAAAAAAAGTCTGACTCCACCAGGGAGCGAACCCACAACCTTTCGATTTGCACGCGAGTGTCTAGCCACTACACCATGGTGACTCCCAAGAATCATTAAGTCTAGTAAAAATGGGATTATTAAAAACCTGAGAAGAATTCAATAAAACAAATTTCAGAGTATATAGGTTAGGAATTTGCCTCCTAAGATAAATAAAATCAAATATATAGACTGCGTATAAAATCCATATGCTAAACAGCCCGCAAAATCAATAAATAACAGCCAACAGGGAATGTAACAATCCAAGTGTTCTCACCCTTCCACCCCGTAGCACTAAAAAAATAGGCCTTTACCCCTCGGGAATTCTAAAAAAATTTTTTTTGTTAAAACAACAATTTTACACAGATCACTCCTAAATGTTTCTAAAAATTTATTTATATAGGTATGTTTTAAAAAAAAAATGGAATACATTCATCGTAGCCTCAGAAAAATATGTACTGGGTGACACATTGTGATCATGTGACATCTGTCCCCGAATCTTACAGGAACATTTTTCAATCAGCTGGCTTCAAAAAGAAGTCTCAAGGAAACCCATCTAAATGTTATGATTGGCACTTCCCATCTTTCCAGACGACAGTTTTATATTGTGCTATGAGGAGGCATGAGACTCGCGATGGCGATGGCGATGGTGAGTGTGACTAACAAGACCTGCCCGCGTTAAGAAAAGTCTTCCGCATTTAGAGCATGTGATTTCAGGGCAGTTCTTGTCAAATTTGTGTTTAAGCTGTTTCTTCTCAGATGCTCAGCTCTCACCCTTTCTGCAATCATTTCTCCCTTCACTCTCCAGGTGTGACCCAGCTACTTGAGCCTTTTTTTTTGTTTAAACTTTTCTACATTTCTTACATTTTTAATTTTGCATTCCTCTTTTTATTATTATTATGTTTATTATTATTATTATTGTTATTATTATTAACTATGAAATGAGGTACAAATGAAAAATTGTATGAAAGGATCGGAGTGGAAGGGCAGAATGTTAGACGTGCCTGCATGCCCAATTCTCAACCCTTTGAAAATAAAGTTTGTTCGTTCGTTCGTTCATAGACTGACCACTGAGAAACTGTTTAACACCTGCTCTTTCCAAAACTTCAGTGTTTGTGATCTTGTCCTGCCATTTAATATCAAATATTTTTCTTAGGCAACTTAATGCTATATTTACATTCAAATCAGGGTTTCCTAAACACTATACAGATGCAAATAGAACCAATGTGCATTTAACAACGCTTTTCAAGAAAAGGCCACAGCAAAAGTAAAAAGATCTAGCCTTCTCGGGTTAGGGTTTGAAACTCAAATTATGCGTCACAATTTATAGCAAATCATTTGAGCAATGATTTCGACTATGTACATCCCATCCCACACACTCATCTGTCCCTACCTCTTTGTAATGTTTCAGATTAAAGAATTATTCAATTTGACATCTATCTCGTCTGTATCTCTTCATTTCTGTGTGACATTTCAGACTAAGGAATCATACGAGTTGAGAGCTATCTCTCTATCTGTGTGTAATATATCAGACTGTCAACAGCATGGTGCGTCTCAGACAGTCAACAGAAACTGGTGACCCCACACGTAGTGTTAAGGGATAATGATGATAATGAATGTATCAGATTATGGAAGCATACAAGTTAGGATCTGTCTCTCTTCACCTCTGTGTAATATATCAGACGAAGGAATTACACAAGTTGAGATTTATCTCGTATATCTTTCTTCACCTGTTTCTGATGTATCAGATTCAGAAAGCAAACAAACTGAAATCTATCTCATCTACCTTTCTTCACCTCTGTGTGGTAAATGAGATTTAAAAAATCATAACGCTAAGATACATCTTATCTCTCTCTCCTTGCCTCTGCATAATGTATTAATTTAAGGAATTATACAAGCTGAGATACATCTCATCTACCTTTCTTCACCTGTCTGTAATGTATCAGATACAGAAAGCATACAAAGTGAGATCTATCCCATCTATCTTTCTTCACCTGTCTGTAATGTATCAGATACAGAAAGCATACAAAGTGAGATCTATCCCATCTATCTTTCTTCACCTGTCTGTAATGTATCAGATACAGAAAGCATACAAAGTGAGATCTATCTCATGTATCTTTCTTCACCTGTCTGTAATGTATCAGATACAGAAAGCATACAAAGTGAGATCTATCTCATGTATCTTTCTTCACCTGTCTGTAATGTATCAGATACAGAAAGCAAAGTGAGATCTATCTCATCTACCTTTCTTCACCTGTCTGTAATATATCAGATGCAGAAAGCATACAAAGTGAGATCTATCTCATGTATCTTTCTTCACCTGTCTGTAATGTATCAGATACAGAAAGCATACAAAGTGAGATCTATCTCATCTACTTTTCTTCACCTATCTGTAATGTATCAGATACAGAAAGTCGAGAGGACTGACCTCATTGCATCGGGTTTTATCCTATATAGCTTTGTCAGCCTCCTGCTGAGAGCACTGCATAATGCATGAACTCTGTAGCTCCAGCAAAGATCCCAAGGATCTGAGTAAAATGTGCACTCATTAACCGAATGGAACAGTTGTGAAACTAGTTCACCTCCTTCAGAACACGAGATAAACAGCTTCATAACTTGGCTTCTCAATAAGCTAAGATCTATTTCACCTCTTTAATCCTTTGTGATGTACCAGCCAAGAATCACGCTGAGATATTGTAATAATGTTTCACAGTCAGGAATCATAGTGAAATATTACATTGACGTACCAGTCAGGAATCATGGTGAAATATTACACTGATGTACCAGTCAGGAATCATAGTGAAATATTACATTGACGTACCAGTCAGGAATCATAGTGAAATATTACATTGACGTACCAGTCAGGAATCATAGTGAAATATTACATTGACGTACCAGTCAGGAATCATAGTGAAATATTACATTGACGTACCAGTCAGGAATAATAGTGAAATATTACATTGACGTACCAGTCAGGAATCATAGTGAAATATTACACTGATGTACCAGTCAGGAATCATAGTAAAATATTACATTGACGTACCAGTCAGGAATCATAGTGAAATATTACATTGACGTACCAGTCAGGAATCATAGTAAAATATTACATTGACGTACCAGTCAGGAATCATAGTGAAATATTACATTGACGTACCAGTCAGGAATCATAGTGAAATATTACATTGACGTACCAGTCAGGAATCATAGTGAAATATTACATTGACGTACCAGTCAGGAATCATAGTGAAATATTACACTGATGTACCAGTCAGGAATCATAGTGAAATATTACACTGATGTACCAGTCAGGAATCATAGTGAAATATTACATTGACGTACCAGTCAGGAATCATAGTAAAATATTACATTGACGTACCAGTCAGGAATCATAGTGAAATATTACATTGACGTACCAGTCAGGAATCATAGTGAAATATTACATTGACGTACCAGTCAGGAATCATAGTGAAATATTACACTGATGTACCAGTCAGGAATAATAGTGAAATATTACATTGATGTACCAGTCAGGAATAATAGTGAAATATTACATTGACGTACCAGTCAGGAATCATAGTGAAATATTACATTGACGTACCAGTCAGGAATCATAGTGAAATATTACATTGACGTACCAGTCAGGAATCATAGTGAAATATTACACTGATGTACCAGTCAGGAATCATAGTGAAATATTACATTGACGTACCAGTCAGGAATCATAGTGAAATATTACACTGATGTACCAGTCAGGAATAATAGTGAAATATTACATTGACGTACCAGTCAGGAATCATAGTGAAATATTACATTGACGTACCAGTCAGGAATCATAGTGAAATTTTACAAAAGTAAAAGTCAAAAACCTTTTTCCAGCACTTTAAAGAGAGGGTCGCTGCAGCAATTGCAACTGTAACTCTGGACACGATTCAGAAGATGTGGCAGGAGACTAAATACTGTCCAAACATCATCAGAGCTACAAATGGCATCCAGATGAAGGTTTTCAATGAGAAGTCTTTTAAACTTTTTTTAAAAAACATTTCAAGATGCCACACGTGTATATTAATAAAAATATTTCTTTTATAATAACAGCTTCAAATTGTGGCAATCATACGGGCTGACCCTGTATAACTGGACTGGTAAAAGGATTTCATCTGATGATCCTCCATGAAAACATTAACTGAACAGCGAATGACTCTCATCCTCTTCCCGACTGTGGGCACTGATGACCGACTCACAAAACTCATCCAGCTCCGGCATGCCTTTCTCCAGCTTAGAGACAAATGCTTCAACGTCATTTAAATAGTCAGTGACCGATATTTTACCACCTGGCATGTCGTACAGGTTAGCTGGTCGAAACATGACGCTTAAGAATGATTTCACGTCTCGTGGGTCATCATCGGCTGCAAATGGAGGTTTCTGATCGAAGAAAATTTAAAACAAAGAAATATTAAATAGCAAAAAATTTAACAAATTAATAACTTTCTTTAAATCACTATCTCTAATGTTATTTCAGTTAAACTATGCCAGTTTAAGCTAGAGAATCACTAAAGACATAGAATGAAAATTAAATGCATTTGAAAACAAATGCCTGAGAAAAAAGGTGAACATAAATGGGATGAATTCAAGAGGATGAAGAAATAAGAGAAATGTCTTAGCAATCACCTGTGGTCAACAGTTATAAACTGAGAAGATGGCACTAAATTGGACACAAGAGATGAATAGAGAATCAATAAATAGGGCCCCCAGTGGACCCAAACTAAATGGGTACAAAGGAGTATTTTAGGAAGTAAAGGCGCCGATGTGAAGACCGAATACAATGAACCAGCACGTGATGATGATAAACATATAGGTCTACCACAATATGCCTAAAGCACTAATAATGTCAACAACAAAAAAATACTTTAATTTTTACTTTAAAGAAGAAGAAAAAAAAACAACAACTGGAACCCTGGTTCCCCCTGTCAGATTCTGCTGCCCCATTTAGGGAGGGGGAATGAACAGACACACTGCCCCCAACAAGCACTTCGTAAAAAGTGACGACTATAGTGTATTTACAAATTGGTGCCGGTGTTTTAAAAAAAACAAAAAGTTACGTCTCAGCTGTCGTGGAATATAAATGGATAAAATTATATATCAAAATTAACTCCATTCTCATCCTTGTGTTAAATTTTCTCCCCACCTAACAAGTAATCATAATGCAAACATAACCAATCGACCATTCACAACAATGTGTTTCTTTTTAAGTGAATTCTGAATAAGACCACAACTGTCGCAATGAAAGTATGTCAATACGCTACAAAATAAGTGCGCTGGATCATTTCCAAGTTCATGTAAAGGGGTAGCTTATGTGGTTAGAGTAATTCATGTCGATACTATAAAATGTGTTTTGCTACCTAAATAAAATTATACAAGTGAAGAAAATAACAAAGAAAATGTCTGTTTAAATATAATTAGGCAGTCTAAATGTTATTTATAACTAAAACATTAATGTCAAGATGAAAACAGGAGCGCCTGCAAAACATGTAGTTTCTAGGATAAGTAATAACCAAGAAATAATGAAAATACAATGGCATAAATTTAAAAATACACTATAGTTAGGAGTTTGCTTAAATCAGACATGTAGGCACAGATATTTCAGCCACAGCGTGTTTACAAATCTTTTAATGGTGAATGCAGAAGAAAAAGAAACTATGTCGCTTGATTTAGGTGACAGGGTCCATGTAGGTTCTGGGGGTCCTAGTTTTGGGAATAAAAAGAATAGGCACTCTCCCCCCCCCCCTTCTCCCCAACAAGCATGGCATGAGAATTAACCAATTAATGGTGTTTTATTCTGCTTTGAGGACCAGATCTGTAAAATGGATGTGACGAACAAATTCAAGATTAAGAACAAGAATAAAGTCCAGAAGTGGATGAACAATTAGAACTTTCTGCAGGAGTTTGCAGCTGGTGAACACAAAAATGAAGAAGAGGAGACAGGCTAACAAAAATCTAAAGCACAACTCACATCAACCATCACAAACTCGTCCTCCACTGACATATTTTGCTGCCTTGTGACATCTGGTGATCGGGACGGATAGTTCTCTTTATCTTCTTCACTTTTACCCCGTGGTTTCCCTCGGATCTTCTCATCCTCCCAGCTGCCCTCTACATCACTGTCTTGGTCCCAATCATTCACGTGGCTGCCTCTAGCTCCAGTTTGCATCTCCTGTCGAGCTAGGATACTTCTCTTCATCAGACCCTCAAAGGGCATCTCAAAGTCCATTTTTCTGTGACTTGGCTTCTGAATGGAGAAAGCTCCCACGACTGGCTCGGGTAGCTCCTCCATGATAAATGCACTATGATCAAATAAATTATGATTGGTATTAGCAAGGCAGCATTAGCTTTTAAAATGTTCAATAAATTATGGAACTCTATTCTGTCCAGGTCATTTGAGTGTGAGGGGTAATGAGCAGGCCAACAGACTGGCTGCTGCCAATCCTCTGGGCAGTGACATATTTAATGATAAAGTGGACATGGTGAAGGCTCTCACGGATGATGTAAACAGCCCAGCAGAACATACAGCAACAGGGGGTAAGTAGAGGTTTTGGACAAAGCTGAAGGGAAAATGTAGGCAGACTTTTGATCAGGTTGCAGCTGGAACTATTAGCATGGAAACTCCTTATTGTCTACTGAGAAATGAGACTGAGCATGTGTGGAAATGTCCCAAGTGCAGTGATGTCAGTTCTTGACTCATTCATGGAAATCTAAAGTACAGTAAAACCTTGATTAACTTTCACTCACTTAACTGTCAGTTTCTGCTATCCGCCATAATCTAAAAAAAAAAAAAAAAAAACTTAAGCAAAAACCTACAACTAGCCACTTGGAAGCAGAAAAATGTTATAAAAAGTGCATTGACATTTGAAATGCAAGAGGAGGTACAGATCCTACTTCTGAGTAAGATATTGAACATCACCGCAGGGAAAGCTTCAGCCTCAAAGACACATTTCTATTATACCAAAATTTATATTCATTGTTTTGTAACATTATATATGAATTATTCACTTTTAAAGGATTTTATTTCCCTTTTTGTCCCAAGCCCACAGTGAAATCATGTTACTTTACACATCTATTAAGAGATTTCTGTTATCCATCACAACCCTGGTCCGAATGATGATGGTTGATTGGAAGTTTTACTGTACACAGTTTTAAAACCAAGTATTCAATTCCAAAGTTATTTTAATTTTAACATGCACCAGTGAAAGTTGGAGAAAGGAATGAAAGTGTCCAAAACAAATTATTGAGGAAACTGGTTAATATTAAATGGGATATATTAAGGTATAGTGAAGAAACAAGAAACATGTCTAGAAAACTGCTGGTATATCAACAGTTACATGACTAAACTGGGAACATACTACAGAGAAGTGAAGAGAGAAACAGCTAAAATGGGAAGTAAAGGTGGCCGCTTCGATGTTGACCACATCACTCACCAAGTGTGATAACTCTATAAAAATAGCAGTTTAGCATCATATGTAGCATAAAAAATGGGTTCTTTACTTTACATACTTACAATGACTACAGAGAAAAGACTAATCACCTATTTTGCATCCAAAGGGCACCATCACCTGCTGCTTCTACCTCTCCCTTTTCCAACAAGTGGGAGGAATTAACACAGTGAGAAGGGCTGTCAGATCTTGTCATTTGGCTGCAGAAGATAAGACTGCATTTTAAATCCATTTAGGAGCCAAATGCACCTGTAAAACAATTCATGAAATTGAACCTCAGAAAAGACAACATAAATTACAGACCATAGCATGACAATATAAACGGCCTTGACAGAAATTGGCAGACCAGAATTGTCGGACTAAAAATAATCATCATAAATGTAGCAGGTCCTTTGCAGAATATTGCTCCCATTTCAGTCTGCCTGAAAGAAACATTTCCTCTGGCCAGCTCTCCCACCTCATGCACTTTCACATCCAAGGAGACACTTACAGGCTGTGCCCATATTTGTGCTAGCTGGTCCCTGGACCTCCTTGTGGGTACCTGGCCTTCTGTCATTAATTTTTTCCAATCCGCTGTGGCTCTTGATAAGGCCAATATAAGACTAAGAATGGGATATCAAATTCAGTGCAGATTTACACTGTATGGGGCTTACTGACTGCCCCATATTGTAGTGCACCAAACTCCAGTGCAATCTTTGGATATTTGCTCCAGGTTATGCAGCAGTGTTGGAAAAGGAGCAGACAGACAGAGTGGCTGGTACTGTACCAATGGGTGGTGAACTGATGCATGACAATCTAGATGTAGTCAAGGCCCTTAGGAAGCAAGTAAACAATGCTGTGAAAAGAATATATCATTACATTTTGTAGAGAGTGGTACAGCTTGGAGTGACCAGGGGATCTGGTTTACACTCTACACTAAGAGGACGGGTGAGATGGACATATAATCAAACTGTTACTGGCACCACTGAAACTGGAACTTTTGCCGGCTGCTGAAGATGAGGACAGAGTGAATATGGGAATTTCCCATGTGGGTTCCGGGGCCATATTACAAGAAAAATAGACCCACTGCCTACCCAAAAGCATGTCGTAAGAGCCGACTAATTGGGAACTTCCTTTGAAGTTAGAGTGCATCTGCCTGAGAGGCAAGGAACCAACAGTCTGCATACAAATGAGTCAGATCTGTAAAACAGATACACATGCAACACTCAGGTTCTGGAACAGGACTGCAGTCCAGAAGTGGACGAACAACCAGAACTTTCCGTCAGAGTTTACAGCTGGTGAATGCGAAGAAGAAAGAAGAATATGAGAATGCCCCAAGTGCTGTGACGTCAGCTGTTAGCTCAACATTCAAGACTGCAGGGCATGTCTGCCGAAATGTTACTGATCAGAGAGAAGAAATCTGGCCGTTTTGAGGAAACCTACAAGGCAAACTTCAGGGCACTGGTAAAGATCTCAGAAGCAAGGTCGTCCCTCTGATCAATTCTGGAAGGAAGAGATGCATAGTTGTCTCTAAAGAAGAAGAAGAACTGTTTCAGAATTAGAAAGATTTAGCTGCAATCATGTGTGTAAATAACAGGCAAATAACACAACCATACTGTTTATCACAGGTGAACAAGACACAAGGAACACAGCCATACTGTTTATCACAGGTGAACAAGACGTAAAGAACACAACCATACTGTTTATCACAGGTGAACAAGACATAAAGAACACAACCATACTGTTTATCACAGGTGAACAAGACATAAAGAACATAACCATACTGTTTATCACAGGTGAACGAAGACATAAAGAACACAACCATACTGTTTATCACAGGTGAATAAGACATAAAGAACACAACCATACTGTTTATCACAGGTGAACAAGACATAAATAACACAACCATACTGTTTTTCACAGGTGAACAAGACATAAGGAACACAGCCATACTGTTTATCACAGGTGAACAAGACATAAAGAACACAACCATACTGTTTATCACAGGTGAACAAGACACAAAGAACACAACCATACTGTTTATCACAGGTGAACAAGACATAAAGAACACAACCATACTGTTTATCACAGGTGAACAAGACATAAATAACACAACCATACTGTTTATCACAGGTGAACAAGACATAAAGAACACAACCATACTGTTTATCACAGGTGAACAAGACATAAAGAACACAACCATACTGTTTATCACAGGTGAACAAGACATAAAGAACACAACCATACTGTTTATCACAGGTGAACAAGACATAAAGAACACAACCATACTGTTTATCACAGGTGAACGAAGACATAAAGAACACAACCATACTGTTTATCACAGGTGAACAAGACATAAAGAACACAACCATACTGTTTATCACAGGTGAATAAGACATAAAGAACAGAACCATACTGTTTATCACAGGTGAACAAGACATAAATAACACAACCATACTGTTTATCACAGGTGAACAAGACATAAAGAACACAACCATACTGTTTATCACAGGTGAACAAGACATAAAGAACACAACCATACTGTTTATCACAGGTGAACGAAGACATAAAGAACACAACCATACTGTTTATCACAGGTGAACAAGACATAAAGAACACAACCATACTGTTTATCACAGGTGAATAAGACATAAAGAACAGAACCATACTGTTTATCACAGGTGAACAAGACATAAATAACACAACCATACTGTTTATCACAGGTGAACAAGACATAAAGAACACAACCATACTGTTTATCACAGGTGAGCGAAGACATAAAGAACACAGCCATACTGTTTATCACAGGTGAACAAGACATAAAGAACACAACCAAACTGTTTATCACAGGTGAACAAGACATAAAGAACACAACCATACTGTTTATCACAGGTGAATAAGACATAAAGAACAGAACCATACTGTTTATCACAGGTGAACAAGACATAAATAACACAACCATACTGTTTATCACAGGTGAACAAGACATAAAGAACACAACCATACTGTTTATCACAGGTTAACAAGACATAAAGAACACAACCATACTGTTTATAACAGGTGAACAAGACATAAATAACACAACCATACTGTTTATCACAGGTGAACAAGACATAAAGAACACAACCATACTGTTTATCACAGGTGAGCGAAGACATAAAGAACACAGCCATACTGTTTATCACAGGTGAACAAGACATAAATAACACAACCATACTGTTTATCACAGGTGAACCAGACATAAAGAATACAACCATACTGTTTATCACAGGTGAACAAGACATAAATAACACAACCATACTGTTTATCACAGGTGAACAAGACATAAATAACACAACCATACTGTTTATCACAGGTGAACCAGACATAAAGAATACAACCATACTGTTTATCACAGGTGAACAAGACATAAATAACACAACCATACTGTTTATCACAGGTGAACAAGACATAAATAACACAACCATACTGTTTATCACAGGTGAACAAGACATAAGGAACACAGCTATACTGTTTATCACAGGTGAACAAGACATAAAGAACACAACCATACTGTTTATCACAGGTGAATAAGACATAAAGAACATAACCATACTGCTTATCACAGGTGAGTAAGACATAAAGAACACAACCATACTGCTTATCACAGGTGAACAAAGACATTAAGAATGAATGAAAGAATCAAGAACTGGGATCACCAAACTGGGGACATTCCCACATGTGCTCTGTCCCACTCTTCAGTAGCCAACGGAGAGTCTACTTGCTAAAAGTACCTACAGTCAAACTGACAACTGTCACTGCTGTCTGTTTTACCACTATTTTTTGGGCGGTGTAGACAGGGGGGGGGGGGGGTCCTGAGCTTGAGGATTTAGGGCCATATGGCTGGTGCTATCGTCATGGACTGTGAGGGTTAGGATGTTAATTTTTGCCCCCAACAGAAAAACTCTATCATCGTGTCGGCTAATAGTACCAGTTGTACATAAAGACATAAGGACACAACTGTTTATTACAGGTGAGCAAGACATAAAGAACATAATTATACTGTTTACCACAAGTAAACAAGACATAAAGAACACAATCATACAGGGAACAAGATACAGAACATAATTAAACAAGGAACAAGACAAAGAGCTAAATCATAATGAGGAACAAGATATAAGGATACAATCATAAAGTGGAAAAAGACATAAAGAACACAAACATACTATTTATGAGATGGAGAGCATGACTGTGGATCTGACACTAGTGCTGCCACTGACGCATGTCGGTATTCTTTGACGAAGTAGTTGTCATTCATCTCAATGGCTGCTGCCGGTGATGACGCCATGTCTGGAGACAAGAGGAGCTGCGTACGGAATGATACGGTGATTGAAAACAGACCGTGAGCAGTTGGCACCGACCCAGCACGTACAGTTTTGTAACCTTCGCCCAGTAAATGAGTCTGTGGGCAGAAACAATAAATCATTAAAACAAAATTTAGTTTAAAAAAAAAAAAAGCTTGTTCAATCCTTATTGGTTACAAATGTGATATTTTCTTCTACATCCTCTCATTCATTTTATTTGGAGCCCTCAGAAAAAAAATGCTCTCTGGATATGTGATAAAGGGAAAGCTGGAGTGCACTGTGACAACAGGAAAGTTGCAGGGGAAGAAAAGCAAAGGGAGACTAAGAGAAGAGATTTTGGATGGAAAATCTAACATCATGACAATGAAGATCATCTATACAAGAATGGAGGTGAAGGCGGTCACTGCAGCTTTGCCACGGCTTGAGAACCAGCTGCACCACATGTTGTTTGTGATTGTCACTGACTCACAAAGCATGATGAGGTAGGTGGAGACAGGTATGCTTGTCACTGACTCACAAAGCATGATGAGGTAGGTGGAGACAGGTATGCTTGTCACTGACTCACAAAGCATGATGAGGTAGGTGGAGACAGGTATGCTTGTCACTGACTCACAAAGCATGATGAGGTAGGTGGAGACAGGTATGATTGTCACTGACTCACAAAGCATGATGAGGTAGGTGGAGACAGGTATGCTCCCTGGAGAGTGGCAAGCATATCTTTTAAGGTCCTAGGTAGCATCCTTTGGATATTTTCTCTAGGTCATGCCAGTGTGTTGGGAATTGAACAAGCAGACTGACTTGCTAGTTCTGCACCACTTAAACTGATGCATGACAAGCTCAATGTTGTCTTTTGCAGAACTTCTCTCATCACAGCCTGCCTGAAAGAAACCCAGTCTCTCGCCAGCTCTCTCACTTTGTGCACTTTCCTACCCAAGGTGTCTCTTATATCTCCATCTTTGTGCTGGTCGGCTCCTGCCTCTCCTTCTTGGCACCATGCCTTAGCCTTATATCACTATTCTTTCCAATCCCAGAGCCAAAATATTTCAGTTTCCGAGACAAGAAACCGTTGACTAGCCAATCTTCTTTGACATTCAGATTTTTAAGGATCTCAGTTAGGGAAGGGGGGGGGGGGGTGTTATCCATGATACTGTGAGAATATTATAAAGAAGAAGTTAATTAATTAATTTCTTTATCTGTATGCGGCGTTTCCAAAATAAAGGTTGGCTACAGTGTCCCAGTGATTAGAAATATTATGTGGTGAGACCCCGATCTCT
Organism: Candidula unifasciata; assembly: GCA_905116865.2. NCBI lineage: Eukaryota > Metazoa > Mollusca > Gastropoda > Stylommatophora > Geomitridae > Candidula > Candidula unifasciata. The sequence goes on along the minus strand of CAJHNH020000924.1, from coordinate 481,725 downwards.
TCCACAGTGTAACTCTTGCACTACTGTCCAAAAACCCCATGAACATTTTTTTTATAAATAAAGCATCAATTCTGGGAATTGAACCCTAGTACTCAATGATCACGAAACTGTGACATTCATTTACTAACCGCCAAGCCAAAGAAATAATATCTTAACTGGAAAAAATAATTCTAAACATCCAATTAAGAACGGCAAAAAAAAAAAAAAATCCTCGGTTGCTATAACAAACCAAGCAGAAAGTCTAGAATACTCCTGGAACTGTGAAATGTTTCTCTGCAACTGGCCCAAGTATTCGTCCTTTTATAACAAACACATGGTGTTTTTTTAAAAAACTTGGGCTTCCCCCAACATAAAAAAAATTGTCCTCTAATTTTTCTCTTAGCTGTTCAAACCTTTACATACCCATTTCTTGTACAACATGGACTTTCCCACCACAATAAGCCATACACTATAATTTTTATCAGAGCTTTTTAGAGCAGAAACAGGATATGGGAGATTCTTTTTTTTTCAGCCACCTCCTCACTCCCTCAACCTTGTTACCAAACTGGAACACGAAACTGAATTTAGGCCAAGTTTTCACAAGGATCACAAGGGGCTTTCCCAGCACGAAACTGAAACTGAATATTTCTATTTCCTCTGTAGCATGAAAATAAACAATTATGGGAAATTCCCTGAAGGAACATGCAGATGTTACATGTCTGCTTGTTGAGGCTTTATTTGGAATGGAAACTGAAAGTCTTGGTTCAATCTTTCTCAGCTGGGTAGGGGTGACTCTTTCTGGGGGAGAAAGAACAGACCCACTGCTCTCCCGGTTATCATGTCATAAAAGTAGATTTATAATAAGGAGAGGACCCCCCCCCCTCTAAGATCAGAGTGCATCTGCCAAAAGGCAAAGGACCAACAGTCTGTACAAAAATAAGCCAGATCAGTAAACAGGTGTGCATATAATATTAAAGTCCTGCAACAAGACAGCTATATATATCTGGCCGACATAAGCAAACCTGCAAGTATTATATATATATATATACTGTGCATACAAACAAACACAACATATGAGATGTTGCAACTGAAAGTGTTCTTACTGACAGGCATCGTCAAAATCGACTGTAGAGGGGAAAGCAGCACCGTCAATGGAGATGACTGGAGAAGGGTTTGGTTTAGTGACAAATAATTCTTTATGCTCCAGGGGTATGACAGTTCGAGAAAGGTTTACCACAGAATACATGAGCATTACACCCAGACTACATTTGTGAGGCTTCTCCACGTGGAGGTGTTCTGATGAGGGGAGCAATCAGCTTCATGGAAAGAAGTGGACTGATACAAACCGAAGGACACCTGAATGCCCTGAGCCTGCAGATACTCCCTGTTGCTTCAGGTTGTTCTGCTGCATCATTCTCTCCAGGTACGGGTTTTCAGTATCTTCCATTTTACTTGTTACCTCATCCTGGAGGTGAGAGATCACCTCTGCCTTGTGTAGTTGCCATATACTCCCAAGTGGGGCCGGTCCAGCTGATCTATCTGCCTGCTCATTCCCAAACACACCTACATGGCCCAGGCAAAATTTACATGTTGACGATGCAGCCAACATCCCATAGGTCACATTTACTTCTTTTGAGATTTCCTGGTACTACAGTTAATATTTAGGTTGGCATTTAGGCCATGCTCAAAGTTAGTAAACAGGAAAAAGATACCCTTGATGTTTACTGTTGCAGACATCATCCACCTCCGTTCATCTCATGAATACCTTCTCTTTCCAGATGGTGACTCAAAGTGTTTGTAGGTCTGCCTGGGTGTTATCTTTCTACTCCCCCCCCCCCAAAACCACACCACACAACCCCCCCCCCCACACCACACAACCCCCCCCCCCCACACCACACAACCCCCCCCTCCAAACCACACCATACAACCACCCCAACCACACCACACAACCCCCCACCTTCCTGGACTGCCTCATGATCTACTCCCATTCAACTCTTTTTGTGTACCCAGTATCTGTGTCTCTATCTGTCATTCTCTCTATACACACCAACCACCACAGTCTATTTATTCACCAACATAATGACAGTAATAAGGTAGTGATTTCCCCCTTTTACCAGAAAAATGCTACAAATAATGAGCCATGAACCTATGGGAATACCCAGAAAAGAAATTCAAATAAAACACTCATTTAACACAGGTCACTAATAAATAAAAAATTTTTTTTTTTAATGTATCTACACTTGAAAATTTTTCTCTCTCAAATAATTTAAAGATAAAGATATATAAAAAGGTAATCAATAAACACAAAGCACTCAATGGAAAATATTCCCCAGAGATTAAAAAGAATACAACAAGGATGTGTACTATCACCCGATTTGTTTTCATTCTGTAGTGAATATACAATGAGATCTGACATGTATATGCCAGAAATTGTCGTCGGTGGTCTAAAATAAACAACCAATATTATGCTGATGACACTGTCTTGATAGCGACAAGTCAAAAAGAGGTTCTTTTTAGTATCTTAAATGTCAAAAAGAACTACAGGAACTGATGCAGTGGTGGTAGAAAGTGCTAAAATGGGCCTCAGTGTGAATAATGGGAAGCTAGAAGTAATGGTGATATCCACGGCCCGTAAACCTACACACGCACACACAGAACTTATAACATTTAACTACACTTTTGGAGAACAGGTCACTGCAGAAACAGTTTTATCGCAACCAGAAGTGACTAGACAGCCTTTTTGATATGAGAGGGTTAAACAGATTATGAATTCCATTGTTGCTTCTCATTCTCCACTTTTCCCCCATCTCTCATAGCCCAAAAAATAGAGACTCAATCGCTCAAGCAAATTTCAAGGCATATGTAAATCTTGAAGAATGTTTATCACAATGATTACTGTTAAAGCCGTGACAACATAGATAACTTTACTACCAATAGCTGTGATACCATTGAAGATACTTACTTGGGGCTTCCCTAGATAAAACCTGTAAGTTAACCGGTAACCGCCATCCTTTTCCCCCTGGTTCTTTGCCAGTCTATAGGCTGGCATGGCTCTTGTAGCACTCAACAGTGACTTTAATGTGACACCTGAAGATTGGAACAATAATAATACTAACAATAACAATAATAATAGACACAACTATACCAACAACAACAATAATAACATCAAAAACAATTATAACAATATTAACAAATATAATAATGTAATCCACTTCCTAAGGATGGTCAAGTTAAACTGCAGAAAGCTTGACTATAGTTGTACCAGGATTCAGCAGCAGTGACAAACTACTAGAAGAAATTGATGAAAGACACAAAGCCTCTTACGATATATTTTATTGACTGTTCCAGGCTGCATCGTCTATCCTTTTTTACTGTTGTCTAGGGTCATGATTAGAGAGAACCCAGCTCAAACACATCATAATTACTGGGTTACTGGTCACAATGGATCATTCTGCATGCATACCAACCTCACAGTCAACTGCTGTTTGAGTTGATTGAGTTCTCAGGTTCACTCACATTCACTCATCCACTCAACTCATCAAAAGCGCCAAACACAAATGATTTTTTTTTTCACTCTTCTAATCATCTGTTCAATTCTCATCTTCTATGCTTAGTCAGATCACTTCTTCTCATATCTCACAACAATCAGGCCAACCTCGTGATTGTCTTTTCTGGACTCTGCCCTCCTAAGCCTCGTCTCTTTAGCCATCAATTTTGCTAAGTAAATGTTTACCTTAATGCGGTAAAACTTGTATCATTTCAAATAGCAACAAACATAACATCATCATCAACAACAATAACAACACAAATAACAAATGTCACAACAACAATAAATAAAAACAATAACAACAAGTACACTGTTTGTGTCACAGCTGTATTTTGACACGACTGGTGGGTCCTCACGATTACTGTATTTTTTTTATGTGCCGATAAAAACATCAACAATAATAACAACAACAACAAAAAAATAACAATTTTAACAATACAAAAACAATAAATATAATAATGCTACCTTCTATTACAGACAGGTATTTTGGTAAACAACCGTTTCTATGTTATTATTATTATCGGTGTCTGTGGCTTAGGCGTTGCGAACACACTTCGTAATGCCCAGGTGCCAGGTTCGATCCAAGCTGAAGGTGATTTCGCAGCAGACCGCCATGTGCTGGTTTTGACACTGGTATTGACAGTTAACCTCCCAGAAAGAAATGGCAAACTACGGGCTTTAAATTTGCCTAGAAAAACCACAAGAGGACACAAATCCAGGTGTTGGTTCTTCAATGTCCTGTAAAGGTAGCACAACTAACTATCTATATTATTAGATCAGCTACTTCTTGTTTATAGTATTAGCTGGTTCTGCATCACTTGGCAGTAAACTGATGCAGGACAAGCTAGATGTTGTAAGAGCCCTTTGATGCAAGTAAACAGTGCAAAGGCACAAACAGATTACCATGGTCTGAAGAGAACGGTGCAGCCAGTAATGACCAGGGAATCTGGTCGATACTCAACACGCAGGATGGACATACTTCTTCTTCTTCTTCAGCGATCTCTGGTCATGCGCATAATCCACTGTGGGTCATAAACTGGGATGTCTTTTCAAGGTCTCTTAGGTTTCCCCAAAGCTTAGTTGTCAGTTCTACTGGGTGTTGCCATATGTCGCTCCGCAGCTCCGCCAGGAGAGGACAGTCTTGCAGGACATGTTCTGGAGTCTGTTCAGCACGAAGACACTGGCAGAGAGCTGTTTGGCTCATACCTAATTTATATGAGTGTTTATTGAGTCTGCAGTGTCCAGTGCGTAAGTGAAAAACTGTGACTTGGTCTGTTCTGTTCAAGTGCCTCAGAAAATCTTTTCCGTAGTCATAACCAGTGTTGTTTTTCCAGTCTGTTTCTGATTTTCTCTTAATGAGAGTTTTGACTTCTGGAAAAGATAGTGGCTGGTAGGTCTGTAGTTTGTTACTGCCTTCCTTGGCTAAAGCATCTGCGCTTTCATTGCCTTTGATGCCGCAGTGAGACGGAATCCACTGCAAGTGAATTTCTGCCTTATTTGACAACATAGCAAGTTCCTGTGTTATACTTTGTAGTGTGCTGTCGGTAGGTTTGGACTCAAGGGCCTGTACAGCTGACAGTGAGTCAGTGAGAAAAACTATCCTGCCTGCGGTGATTTGCAGATTGTTCATATACTGTGCTGCCATCAATAGAGCTGAGAGTTCTGCCTTGTAGTTAGAGCAAAGTTCGTCCAGTGGGGCTGCTAGGGACACAGTAGTGGCATCTGGGAGTTTTATGTAGACACCTGCCCCACCATTCGTAGTTGCCTCTTTTGCTGATCCATCCGTGTAGATTCTTGTCCAGCTGTCCTGTGGGAACATGTTGTTGAGGTGTTCCATTGTGAGTGCTTTCTTCACTAAAGCGGGCTCAGCATCTTTGTTTCCCAGGTTCGGGATGGATGTTGACACATTGAGTGTCAATAATTCGGAGTCCCAGAGATCGAAAAATAGCTCTTCAGGTGTACATTGTTGGTTAAGTAGTGAAGAGAATGACTTTCCAAATTCCTTCGTTAGATGGTTCAGGCTTGTGCGCTTTATTCTGTTTTTTGTCCTGGCTGCCAATTTTTCGTGTAATGGGTGGTTTAACATTCTCTTCATTTTTTCAGCATGTAGAATTGCTTTTGTCCTTCTTCTTTCTTCTAAGGGGAGGATGGACATACAATCAGAACACTAAACACACAGGGCAGGGGCAAGACGGACATTAAATCAGATTAGTCAACACACAGAGCAGGGTCAAGACGGACATACAATCAGAAGGCTCAACACTCAGGGCAGGGTCAAGACAGACATACAATCAGAACACTAAACACACAGGGCAGGGTCAAGACGGACATACAATCAGAACACTAAACACACAGGGCAGGGTCAAGACGGACATACAATCAGAACACTAAACACACAGGGCAGGGGCAAGACGGACATACAATCAGAACACTAAACACACAGGAGAGGGGCAAGACGGACATACAATCAGAACACTAAACACACAGGGGAGGGGCAAGACGGACATACAATCAGAACACTAAACACACAGGGCAGGGTCAAGATGGACATACAATCAGAACACTTAACACACAGGGGAGGGTCAAGACGGACATACAATCTGAACGCTCAACACTTAGGGTAGGGGTAAGACGGACATACAATCAGAACACTCAACACTTAGGGTAGGGGCAAGATGGACATACAATCAGAACACTCAACACTCAGGGCAGGGGCAAGATGTACATACAATCAGAACGCTCAACACTCAGGGGAGGGGCAAAACAGACATACAATCAGAACGCTCAACACTCAGGGCAGGGGCAAGACAACCATACAATCAGACTGCTACTTGTATCAATGAGTCTGGTACTTGTATCAATGAGTCTGGTACTTGTATCAATGAGTCTGCTACTTGTATCAATGAGTCTGCTACTTGTATCAATGAGACTGCTACTTGTATCAATGAGTCTGCTACTTGTATCAATGAGTCTGCTACTTGTATCAATGAGTCTGGTACTTGTATCAATGAGTCTGGTACTTGTATCAATGAGTCTGGTACTTGTATCAATGAGTCTGCTACTTGTATCAATGAGTCTGCTACTTGTATCAATGAGACTGCTACTTGTATCAATGAGTCTGCTACTTGTATCAATGAGTCTGCTACTTGTATCAATGAGTCTGCTACTTGTATCAATGAGACTGCTACTTGTATCAATGAGTCTGGTACTTGTATCAATGAGACTGCTACTTGTATCAATGAGTCTGCTACTTGTATCAATGAGTCTGCTACTTGTATCAATGAGTCTGCTACTTGTATCAATGAGTCTGCTACTTGTATCAATGAGTCTGCTACTTGTATCAATGAGTCTGCTACTTGTATCAATGAGACTGCTACTTGTATCAATGAGACTGCTACTTGTATCAATGAGTCTGCTACTTGTATCAATGAGTCTGCTACTTGTATCAATGAGTCTGCTACTTGTATCAATGAGTCTGCTACTTGTATCAATGAGTCTGCTACTTGTATCAATGAGTCTGCTACTTGTATCAATGAGTCTGCTACTTGTATCAATGAGTCTGCTACTTGTATCAATGAGTCTGCTACTTGTATCAATGAGTCTGCTACTTGTATCAATGAGTCTGCTACTTGTATCAATGAGTCTGCTACTTGTATCAATGAGTCTGCTACTTGTATCAATGAGTCTGCTACTTGTATCAATGAGTCTGCTACTTGTATCAATGAGTCTGCTACTTGTATCAATGAGTCTGCTACTTGTATCAATGAGTCTGCTACTTGTATCAATGAGTCTGCTACTTGTATCAATGAGTCTGCTACTTGTATCAATGAGTCTGCTACTTGTATCAATGAGTCTGCTACTTGTATCAATGAGTCTGCTACTTGTATCAATGAGTCTGCTACTTGTATCAATGAGTCTGCTACTTGTATCAATGAGTCTGCTACTTGTATCAATGAGTCTGCTACTTGTATCAATGAGTCTGCTACTTGTATCAATGAGTCTGCTACTTGTATCAATGAGTCTGCTACTTGTATCAATGAGTCTGCTACTTGTCTGCTACTTGTATCAATGAGTCTGCTACTTGTATCAATGAGTCTGCTACTTGTATCAATGAGTCTGCTACTTGTATCAATGAGTCTGCTACTTGTATCAATGAGTCTGCTACTTGTATCAATGAGTCTGCTACTTGTATCAATGAGTCTGCTACTTGTATCAATGAGTCTGCTACTTGTATCAATGAGTCTGCTACTTGTATCAATGAGTCTGCTACTTGTATCAATGAGTCTGCTACTTGTATCAATGAGTCTGCTACTTGTATCAATGAGTCTGCTACTTGTATCAATGAGTCTGCTACTCTGCACTTTCTGCTGAGGGTGGGGACAAAATGTGGTTCTTTTTCACCACATTTCGGGGGCTGCCAGACTTGGTAGGAAATTCCTTGGGAGTTCCCCAAATAACCCTATATTATATGGGGGTTAGGGTTAGTCAGTGGGTACTTAATTTATAACTCACCCCTGACGTCACGGGAGACATTCCCAATAAATTCTAGGGTGTTCAGGTTGTCGTTTCTCGCGATTTATCTACAGCCAAGTTTAGGGTTAGGGTTAGCATTAGAAGACACTAGATTAACACTAAAAAAAAGCACCACACAACAGCACACTTCCACCCCTTGAAATAATGGACTGTCAGGTTAGCTGTGGATTTCCCACAGGGATTTCCTGTTTGGGGTACGTTATAAATTAAGAACCAGTCAGTGTTCATTTAAAACTTACCCCAAAACTCCTTTATTCTAGGGGCATAATGTGTTGGTTGTTTTCAGCGGTTTTTATCGTCACTGCTCATAATTTCCAGGGTGTGCTACTTTCGTTCGTTCGTCACCATCACTGTGCCTTGTTTGGAAGTGGTTTTCTCACTCTATGACTTTGCCTTCATTATGAATCTCCTTGACCTCTCAGCACTGATGCGGCTAACCCTAACCCACCAGAATGCATCAATTGAGACTGCTGGTCCTTTTCAGGGCCCTCCCCCACCACCACACTAACATGGCCCTTTTCAGGACCCGCCCCAAAGTATCCCCAATTCCTATCCCACTCCTCAAATTTTGGCCAAGAGAAACAGCAGTTGAAACTGAACTTTAGTGTAGCTGAGTGAATTACACAAGGCAGTGAAGTTCATAGTAGAGACAACATTGTTGTTCAAGTTTTTCAAACAAACTTCAGATAATATTGCAGATATAGATAAGATATTCTGGGTGAACGAAAGAAAAAGATGACATAAGAAGAAGAAGAAACTGACCCTAACCTCTTCCCTCATAATAAAGGACTGTCCGATGAACTCCCCAGAAATTTCCTACAAAATGTCGGAACTTCTAAGATGGGGTGAAAAGGTGAAAAAGAACCCAGAATGCTTATAGGAGTGTCCTGAGTGTTATGTTGTATGTTCTTAACTCATATTCGATAGAGTCTCTGTTGAACTTCTCCAAACATACATATGCACTGCTATTAAGTCCATCTTCATAGGATAAAAAAAAAAAAAAAAAACTAAAGTAAGATATACCTGGGAAGTGAAAGAGTTACAAAATAAAAAAGACAGCTACGCCTGTAACTCACCCATTCTGGTGAATACATGCTGGATTTTACTGGCTGACATGTCCAGACTACTGAGGTTGAAGCTGAGGTCCCAGGCCTCCAGATACATGTGGTCTCCATCGTTTGTCACCAGCGGGATCTCCACACAGATACTCTGATCCTTCACAGGAAAGGACCGCACACCTTCCAAAGCTTTCTTAATCTGTTCATCTATAGATGGGTTGTCCGCAATTGTTATACAGAACTACGGAAAGATAAGGAACAATGAAGTGTTAATACCTACTTAAGAGTTAATATCAAAGAGAAGAATGGTGCTGAAATGTTTCAAAGAGGTAAAAATCATTATTTAGTACAAGTAGATACATTTTATAGATGGATAACATCCGACAGAAGACAGGCTAAAACTGCATTTTTTAAAAAGAATAACATTTATGCAATAATTCCATGTCACTGGAGGTTAGAAAAAGAATTACTGCATGCTACATAAAGCCAGATTTAACAGATAACTGTGAATCATGGACAATAAATAAACAAGCCAAACAATTTTTAAGGCCTCGGAAATGTTATTTTACAAACCGAGATGTTTTAAAGATGTGAGGGCTCAAAGACAACTTATCACAAATATCAGAAAGAGACAAGACGTCTTTTATGGTCACTTTATGAGAATAAGGATGCTGGAACATGCAGGGACCACAGGAAAGATCTGTTGAAAGAGAGACAACACAAAAAGATTCGTGACAGTTTTTTTTTATAGCATGGAGAGGTGTCAATACATGAACTGATACATGCTACTGATGATCATAGGTTGTAGAGAGGCATGACTGACCATGTCAGCTAGCAAGGCACTTGATGATGCTGACTATGAAGTCATTATGTTCCTTCACACCGTGATACTTATTTACAAACCAACACCACAGCATACTGGGAAAATCCACAGATGCACCATCTCATACAGCAAATGTCTGAAAGTATAGATGCTCACTGTCGCCATAGAACACTGATTACACACAAGTTGTTCCCTTCCTCTGGTACGTTCCTTCTTGCCAGATCCACTCCTAATTCCACATTCTTATATTCACCCCAAGAACCACCATCATAGCAAACTGGGTATACACGCAGATGATCCATCTCTCGCTGCAAATATCTCAAGGTGTAGATACTGACTTCCGCCATGACGCAATAGCTAGCAGTCTAACCTGTCTGCTCGGTCGTCAGTTACCCATGCTATCTAGCTCGTCAGTTACCCATGCTATCTAGCTCGTCAGTTACCCATGCTATCTAGCTCGTCAGTTTCCCACACTATCTAACTGATTGATTAACCTTACTGCACATCAAACCATTCAGTCTATCAGTGCTTGGATCCCCTCCGTATATTCCAGTGTGTAACAGCCGACAACAGCAGTTCTTTGTTGGTTTCTTATTCTTCTGTGGCTTCCTGCATAGTTTTCTTGTCTGGCCACAGCCCTTTTAACATGTTGTTCTTTCAGTCTGGTCATGTGCTGTGATACATCCCCCTATGGTATGACTTCTGAATGGCAGATAGCAACATATTTAAATCAGGTAACATTTTAATGGCCAGACAAGGTCTAGGATATGATGTATGGAACTGCCTCAGTAAACATGACTAGAGTCCCAACAAGTCCACTTACACATAAGTTAAAACTGTACATGAATGAAACTGCAACAGACACCACTACTCAAATCTGAGTATTCACTGACCACCATACTGAAAACACTTATAAAACAATGAATAATGAAAGGTGATGAGCGTCTGTATCTCACAATCAACCAAAGTTTCAGTTGCTATTACTGAGCAATAAGTGAGTTGTTATGAACTGACTCTATCATCAAGAACGATATGTGCTAGTAAACTTTGGCTCACAGGCTAAGACACCCTGGTGTCTCCTCTGAAAATTGATTCATTCAATACTTCAATATTAGAGTTCCACTGTGAGAGCCAGACTGCACTCGCTGAGGATGCAAAGAGTGCTGCTATCTACAGACTAGTGAGTTTATATAGTAGCCCTTTAGTGATTGCACAGCTGCTTATAAAACCAAAGACTTACATCCCTCTGTGGATTCCAGGGATCCCTTTTTTGGAGAACAAAGAACAGACCCAATGCCACCCTAACATGCATGTCCTTGGAGGCGACTAATTAGGGGTGTGCTTTTTTCAAAGTCAGAGAGCATCTGCCTGATGGGCAAAGAACCAACAGTCTGCATGCAAATAAACCAGATCTGTATAACGGATGTGCACACAAAAGTAAGTTCTCGGTCAAGACGTTCAGAGCGTGGAAGAACAAACAGAACTTTCCGCCAGAGTTTATTACAGCTTGTGAATGCTAAGAAGAAGAAGAAGAGAATACTGGGCTATTCTCTGAATAACGGTCCTAAATTATTGAGGCGGAAAATATACCCTAACAGGGCCTCAGTCATGTGTCAAGTGCGTACTTCCATCGTCTTAAATTGCGCACTTTTGGCGGCTTCCGCCACCGCCGACAGTACCCCCCATGCCGCTCACGTGGCGTGGATTGGGGCTAAACTAGATGGCTGGGACTCACAAGCAACAGCTACCGCATCTCCTGCAACTTCCTTCATTTTATTTGCTCATGAGTCCTAGTCATCTAGTTTAGCCCCAAGGCGTGGGGGATACTCTCGGCGGCTGCAGAAGTCGCAGAAAGTTCGCAATTCGGCGGTGGCGTTATAGTGCCCAGAAGTGCGCAATTGACACGTATCTGAGACCCTGTTAGGGTATATTTTCTGCTTCGATAATTTAGGACCGTTATTCGGAGGATAGCTGAATGTTTTTTCCTAGCTCTTACTATTTGGATTTATTATTCTAAGTGTGTCTGTGAACTATCGACGTTTTTACTATCACTGTGATCGTTATTCCGTTGGACGTGCAGTAAAATATTGTTTCACGCAATTAGATGTCATGATTGCATGCAAATGTGGTTTTTGTAGTATTCTCAAACTGATTTTGAGCGGAAATGTTCCCATGATACAGACACATGAACCACGGATGCGAAGGTCAGTGGGCGTTTTGTGCACGTCACTGAGATTTATCACCACCCAGAACACTGGCTAACCGAGAGACGTCCCGCAAGTGTCACACTATACAAACAAAACATGTGGGACTACGATAGGACTGATAGTTTTCAAAAGATATTAATGTTAGGGAAAAGAAGAGAAAGGACAATGCTAGCAGCTGGACTCGCACCTGAGCTATAGGCATCTGGGCCATTCCATTCTCTAATGATACTACATAAAACATTATATGCGCGGTATTTCCAGCGGCTTGTAAAGGCAGCTTGCCAGCTCCTATCTGTGTGACACAGACAGAGGACAATAAATCTTACACCAGTGAAACGTAGAACATGAGACTGATTGAAAGACGCCATACCAAGACATCAACTAATATACGCCCCGTTCCCTCGGACACCTAGACGCCATTTAATGGAGCAACATTTGTTCTGACGCTGGCTGGTTCACGAATGGAAGAAAAAATAATTACAGACACTCGGAATTCTCTTTTTATAAATATTTCACCTTTCTTCGTGATGATGATCTCATCAGGCTACACAAGATACACCTGAGAACACGGCATTCTCCAAGCAACCAATTTACCTGCAGGGTTCATGTTCACACGCTCTACCCTGCTACAACAGTTAAGGACAATTAATCCATCTGTGACCACGTTGCCACCTAGAAATGAACGTAGAGACACAGTACTTAGATTTTCTGTTCTCAGGCCTTGATCGATGTACGCAAAACCTGGTTGGCTGACAACAAGCACGTTTGGATATTGAAACAGAAGACTCAATGAACGCTATACCTTTGCTGTAATTAGTTACGCGGTGATCCCTCTCTCTCTTTCTGTCTCTTATTTATGTATTGGCTGAGCTGTTAATGATTATTATTAGTCAACGCCAGTGTATTATTATTGTTACAACCTAGAAAATGTGAATGCAACCCCTGGTGGATGGCAGAATACATTGTTCAAGCGATGTTACCCTGTCGCAAAGTATGCATCTCTTTCTGACACCGTCCCTTGGGTGCACATTTCTACGGCAGTCCTTTATTACAGCCAACTTTCTGTCACAGCAGGGACTGTATCTTATCTGACTGGGCCATTTGAATTAACTGTCCCCTTCTTGGAGCCAATCATGATGACCTTGTGTGCATAGGGAATTCCCTGTGTCAGTGTCTTAAATATTTGTGGTCATTCGGCATGATTCTTACCTTGTCTCACTCTCTCCCTTTTCCGATATATATATATTCCTAAATTATCTACGCAGAAAATGAAAGCTAAGCTTTAGTCATATCTAAAATTTGCATTCCTTCTGTGGCGAATCAACCGCGTCAAAAGTAGGATTAATTGTGCACGAAATCGTCGCGAAACGCAACAAATTTTTTTTTACAACCATTAAACGGCGGCAAAACTAGGATTAACCACTGACAAAAAATTTGCGAAACACAAGAATACACCCGATAGGGCTATCATATGGTAGGGCCTCAGTTATATGTAAGTTGCTACGCACGGCTCGGAAGGGGTTAAAGTAGATGGCTGTGACTCACAAGCAGCAGCTACCGCTTCTCCTGCAGCTTCCTCCAATGTATTAGGTCACTACGCGCGGCGCGGGGGAACATTTCGGAGGTGGCAAAAAGTCTTACAATTTACATGAGCTACATCCTCCATCTCAAGTACAGGTGTGGTCGCATTCATCACGGTCACTGGGTGGTCGGGCTAGTGGAGCGCCATAGTGGCCGCTGCTGGTTTGAAGTTGTCCCGAGGCGAGATGCGCGTACGTTAGAACGCGTCATTGCTGATCACGTGTTGCCCTGAACGAGAATTGTGACTGACGCTCAGCGAGGCTAGAGCAACATTGGGAAATTAAAGCATGGCATTTACGACCACGCTATATTTGGTGGAGCTCCCCAGGTTGCACAGCAAGAAAGAACAGATATTCGGGCACTATTTTTAACTTCTGTGCCACAATTTTCACATATAAAGGATTTCGAGTTACAACTTTTAAATCTTTGTAGGGCATGACGTAATGAGGCTCTGTTAGGGTTCATTTTCTGCGTAGATAATTTAGGACAGTTATTCGGAGGATAGCCTGCATTTCTAATGTCGGACTGTTTGTGTTAGCACTTCGGATGGCTACCGTATGCTTTTAATGCATGTGTATGCTAGATTTGCTGAGACAGCAGTCTGTCAATCTTTCCATAAGGAACTGTGATAAACATTCTGGGTGTTTTTCGTTGGCACAGGAGCGGAGCAAAGATGGGGTGACCCGTTTCCTATGAAGCTGAAACTTAGATTACCAGATTACTTACATAATCTGCTAATGAAGATTCCCTGGTCAACTTAAGTGTCTGATTCTCAATCCTAGACTGAACTATCACCTGCAAACACTTAAAAGTGAAATTCTTGAACAACCGATCAATGTTCTCGTCCCTAGAGCTTCCACTACTGCTACCACTGGCTTCCAGGCTGGAGACACTGCCTGTAGCCATCTTGTTTATGTTGTCAGCTGTTCTAGGCTCCTCGGTGAGCCCATTGACGTCGTCTTGCTCGGCTTTCTAGCCATAAATGACTACCAAATAATCATAAGATCCCTTTATAATTTCACGGCAACCATAAAAAAAAAAGCAATCAGTAACACAGTTTAGAAAATTGAAAGAAATCTTCGTATTTCATTTTAATAAAATTATATCAAACGTCAATATTGACAACAGTTCGGAACCGGAAGCTTTGGTTTGGTTGTTATTGATGATTTCAGCAGGGTTGCCAGATAAAAAAAAAAAATTAATTTTATGCCAAACCTTTACCCAAAATATGCCAGAAAATGCCAAATAAAGTGTTACATTTAACTCACTTCATATCAAAAGCTCTAGATTGAATTCTTCACTGTCATCCTCACTGGAACCTATGGAAGATACAGCGTAAACCTTTTCGGATGTAAAATCTTTAATCATTTTCTCAGATGGGATGAAGTCTGTGCAACTCATCTATAATGATGGTGTATTTCTTGTTCCGACAAATCATCAACAAGGTCATCCTTAAGTGCAGGTGATATCACCATCACCAGTTCGCGTTATGCCTAGTGGCACATGAGGCTTCAGAGAGGACTTTCCATGCTTTCCTGTCCTGTACAATATTCAGTGCAGTTGTCCATGTCAAAGATGCCGCACTCAGGTCACTTTCCATAGTTCGTCTCCATGTTGTTTTTGGGCGCCCCTGTTTTCTCTTTTCCTCTGGTGTCCATGTGAGAGCTGTTTTGGCAAGTATATCAGAAGTCATTCTCATAACGTGGCCAAGCCATTTCCATCTTCTCTTGGTAATCATACTGTCCAAAGTTTCTTGGTTTGTGGCTTGAAGTAGTTTAGTGTTTGAGATTGTATCTGGCCAGAAAATTTTGATAATTCTACGTAGACATGTGTGGTGGAAAGTGGACACCTTGTGTAAGTGCAGGCGACATAATATTTTTTTTTTTTATTAGGCATGAACATTTAGTTATATGCAACTGAATGTGCTCCAGTGTACTCCCCCGAACATGTACTCTCGTCATTTCACTTAGATAATCAATTGTGTGTATGGCACTATGGCAGGTCACGCCTACAGCAAGTTGCAACTCTGCTACCAGTCATTGTTGTAATAAGCTGTGAATGGCTTTTTGACTGAGTTTTCATCCTGTGTTTTTCGGATTTTTCATGATTTGATACGCTACTAATTCTTGGTGCAAAAGTGCACTGACAAAGTTTGCAATATTCTGCCTCCGGTCCGTCTTAAGATCTTTTGAGCCGTGGGTATGTTTTCTTCCAGTTACTATTATACTTGTGTCATAAGATGGTTTCCTTTTTTGAGGGGGGGGGGGGATTGACGTGGCCATTGGTAAAAGTAATAAAATCTATCACAGATAAAACTAGGTCTATATCCTCTCTATTTTCTGTCCTCAAATAGTTTCTGAACAGTATTTATCACTTGGTATCAGGGGTCGATTTTGGGTTTACATCCCGCATTTATTCTAGTAATCGCATCACAGGACTATTCCCACATACGTGTGCTGAGTGATTTTTATGAGAATGATCCGACAAGTCGAGGCCGGCTTCGTACGCAGACAGTGGAGTGAGCCATTGTGAAACTCCTCGGTGCGTGCAGTTACTTTCAACTTTGTCGTAGGGTATGCACGTGTTGTTGGCAATGAAACAGCTGGTAGACTGGTCGGCTCTGCCTTAGCTGTACATTGGCCAACCTATGACCTGTTTCCCACCTCTACGTTTCATTGTTTTATCAGCGCCACTGGCAGTTTCCACAATAAAACAAGAAAATATAAGATATCCACAGTAAAAACATAAGCACCGGAACATCTCTCTCTCTATATATATATATATATATATATATATATATATATATATATATATATATATATATATATATATATATATATATATTATATTATATATATAAAAAAGTCAATGTCTGTGTGTTTGTTTATGATCTATAGACTCGGAAACTACTGAACCGATTTAGCTGACATTTTCAGGATATGTTTGTTTTGATACCGGATTTTTACCCATCATGGTTTGAAATTCTACCTGTCATTGTTTGAGATAGGTGACGACATTTGTTGGAAAAATCTTCGAAACTAATATTTCCATTTTAGTGAGATTTAATTAAAGCAACGTTTGTAAAGGCGCGTGCGCAGTAGTCGGAACGCAAGACTTCCACCATTCGCCTTCGAGATACGTACAGCCAACGCCTTTTCTAATAAATAGAGTAGGCAGTGGTACAGCAAACAAGACTTTCTCTATATCTGTGCAGGCAATGATTGCGATAATAACCATATTATACACGTTTCTTTTTTCTGTCTTTTCAAACAACCTTCTATGAGTTCGAGAGTAGCCGTTGGATTTGAGGAAGGGGGAGGGGGGGGGGGTGAGTGGAGCAGGGAGGTGCATCAAGGACTATCTCGACGTCTGCGCAGACAATGATTACGACATTAACCGTGTTAGACACGTGCTATGTCTATTGTTGTGCCGTTTCAATAATATATCTGGAATATCTGTCAATGAGAAGACAACTGCCTGCGGTTTTGAGTTGTGTTACAATCGGGACACAGTAGTAGGGACACACATCTCGAACAGTGTTGTTCTCTTTTCGTTGCTCCGGTGGAGTGGTTGCTTGGCCGAATGGTTAGAACACTGCGTTCCTGTGCGAGAGACCAGGGTTCGAATCCGCAGTAGTTTTTTTTTTTTACCCAGGGGCAAAAAAAAAAAAAAAAAATCCTCACCTGCACTGTCATGGCGACAGCACTAGCCATGTGGCCTTAATACTAAAAAAAAAAAAAAAAAAAAAAAAAAAAAAAAAAAAAAAAAAGTACAGGTATGGAGGTAAACCAGTTAATAATTAAATCTGACCATTTCGCATACTTATGATTTCATTTCAAACTTTTAGATTGCATGGTTACGCTGAATTTTCATAGATTTCCATGTATTTTCATTTAGATTTAATTATTTCATCTGCGTTGGAATTTTAAGCTGTGCTGTTAACCATAGCGTTCATTTCCTAATTATGGTGTATTTTTAAGGTTTCATTGCCTTTCACTTGGTTTTTTTTCCCAACTACTTCGATGAGGGAAAGAGTAGTTGGTGAATTGGGGGGGGGGGGGGCACAAACTGTTTACTGAGAGAGCTTTAGGTCACAGTAACTACCTTACCCACTCAAAGTAGCAGACTATCTCTATATCTATGTAGACATTAACTATATTAGACACGTGCGATTTCTATTGTCTTTCTTTTCCAAAAACCTTTGATGAGAGGGAGAGAGAGAGAGAGAGAGAGAGAGAGAGAGAGAGAGAGAGAGAGAGAGAGAGAGAGAGAGAGAGAGTAGTAGTAGTAGGTGGATTTGGTGGTGGTGGTGGGTTGGGGATCGAAGACTCTCTTTATATCTGAGCAGATATTGATTGCGACAGTAACCATATTAGACACGTGTGATTTCTATTTTCTTTCTTTTACATTTAGCCAAACCATGCCACAGCAACGCGTGGCCGGGTACAGCTAGTAGTATATAAAAAGGACGTATACCAAACGCATTTGTCCATAAGAAATACATTACCATCTTCATACTCATCATGCTTGTTTTTAAAAAAAATTGTTGTTCTTATGCGGACAGGAAAACAAGAGTTTCCCTGCAACAGTGTCATCATCATCTTCATCACCCGATGTGCCATCACCACAATCACCATGTTTTTCCTTTTAACAATTTTCACATATTATACAATGCCTTTGTGTAAATAATTATGCAATGGGATTTTCCCCCATAAGCAACACTATCATCATCCTCATCGCCGATGGGCCATCACCACAATCACAATGATTTTTTCATATGTTACCCAATGCTTAGGTGTATTTTTACAATGGGAATTCCTTTTCCCCAAAAAACAATATCATCATCCCCATCGAAGTTGTTTCATCAATATGGTCCTAATGTTTTATTTCCTTTTCAAAATGTTTCTTTCCCGCCCCTCGTCCGCCTCCTATGTTTTTGTCTCTCCTCTTTTCCTGTTGTTTATATGTTCGCAAAGTCACGCACACACATGCAACTTTAATACTAACACAAAGCAACGCTCTGTATATATACTGCACATATACACGTACCCCGCAGACGCCTGTATATATAACACGTACAATACAGTTTACACACACATTTTGTATACAGACTGTTTACAGACAAATAAACATTGAAAAAAAAAAAATGTTATAAAATGTATTTACGCATTTATTTTCGCCATGGGAATTTTAGGGCTAAGCGCCCGAAATGTAAAAAAAAAAAAAAATTGTCTTTATGTATTTCAAGGGAAACAACGTCTCTCAGAGATGTCCTACCAACAAACATTACGAGTGGTGTCCCTCTATTGTCTACAGCCCAGCCTTACATTTCTTTTTCTGCACCCCCCCCCCCCCCAGTCATATTTCTGTCAATTTTGTTTGTTGGTAAAACATGTAATAAATTGTTATTAACGCATGTTTTAGCTATTATTGTTAGGTTATACACCATCCTCAATATATTTGCATTTGTTAGCTCATCGAACACATGCCACTAATATCAATGAATGGCGGCCCACCCCTCCTATCTTCCAGATGTCTTTTCTGTCTCCTCCTTTCCCTCAACCGAAAGATGTTAGGTGACAGGGAGTCTTATGGAAAACATGCATCATTACCATGTACAATATAAAATAAATGTATGTATAACATTAACATCATAACGTACCACACCACCAACAAAACGAATGGCCCCTGCTCTCCTCACCCCGGTCCTCTCTGTCTCCCCCTTTCTCTACTCTCTTTCAATGTTGGTGGACAAAGGTACGAATCATCCTTTTATTTCATCTCTTTATTGATTTTGAATTTTTGTATATATACAGATCAATGTTGTAAATAATGTTTGCACAAAATAAACCTTTAAAAAAATAATATATTTCAAATTCGGGCAAAACGATTTTGCTCCCAGGTCATACAAAGGAAAATTCTCCCTTCATTGAAGAAGTGGTCCTGATGATATCGAAAGAAAAAGACGACAGCTTTGAATAGGTCAAATGTTGAGAAAATTAGAGCACAGTAGACTATTGTATCTTCCCATTTGAAGCAACGCGGGCATATAAATAAGAGCAGACCAAAACACTCATGGACACGTGAAATAGGATGTTAAACAATCGGGAGGTGATGGGATGAGTTACATGTTTTAGCAAAAGAGATGAGACTTAGCGCGGGCAAGCGTATACCGCTGTACCACTGTATATTAGTGAGGGCATTTGCTCAACTAGAGGATAAGGGTGAGAAGAGGAATGAGAAGTTGCCTGCGGGAAAGGACGACAGCTGTTCTTATGTTCTCACGCAGAAGAGCTCACAGAAACATCCAGCAGAAGGGAAACACAACATGGAACCCCAGTCATGGATGTTTTCTGAAATAAGTTTCTAACTTCTTCTTTCACGACAGAAGAATACACGTTACGGAGTAAATATTTGTTAGAAGAAGGAAGAAATTAGTACTTTTTTTCATAATGTCTCTGTCTCCGAACTATAAGATGTTGATAGTTCGTCAAGTATTTATTGAAATCATGTGTCATAACTTTTGAGAACAACAAATTGTTCAGATGTTGAGATCTATTGATTGATCACTTATCGTGATCATAATGACCTGATATAAATATAATCATTTTATAATAATATTTCAGTTCATCAATGGTATATACATAGAAGAGATTATTGATAGTAATTATTGACTTAACTGACCGTAAAAGATCAACTGTTGAAGTCACTGACTGAACTACCAATCAGGTAGAGAAGAAATTGGTAAGTAAAAATGAAAATAATAAATAGGTAAAAAGTTGAACTACTCATGGTTTGTGACTCTGGTGTTATTCAGTTTTATGACATTTTGAGAGCATGTATCTTCCCTGTAGCAACATATGTGTGTGAGTCGTGGATCTCCCAGTCATTAAGGACAAAATCTGGGCTTTTGAGCTGAAGTGCTATAAAAATATTATCAGAATACCGTGGACCAAGAAGAAAAGAAATACTGGCATCTTGGAAGATCTAAAGATCAAGGAAGATTGGCTAGTAAGCAGCATCTTGTCTCAGAAACTGAAATATTTTGGCTATATCAAGCGCCATAGTAGATTGGAAACAAAAATAGCAGACGGCACAGTACCAGAAAAAAGGGGTAGGGGCCGACCAGTATGAAGAAGAACACTGGATATAAGTGACACCATAAGTAGGAAAGTGCACAACGTCGGAGATCTGGCGAGAGACTGAGTTTTCTTTCAGACAGACCGTGATGAAAGCGACATTCTGCAAAGGACCTGCTACATGATGATAATGACGGTCCTTGTGATTAAATAGCGATGTCAAAGGCTTTTTATGAAATAATTCACCAGTAGAATTAAAGGTGTAGTAGACACAATCCTGAGAGAAGTACAAGCTGGTTTCTAACCTGTAAGAAGTTGCGCAAATCAAATAATTACTCTGATGCTTATTTTAAAAGAATTTGCTGAAAATTAAAACCAGCAACCGACAACCCCTTATTTTGAACTTCATTGACTTTATTAAAAGTTTTTATAAAGAAGGTTTTTGATGGCTAACACAGTATCGAGCATTATCATCATCTGTCTTGCCGACTGGCGATCATGCTTCTCCACAACCTGCAATCTTCAACAGCATGTATCAGTTCATGCCTTGGCTAAAGGCTGTCAAGAATCTTCTCAGGTTGTCTTACTGTATTTCTCTTTACCCAAATCTTTCTAGTGATCACATCTTGTTCCATTTATATCTTCTCAAGTTGTCTTACTGTATTTCTCTTTACCCAAATCTTTCTAATGATCACATCTTGTTCCATTTAAATCTTCTCAAGTTGTCTTACTGTATTTCTCTTTACCCAAATCTTTCTAATGATCACATCTTGTTCCATTTATATCTTCTCAAGTTGTCTTACTGTATTTCTCTTTACCCAAATCTTTCTAGTGATCACATCTTGTTCCATTTATATCTTCTCATAACACGACCAAATAATGATGTGTAAAGTAGTTAATGAACATGTAGTGAGTTTTCAGGGGTTAAAAAAGTGAACACATGATTGTTGAATGAGTTAACACATGATTGCTGAACTATAGTTAATATTGCTGAACAAGTTAACACATGATTGCTGAACTAGTTAATATTGCTGAACAAGATAACACATGATTGCTGAACCAGTTAATATTGCTGAACAAGTTACTGCCAAGGGATTTTTTATACGTGTGCAACAATACACACGGGCGTCCGATCTTACTACCCAAAGACCAGGGGAAATTATTAGAAGTCATGTGAAAAAATCCCAGCCTTCACCGGGGCTTGAACCCAGTACCTCCAGCACTCAAGGCAGATGCCATGCCTTGAGACCATGCAGCCCCTAATGCATAATACCTAGGGCAGTAAACACATTATAACCGACAGAGGTTATGCATGATAGCTGAGAGAGTTAACACATTATTAATTTAGTAGGGAATATACACTGGATAATTTTAATGTGCAGAGGCAAAAAACAGGCAGATGTTTAATCAGGTTGCATCTGTACCGTCAGTAGAGGAGCTCTTCCTTTGCTACTACGGAATAGGACATAACACATGTGGAATTTTCCAAGAGCAATGATGTCAGTCCTTGATTGATTGATTCAGTCATTCCTTTGCTCTTACAGGCAAGGCCACATACCGCTTTTACACAAGGATGGCCTCTCTAACATGTAAATGCAAGCTCCCCTATCTGGTGGAATCTCATGACCTAATGGGACTGAGGGAGGCCATCGAGGACCCCACAATGACGTGTTTCACCTGCCCTTGCCATCTGCAGCCCGGCCTCAGCATGTACCTGCGGGACCAGAAACTGGAGAACCACAGGTGGGGTGGTAGTTGTTCGTCTGCATTCTTTGCCTTTTCTAATTCTTATCTCATGGGTACCAGTTCACCTAGGGGACTTAACATCCAACACATTTTTATCTAATATCTTTGAGTTGTGGCCCCTCTCACTCATAGTCTTTTCTGGCCAGTATTTATTTCCAGGGGTCACACACTTATCAGATTATTCTACCTGGTCAACAAATGCTTGATGAATTTGGATGTGTCGGCTAAAGGCGCAAATATCTCAGCTTTGCTGTAAACAGGCACAACACAATTACATCAGTTGGACCAACGAACAGAAGAAGAAGAAGAAGATTATTCTGCTGGCCAAACAGGAATGTGATTTCTATTGGAGATACGTCATCTGAGTTATTTTATATGTTCTTATTCATAATTGTGGTATTGTAGATTTATGTTTATGTGCTGATGAACATTTTCTAGCTACAGCATTCACTTGTCATGTGAGTTTGGGATATTTTGAAGCTGATTGGTTCTACTGTTGGTTTCTTTTATATCTTTTCATGATACAATTCATCTGGGTGGCTCTGTGGCATAGAGGTTAGTGAAATAATTAATGAATAAATCAATCAAGAATTCACATCACTGAATCGGGACATTCCCACACATGCTGTATCTTTTTCTCAGCAGCAACAAAGAATTCTTATACTGATGGTGCCAAATTCAAGATTGTTTGGCTGCATAATTTTGATTGCTTTGTTCTGTAACTGGGATCCATGGTTGTATAGTTGTGATTTATTTGTTGCATAATTTTAATTGGTTGCATAATTGTGATTGTTTGGTACTGTAATTGTGACAGTTTGGTTGCGTAATTGTTGTTGTTTGGCTATGCAGCTGTGTTTGTTATTATTTGAGTTAATATGTTAATCACCATGTCATCCTCATTTCATGTGAATCAAGACCATAGGCACTCAGATCTCATCCTCAGCATCTTTATCAGTACTCGTTAACTGACATTTTTATTTCAGTGCTAATGAGACATAATCTGTTCCTCATAAACTGTTCATTTCTAACAACACCTTTAAACATTAGAAGGTGGCGGAGAGACAGTATACAATCAGATCTACACATTCTTACAAGTATTGTTCTTCTTCTTCACTTCCTCTCTTACCACTTCTGGTATCGATGAAGATATAATGTTCTGCTTCTTGCTCTTCTGGTTGTCTTGACTGTAGACACATACTGCTGTTGTAGAGATTCTCTGATGTTATGTTTCCATATTGTTCTTGGTCTGCCTCGTGTTCTACATCCCTCTCCTCTGTTAATGTTTGCCTTGTATGGTATGGCATCATAAGGAATTCGTTTTAATGCTTGGTTTGTGTCAGGAACCTTATTCCTGCTGTGCAGGCATGTAGCTTGTTTGTAGGCTGCTGACAGACACTCTGTCTCTACGACACACTAAGGCAAACAATTACAGAGCACACACATCAATCTTTAATGTACAGAACAATAGGTAGTTAGCCCCAGAAGCTGTGGGCACCCACTATCCTTAACGCGCCTGTGAGGGCTTTAAAATCACATCTTATTCTCGGACCTTCCTGTTCTACAGATAATACCTGGGCCGAACCCACCCGCTTCTGATACAAGCTCTTTTCTCTGCTAATGGACTCCACACTAGGACCATGGCACATCTGCAGAGTGTGGGCTGATGTGTGAGGTCAGATCAAATCGCCAGTACCTACAATACCCCTGCAAGTAGAATAATTTCAAGACCTGGCAAGCTACCAATATAAATTACTGCACAGCCCTATCTAAGTCGAACACTGTACAACACTGAAATTATGCCTCTGCCCAGCTTAACACATTATTACACAAACTATGGGTCACTATGCTTAAATTGAACACGCTACGATCTAACGGTCACAAACTAACAACAGTTTCAGTGTCAAGGCACAGAACAACCCATCCAATTGAAAACTGGTCTGTTTTGTAAGTTGTTTCAGTTCAGTCACCAGACCATGCAGTTCAGTCGCCAGTCCATGAACCCTTGTGGCCCCGTTAGCTGTCACCTCTTCCGTCATGGCCTTCTGCCAGTCTCAGTTCGTGTTACTGAGCTACACATCATGTCTCTGTCACTAAGTACAGACATTTACATTCACTATCATCATGCACTGTATCCCACACACACACTGGACTCTGCCAGTTTGCTTTAGTGCAGAAGGACATGAAAGGCAGCTTGCACAATTCATTAGAAAGAGAATAAAGGCGATCTTACATTTTACCCAAATACTTCCCTGAGGTAACTCAAGGTAGAGAAAAAAGAAGATGTGATGATGTTCTTATTCTTCATCTTTGACCCTTTTATCGGAAAATGTTTACCAGGACACCGATAGCCGTGATAAAAGCTATCTTGCAGTTCAAATCTCCCGATGTACCATACAGCTTTATCTTCTTTGGGGTTGGAACAGGCCAGATTGCTTCTCTGTAAGCAGAATACAGTTGACAGTGTTGGAGTACATGCTTAGCATTTTCTTCTGCCAAGTTTCCTACACCAAAAATTTGAACATTTGTTGGCGAAGTCTGTTGTGCTCTCTCCTTCGATTATGACACATTGTCCATCTCTCGAGAGGCAGTGAAGCAAGTCTTGTGGAAACAAATTTGGTGTGTGTATCCAGTCTTGAATACAAGCTTTTGAAAAATTTGATGTAGATATTAATCACATGTTGTGGAATTAATAATTTGTATCCTTCAATCTTTTTTCTAGTGTTGTGGAGAGAGCATGTGTTTTGGGCCACTTTGACATGTTGGAGCTGTTTTTACAGAACGGCTGCAGTGCTAACCTGCCCACCAGTCATGGTCGACTCATTCATACAGTTTTAACATCGCTGAAATCCCATCGGCATCTCATCGAGAATGGCATGGCATTAAACATAATCAAGCTATTAATAACAAGAGACTGTGATGTCAATGTGAAAGACTACCTTGGGAAATCCCCGCTGCTGCTGGCCGCTGAGCTAGCAGACGCTGATATCATGAGGCAGATTTTAAAATGTTGCCTTGACTGGCAGTTGACCTGCCCAAGCCGAGGTAACGGCCACACCCCACTCCACATGGCTTCTATGAATGGCAGTGTTGAGTGTGTCTCTCTTTTATTGGTGAGATTAAGCGCAGAGGATTTGAATGCAGAAGACAGACAGAGCTTTACTCCACTACTGTGCAGTCTGATAAAAGTAAGGAACAATATGGCATTCCATAACATCGATGGAACAATCGACAGTAAACTTTTACAGGTGCAGTACAGCCATGTTGCCATTATAGAACTGCTTTTATCCTCGGGGGCCAAAGTATCAAACAACCTTACTACTCCGTTTACTCAAACAAAATCCCGCAGCGGGCTGCACATCGCTCTGGAAATAGTGAATCAGTTTGAGTTGAAAAAACGTTTACAGAATTTGAGATTTTCCAATGAGATGTTGGTGGATGCATTTTCTGTGCATGTGAACCAGTTGACAGATGATGCAGAAGGCGACAAGAAGTTGCTGTCTCCTTATGCCGAAATAGTCCGTATGTTGGTGTATTACTGTGGTGTGAGTCCTTATGAGACAGAAGAGCTACTGCTTCTGAGAAACACATATCCTTGTGTTTCTGGTTTATTACGTGAAATAGATGAATATGTTCAAAGGAGAAAGTTACCTGGTGCTATGTGTCTGAGTCTGTTAAACTCTGCAAGGGTAGCTATACGCTTGCACATAGCCAGATGTGATAAGCTTTCTTTGCTGGACCAGCTTCCTGTACCACACAAACTCAGGGATTATGTGAAATTTGTAGATTTATAGAATAGAATCAGTTTTATTTGTTGTAGGACTTGGGTCACTGAAATGGGAAACGAATGGATTAAGGAGTTGAAGACATATGATCCGAGTGAAACCTTCAGCGAACATTGCTAAAAGGTCTACAGGTTCCAGACTAGATTTATTTCAAGATATTAAAAAAAAAATGCACATTATAGACCTTTAACCCTTTCACCCCAGGAAGCTGCAAAACTGACAATTCCAGTTGGACCGAATTCCACTTTGATGCCACGTTTCAGACTTCATTTATGAGATGCCTAGTTAATGCTATTGGCTGTTTTCATGCCTATGCAAGCATGGAGGAGGTCATTAAACGAAAGCTCTAGCTAAAAATTGCATTTAACAAGGTTTTTCTTTGAGCCAAGTAGCTTTTTTTTTTTTAAAGCTAAGTTGACATCAGATTTTCCTGTAGCTTCAGTGGTAGAGGTCACAGCACGAGTCGCCATTTACATGTTTTCTAGACCCTGAAAGATGTCTTTCATTCACTGATTTACCCTGTTCGTGTTTGTAAATTACTCCCTCCATGTATCTTTAGATGTAAAAACAAATTTAAAAATATGGATAAATAAATTTGTTTGTACATTTATTAGTGATCTGAGTAAAATTGTTGTTTATTTTAGGATTTTTCAATGGAATTCCAGGGGGTGTCATAACCATTTGTTTTTAGCGGGGTGAGAGGGTTTTCAGTCATGCTCTAATGCACAAATGATGGATGGATTAAGATGAAGAGCCTTTATACCTAATTAAAATGTTGGGAGGGGGGGGGGGGTGTTTATTAGTTACTTTAGGTTCCAACTTAATTACAGATAGGTCACCCCACAACAACTCCATTCCTGTGCCGGTGACAAATCGCACACAATGTCCTTTACTATTCAGTCTGGAAAACTAGAGAAAAAAAACAAAAAAAATGATATCAGTCCCAGCAAAATCTTAAAACTTGTACCTACAAAGTACGTGCATAAGGCAGCTGTCAGATGTACCGGTACTAATAGTCTTCCACTAGAGTTGCAGCTCACTGTTGATGCAAGTAGTCATTTATGAAAGATGGCAGTTGTACACGCCATTTCAAATTTTATCTTCTGCTTGCCATTTTTGATGCAGTAAACAGCACAAAACTGTTGCGGCCACAACATAAAAAACCCATTTCATTTAAAATTGACAGCTCACAGTGTCACACCAAGCACTATACTCAGTAGCTGAGCAACATAACTTTTGGACTTTCCGGCCAGAAATTAGAAAATTGCACCAGCAAACCACGCTAAAAACAAATTTTTTAATGCATTAGCCGCCAGCTGGTTTATCCCCAATTTAGGGCTATAACAAGCAGAGGAGATGTTAGGATCTTTTATTTGCTCTTTCCAGTGTTTTGTATAAGTTGGTTGTCATTTCTTCAAGGTATTCTTGATACCATTATTCCATCTCCTGCTTAGTCTTTTGATTGCTCTGTGACAGTTTTAGTTCTTCAGCGCGGTTCTCTATGGCAGTTGGTAATAGGGCAATGCCTGATCTAATTATCTTCACAGATGGTTTTATGTTGAGAGGGAAAAGAAGTGCCTGGGGTTTCCTAGCGAAAGCTAGTGAAAAATCTTAAGTGCAGGACAGTCTGAAATATGATACCATGACATCTAGCATGAGAATGGAGGTGGAGGCGATCACTGCAGCTTGCCGGTGGCCAGAGAACAAGATACATACTTCTTCTTTACGTCCTCTTTTACTGCTTCGGATATCGAGGAAGATATTAATTGCATTCTGGCTTGCTTCCCTTGTTCTTCCTCAATGGTATAACTATTGCATGTTGCCAGTCAATGGGAACAGTTTGTTGTACCCATGCCGCATTGCATATTCTATGGAGCCATCTATTTTTGATTTCACTTGCAGCCTGGATTATGTCTGTTGGTAATCTATAAGCACCTGATGCTTTATATTTGGGTGACTGTTTAATGACTTTAACTACTTCAGTAATTTGTTTGTCAGGTTCTAGCACTGTTGCTTTGTAGTCTTTGGTTCTTTCCTGGCAATCTCCTAAGGGTTTGAAGAGCTCACTAAAGTATTTCCTGCATCTTTCAGCTATCTCTGGTGGGTCTGTTAATGGTTTTCCTGTTTTATTGTTAATTACTACTGTTGGGTTGTAGCTCTCATCTCTTTTTCAAATAGTTTTTACTACTTTGAAATATGTTCTGCTGGCTGTTTTCTCACTTTCTGCCAATGACTCTCCAAAAAGTTCCCTTGATTCTTGTTTTGCTTTCTTGATCCTCTGGTTGGTGTCTCTTTGATGCAGTCTGTAGCTTAGATAATCATAATCTCTCTTTGATTTTATTCGCTATTTATATCTTTTTTTCATAACTGCTTCTTTTTACTTCTTCACACCACCAAGATGAATATTTGTTATGCTTCTGTCTGCTTCCTCTCTTTCTGTTTCCACATAATTCTTCGGCAATACTTAGCAAGGTGGTTTTTATATACATTCCATTCATCAAGTTGTTTGAATGTTGTCTCTACTTTCTTTTGTAACTGTTCGTTTACTCCTTCTTGTTTCAAATTTTCTATCCTGATGAAATCATGGTTTTTAGTTAATTTCTTTTTGTTTCTTGAAGACAAGGTATTTTGCTGTCAACACTACTATTTTATGGTCAGTGTTGCACAGACCATTAGGGATTGCTCTTGCATCAAGAACTTTCCTTCTTCCCGTTGACTCTTGTTAATAAAAAATCAATTTGGCTCTTAATGGAGGTGTCATTCCATCTGTACCATGTATACCATTGTGAATCTCTATGGTTGCAAAATGTATTTGTGATAAAGAGACTGTGCTGGTTGCATAGTTCCAATACTCCTTGACCATTTCAATTTCTATCACTGTTTGTAGCTGCATGTGGGCCCAG
Source organism: Candidula unifasciata (assembly GCA_905116865.2). Lineage (NCBI taxonomy): Eukaryota > Metazoa > Mollusca > Gastropoda > Stylommatophora > Geomitridae > Candidula > Candidula unifasciata. The sequence goes on along the minus strand of CAJHNH020000924.1, from coordinate 452,487 downwards.
AAACTGCGTATTCTCTCCTATTATTATCCACTCTCCCGTTGAAGTCTCCCATTACATACAGTACGTTGTTAACTTTAACTTTCTCTGTCTCTTCAGACAATTCATCAAAGAAATCATCTTTCTGCTCTTCTGTAGAGTTATCATCGAACGGTGCATATTTCTCGGTTTATTGTCAACTTTATAATTCTGTCTGAGTGATAACTGATTGTTTAATATGTAGTTAGCTATGTCTGGATGCACCTGGAAACCCACTCCATTCTTCGATCTTGTTCCTCCTATGTTAAAAAATAGTCTCTGTGTACTTTTTTATTTTCAGTTCCCTTGCGTCTTATATCAGCCAGCCCCAAGATACATACACTCTGAAAGCATGCTGAAAAAAGTGAAGACAGGATTGCTTCGAGCAGAGTGGCAAGCTTCACTTGCAAGGTCACGGGTAGTGATCATACTTTGGATCTTTTCTCCAGGCCATGCCGGCGTGGTGGGGAATGAACAGGCAGACAGACTGGCTAGATCTGCACTGCTGGGTGGTGAATCTTTACATGACAAGGCAGATTTGGGAACAAGTAACAAAGTCAAAAGAGAAACTAGATTATTATGGGCTGGAGAGAATGATGCCACTGGGTGTGACCAGAGGGTTCGGCCGGCACACTACGCTAAGAGGAAAGGCAAGACGAACATACAACCAGACTACAACTGGCACCATTAGTATTGGAGCTCTGGGCTGGCTGCTGAGGATGGGGACAGAGTGCATATGGGAATGTCCCGAGTGCTGTAATGTCAATTCTTGACTCAACTCAACTCTTGCCAGATGGCCAGATCATCTTATCTGTGGCTTTTTAACACTTTTGTCTAGCAAATGCTAACAAAAATGGGTCATGAACCTATTAGAATTATGGGGGAAAAATAATTAAAAACAACCATATTACACACGTCATTATTAAATAATAAAAAATAAATAAATAAAGTATTTATCGACAGTTATATTTGTTTTAATTTAAAAAAAAATTTATATATATATATCTATATAGATATAAAAAAGGGTCATCAGTAAACATGAATAGAGTGAAGCATTAAATAGAAATTACTTCCAGGAAGAAAAAAACAACCAAACAAACTGTGAATCAGGTGACTCATACTGTGACCTTTATCACTGAGACTTACGGGAACATTTTTACATTAAATTGTCTTTAAAATATCTGTGGGGTCATAAGGAACACCCCCTCCCCAGTGCTATTTTTAGTTGCCTTATTAATATCCTGGCCTATTAAATAATATGCAGGCACGCATAGTAAGTAAAGTAAAGGACCCTTTTCCACGCCATTAGGCGCAAAGGGCATATAGGGCTAGACCTGTATTTTATAGACCAATCGGCACAAGATGGGTGATGTGTTCAACATCACGCCGGCATCATCTACTTCCCAAAACTGCACCTGGTACAGGCACACATAGAACAAACAGAATTTAACTGCGCTTTTAGAGAATACGTCACTGAAGACATGGTGATCTGCTGGCACTTAGGTAGGTGTGTCACAACCGGAAGTGACTAGATTTTGTCTTCTTGGGTCACATTGTTAATAAACTGAGTGGCTTCAGTATTAGTTTGCTTCAAATGTCTTATTTTTAATGTTGTTTCTTTTTGTAACTCAACAACTATTTAAAAACATCTTGTCTTTGTCGTTATTGTTATGATTTTGCACTCATCATTTTAGTAAGCTACACATAAAAAAATCTAAAATGAAAGCAAGAGGACGCCCTAGGAGAAGACTATTCATGACAGTAAAGAGCTGTTCTACATCGACACGGAATGATGATAGGCAGTGCTGCCCATCAAGCAATGGATTGCAAACTGTTCCTCCCAACAACGCTCAATGGTAGAAGTAGAAATTGATGATGATAATGAGTATAAGTAAGGGTCCATGACAATAGCTTGCGGGCACTTGACATGATCTCATGTTCTGTTGACAAAAGCTAGAGGATCACACAGTGACAGTGACCAGTCTCTGACCAGTATGGTCACTGTCAAGAAGGAAAGCAGTGAAAAATTACTTACTTCAAGATGCCAAGAAAAGTCATGATTTCACATCTCAAACTTGGTAATTACTGGCAAGATTGGTGGAAAATAGAGCTGGAGCAAAGAGATAACTACCTGGATGGTTTAGCCATATGGGTTGGGCAAGATGAGACCATTGACCTGATCCGCGAGTCTGGTGATCTTATGAGGTGGTAAAACATGACAAAATGTGCTTGTCTGCATAGCACATAATTATTATTATGAAAGCAGAAAGCAGGAATAAAAATTTTTTTCCCCACAAGTATAGTATTAGTCCTATATCTTAGTCATATTATTGTATGCTGCTGTTTTCTTGTTTGTTACTGTTTTAGTGTGTTAGCATTGGCACTTTACTTACATGTTGTTTTGAGTGTCGCATTATTTGTAGTGTTATTTTGAATGTCTCATTATTTGAAGTGTTTTTTTGAGTGGGACATTATATTTAGCGTTATTTTGAGTGTCACATATTTTTTAAATCTTATTTTGAGTTTCATTTAAATAAAAAAAGAATTTACCTTATCAGATTGTAATATATTTGGTTGTAATTTGAGTGTTACATTATGTCTTTCATTAGCGAATACAGGATCTATCTTTGTTTTATTCTCATTCGCCATCATAATAACAGGATCAGCAATGTTCAATGATTGACACACATATGTTGCTATAGGATAGATACTTGTTCTCAAAATGTTTGCTTTAAAATTTTAGCTCTCCATGTATGTTCCAGGACCCCTATTTGGGTGGGGGGGGGGGGGGGGGGGGGGGGGGGGGGGGAGAGATAGACACTCTGTCCTTCAACAAGCATGTCCTAAAAGTGAAATAATTAAGGCATTTGCTGAAATCATGTATTGCATCCTAGCTATAAACCACAACACACAGATTGCATTTCCTCTTCCTAGGATAAAGCTAGTATCCTTCCCCAATACGCTCTTCTGTCTGAAGCCTTGGACACAATAAGGGATGTCAGTTTTGGTATACATCACCCAACATTCGACGTTTAACAGAAGACAGGTAGTATCGGTTACTGTTATACGGTAGTGCAGTTATATCTGACCAAAACCTGACAGACAGTATTTGTTTGTAATGTCATATTATTTCAAATATATTTTTGGACCGTTTTTATCAGCACATTAATGTGTATTGCACATACGGAAAAAAAAGGCTAAAGTTCTTAAACTTAGTTGCTTATCTTTTACAGGACGTTGCAGAACCAACCCCAGCATTGTTTGGCTATTGTAGTTTTTCTAAGCACATTTTTGCGTTGAGTAGTTTGCCTTTGCTTTCTGAACGATTAGCTCTCGGTACCACTGTCAAAACCAACACAAGGCGGTCTGCTACCGAATTACCCGCAGCTGGGATGAAACCCGGTACCTCGCTACTACGAAGCGCGCGTGTGCAGTGCCTAAGCGTAGGCCCTTAGTCGCCCTAAAAACGCAAAGAAACAATCACACGTTTCCACCGAAGGCAGGAGCAAGTGACACAACAATGAGAATTCAAGTCCGAATATTTCTTTTGTTGTTTTTGTTGTTGTTGATGTTGTTGTATCACTGCCGTGTATATTATATTGGTATCTGACCGAATATCTACGAGTTAGGTTAGTTGTGTATCCTTTGCAGGACGTTACAGAACCAACCATAACAGCCCCTGGCTGTTGTGTGCTTTTTCTAGGCAAATTTAGGTCCAGTAGTTTGCCATTGCCCTGGACGGTCGGCTTTCTTGATACCACTGTCGAAACCAACGCAAGGCGCATGGCCCGCAGCTGGGATCAAACCCGGCACCCCGACATTACGAAGCGTTCTGGCCACAGAGCCGACATATCTACGAGTACTATAAAAATGAAAAACTTTGGTTGAAACGTCTCTTGATAAAAGTCGTAATGAATTGGTGCTTTAAATGTCCGATTGTCTGGTTTCCGGTCATCGTAACAGAAAAGTTTAAGACAAAGTTGACAAAGTGCGACCAACAAGGTTGACGATGTCCGATCGTCAGTTCTCCCACGGTTTGACAAAAAAGTTCCGCCAACATTGGCTCCAAACGTCAGAGTTTCGGACCATCAGGAAAATCCATGCCAGGTTACAGTGCAGTCCATATACTGTCGTGCTAAGTATCTTACTTTAAAAGTGTTTAACTTACAAAGGAAGATCTGTGTGTCTGTCGAAGGCTCGGATCTGAGTGCTGCTTTCTGTTGATCTCTGTAGAGCGTGGACCGTGTAGGGTGGGGAGTTCAGCGGATGTGAGGATAGACAGTCATGTGACGATGCCCACGACCAGAAGAGCATCATATCTCGGTTCTGCATCCATGGTAACTTATTTTTTGGATGGCGGGTAATTCAATGAACAAGTGTCCAGTAAAGTCGGTGTGTTGGCCGAAAGGCGCAAATATCGCATCTATGCTGTAAACATGCACAAGGTAAAGTACTCCATTCCGACGAAAGATGCAGAAGTATACTAGATTTGCGAATCATGATCAGCTATGACAACCCAGGGTGGTGCATTGCAGTAACATTTATATATAAGACAGCTGGGATCCAGCGCTGGATCACCACACGCGGCTGTGCAGCTGGACTAAGGCTCCAAGCGTTGAAGACCTCATTACACCTCCCCGTGGTCATCCTGGAAAGAGGTTTCCGTGAGCCTGGCCAGTGTAAATTGGACTGACATATAAAGTAGGAATACGTCTACCTAAGAGGGAAGGAACCCACAGTCTGCACACAATTAAACTATTTAAACGAATGTGTACGCAACACTCAAGTCTTGATACAAGATATGGAGGAACAATCACGACTTTCATCCAGAGCTCACAGTCAGGGAAAGCACAAGCAAAAATAACAAAGTCTGGTAATTACAAATGTATGTATGAAATGTATCATTCATAGAAAACACGAAATAGATCACACAGATGTTTGATTACACAAAATGCACCCATCATTGATCGGCAACATACATACTTCAGACAATTTCTTCTGGTAGCCATTTTTCAACTCTGGTTCAACTCTGGACCGTTACTTGCTGGAGAGTATCCCAAGTATTTGAGAACCGAACCCAGAACTCATGTTTGAGAAAGCAAGCGTACTTAACACACTTCACTACGGGTGCACAATTCTACAAATGCTACATAAATACAGCAGAAAGATTTATCATTATACGTTACACCGGTCGTATTAAAAAAATACTTATGTTAGTTATTAGTTATGTAATACGTTGTTTCTTTACTTCTTCTTTATCTTCTTCTTCTTTTTCTCCGTTATCGTTGTCATCATAATTTTTTGTCTCTCTATTGTAATATTTCTCCTCCTCCTCTTCTTCCTAATTTCAGATTTCATCGCTTGCTGGACTATACAGTATCCGTATCTTTGATCTGCGGAATTAGTGTTTTTCTGACATTTTGTGGGAAGGATGGATTCAAGAATTTGGCAACAACTGTCACGATTGATGGGAAGAGAGCAAGGGGAACGCAAAGAGACAAATACCTGCATTGTTTAGCCATACACATAAGCCGAGAGAAGAGATTTGACCCGATCTGGGATCTTGATCATTATGTGAGATGGTAAAATATGACAGCCTACGCTTATCGACAAGGAACTTGATGAGTGTGATGATAATATTTTTATAACAAGATCATCTGTGTGGAATTATCCATAAAGAAACACTGAAAATCTTCAATGATAACCATACAGAAAACACATATTTGTATAGTGTTCTGTGGATAATTGAATTCCCACGGCCGTATACATCCCACATGGGCGGATCCGTGTTGACATCATCTATAAATGGGGGTTCTGCCGAGGGCGGAGGTTTAGGTGGGTGACTAGCAACGTGTACTTCTGTTTCAGAGTCTGCTGCTTCGTCCTGGTTGGGCACGGCGTAAGGAAGATCTGAAGCCTTGGGTTTTGAATGGTGAGAGGGTTCGTGTCTTTGTCTGGTGTCTTCTGGTTTGCAGACTTTACTGCGAGATCCTGAAGAAAACATAAAATATGGTTTACAGCTGACATGCATCACTGGACAAAATATATGTTTAACATTTGAACAAAAAATATATATAACATTTGAAAAAAACATAAGTTTAACATTTGAACAAAATATATGTTTAACTTGTGAAAAAACATATGTTATCATGTTATTTAACGTTATGTTATCACAACCGAATTCACTTCACATTTGGTATTATCATGCATGCTCAGGCCTCCGATGCAGTATTTACTTCAGGCAACTCTACTGACTGTTGGTTATATGGTCTCCTATCTTGACTTCGAAGACGACATAGGCGAGCATCACCATGCTTTACTGCGTGGTGGCGTAGTCGGGTTAGCATATGAGACTCGTCATTGTGCCCCTCCAGTCAAGTACGTGTAAAGTATGAGACTCGTCATTGTGCCCCTCCAGTCAAGTACGTGTAAAGTCGCTGATAGCTCTGTCCATAACCGTGTCCCCATGCAATGGTGCAGTACATGCCACTTGGCCCCTTCTATATTACCATTTACTCACAGTCAATGTCATCCAGGTGAGAGAGGTAAATTTCGACTCCCTGCTGCTTCGTATCCATTGAGACCAAATGATAGGACAAAATATATGGATGCATTGATGGCATTACGCACTGCATTTTTTAATAGAATGCACACCAAGAAGTCCTTGTCCGTGTCCATGATAGAAACATAAAAATGAAAAACACGACCACGTTCAACCCGCTTCGCTGCCAGCAGGTTATACTTGTGGTCTGGTTTATATGCGCAAAATGTTTGACTATGATTGTGGGACATGGGCCATGTTAATGGCTGTGGGTCCTTAACAAAATAGATAGTCCATTCGTGTTTGTCTGTGTCCCATAGTGTCTCTGTTATCCTTCAGACCAAGACGACGGTGGAGATATATATACAGTGAGACGTACAACATTTAGAGCAATCAACCGGGAAGAGAATGTCAATCACAGAAATGAATGGGAGCGGGTGATGTTTGCATCAATACATCTCGAGGGTTTGGAGTGCTGAAGACGATAAGGAATAGACGATGTCGACATTATTACAGAAACAAATTATTGCAAATGTAATGCCTGGCTTATTTTGAGTCATCTCCTCCTGTTCTTATTATGAAGTCTGGCCTAAATAGAGCGCAGTTTGGCTTTCATTCAAGTTTTCTCACATGTGACACGGGCTAGTCTATGTTACAGGGGTGCCACGTAGTCTTGTCTCCGACGCTATCAGCGGCAATGTCGCGTGTTCTACGCTACACGACGACACCACTTTTAACGACCCCAGAACATACAGAAATGGCACTAACCCCAACATCCCCCCTCTACCCCACAGACTCAGCCTAGGTTCTATTAGAATCCAGAGTACGTCCCATGGTTTCAGAATTGTTAACATCTTCCGCTGCACCCTAAAAATCCGTCTTGTTGCAGAAACGCAACGCTTTCCTTCTTGTCGCTCGCGTAAATTCCTATCTATCTAACTCCAATTTATACGTAATATCGCCGACCTCTCGCAACAACAAGTAAAACACATTCCGCAGCTCGCCGCCGATATAAGCACAATAAAGAAAGCTCTTCGCGAACACAAGACGAAGTGACACCCCTCTAACATAGACAAGCCCATGTCACAGGTGAGAAAGCATTAATGAAAGCACAATAAAGCTCTGCTTGGGCCAGACTTCGTAACAAGTGCTCCTTCTACTTTTCTCCCATTCTTCTCCTTCTCCTCTTTATCCTCATCCTCCTTCGCTTCTTCATTTTTTTTTGGTTCTTTATCCTCCGCCTTCTTCTTCTTTCTCTATCATCTCATCCTCAACTTTTTTTTAAAATCATCACTCTCCTTATTATCATCAGCATTATTGTCTTGTTTCCCTCCTGTTAACCTTGTCGGAATGCTGAAGGAGATAGACCACTCAGTCAGTCACTCATAAACAACAACCGCTACTCACTGTCATCCAGCGACAGCGCGGCAGTATAATCACGAGCCGTGAAAGAGTCCACCTCCATGGTCAGTGAACACTGAGGTGTAGGCAGCTGATACAGGACGCGCCAGGGCATCTGGCCACCGCCGGCGTAGCTGGTCAGTACCTGCAACGAGTAAATCGCTTATGAAAGTAGAACATTATATACAACAATGTGAAGGAGACACAATTCTTTGGTCATGTGATCGAAAAAAGGAGCACTGGAAAATATCGTGACGACTGGAAAAATCGCATTTAGAAGATGCAGAGGCAGACCAAGAGAAATGATGGCTTAAGACAGTGGCATGGAGGAATATCATCAGTGGAATTGATCCAAAAAGACAGACAGACAGACAGACAGACAGACAGACAGACAGACAGACAGACAGACAGACAGACTTACCCAGCAGTTATAAATATGTCTGTTGTCGAGACTTTTGGTCAGGAGTAGTTGCTGAAGCGGAACGGCCTCGTCTTGGATGAAGGCAATGCACTGGTATTCTGAGAAAGTCATAGATCGCCATGTAATTGGTTAAAAAAAAGGTTATCTGTCTGTCTGTCTGTCTGTCTGTCTGTCTGTCTGTCTGTCTGTCTGTCTGTCTGTCTGTCTGTCTGTCTGTCTGTCTGTCTGTCTGTCTGTCTGTCTGTCTGTCTGTCTGTCTGTCTGTCTAATCCATCCATCCATCCATCCATCCATCCGTCCGTCCGTCTGTCCGTCCGTCTGTCTGTCTGTCTGTCTGTCTGTCTGTCCCTACCTACCTACCTACCTACCTACCTACCTACCTACCTACCTACCTACCTACCTACCTACCTACCTACCTACCTACCTACCTACCTACCTACCTACCTGTCTGTCTGTCTGTCTGTCTGTCTGTCTGTCTGTCTGTCTGTCTGTCTGTCTGTCTGTCTGTCTGTCTGTCTGTCTGTCTGTCTGTCTGTCTGTCTGTCTGTCTGTCTGTCTGTCTGTCTGTCTGTCTGTCTGTCTGTCTGTCTGTCTGTCTGTCTGTCTGTCTGTCTGTCTGTCTGTCTGTCTGTCTGTCTGTCTGTCTGTCTGTCTGTCTGTCTGTCTGTCTGTCTGTCTGTCTGTCTGTCTGTCTGTCTGTCTGTCGTCCGTCTGTCTGTCATTGTATTTTTTCCCTGTTGTGCCTGATTACATTCACAATGGCGTGTACGTTTGCAAGTACAATGCCTGCTTTCGCGATGGATCATTTGCGCTAAAAATGATCTTCAGTTTTGCTCTAGGACCGTCAGTGTTGGCACATTTGACAGCTGATTTATGCCTTTTTACTCTGAAAGCTTCAAGACTTTTCTGGGACTGACAAGTTTTTCACTAGTTTTTAAACGGGACAGTATAGGACATTTTGTATGATTTACACTTGCACAGTAAAAATCAGACTGCTACTGGCACACTGGTATTGCAACGCTACATTTGCTGCTAGGGATGGGGATGGAGCGCTTATGGAAATTCCCCGAGTGCTGTGATGTCGGTTCTTAATTGAAAATCACCGGCACAAAAACTGAGCAGTTAGATGGCGACGTCTCTAGTGATGCTGAGAGCTCGACTAACGACCAGTGAGATGGTACAAGTCTGGCCACCAACCCGAGGGAACATGCAGCTCCTGGCAAGACGTGGACTTGACAGATATGGTGCCGAGTAGGTTACACTTGTCCTCATTCCAGTCTGAGACGATACCGGAGCACTGGAGACCCCGGATGGTGCCGTTGAAAGGGATGACGCTCTGAAGGCCACAGTAGGATGGCCACAAATGGTTGATTACTGCGTGGGAATAAAAAGACAACAATTAAAGGTATTGCGTAACAGGTGCAGCAAAGAGACCACTGACAAGAGTAATCGTCTCACAATGAAAAATAAAGATGAGGAATAAATAAAATACAACTACAAAAACACAATTTAGCAGGAATGGGACAAAATGCAGACGCTACCTTGTTTTTTCTTTTAAAATCCCTTTATAATCCCTTTTTCACTGGGAGAGCAATCTTTAGGATTAGCGACTCAAGGCTGAGTATGAAACATGAACAAATCCTTGAAAACCCTTTTAAATGTAAGGCAGATAGAAAAGTGATAATACTGAGGCGTAATAGACAGTGGTCTAGTGTTGGGGGGTTTGGGGGGAGACGAAACATAAGGGTAATAATTAACAGACGGAAGACGGAACACACAGGTAAAAACTGACTGAAAGGAGACGCAAAATAAAGGTAATAATTTATAGAAAGAAGTGGAAATATAAAAGTAATAATTGACAGAAATGAGGCGAAATATAAAGGTAATAACTGACACAAAGAAGACGAAAAATAAAGGTATTAACTGACAAAAAGAAGACGAAATATAAAGGTAATAATTGACAGAAATGAGGCGAAATATAAAGGTAATAACTGACACAAAGAAGACGAAAAATAAAGGTATTAACTGACAAAAAGAAGACGAAATATAAAGGTAATAATTGACAGAAATGAGGCGAAATATAAAGGTAATAACTGACATAAATAGGACGAAATATAAAGGTAATATTTGCAAAAAATGAGACGAAATATAAAGGTAATAACTGACATAAAGAAAACGAAACAAACAGGTAATAAGTCACAGAACGGAGACGAAACATAAAGGTAAAAACTGACAGAAAGGAGACAAAACATACATGTAAAAAGTGACAGAAAGGAGTCAAAAAATAAAAGTAAAAACTGACAGAAAGAAGAGGAAACATAAAGGTAATAACTAACATAAATGGGACGAAATATAAAGGTAATAACTGATAAAAATGAGACAAAACAAAGGTTTTAACTAACAGAAAGGGGATGAAACATAAGTGTAAATTAGTGAAAGGTAAGGAAACATAGGGCGTCATGGGTAAAAAAGAGACGAAACATAAACGCAACAGCAGCAGCAGTAGTTGCTGCTATATTAGTTATAATAGTAGTGGTATTAGTTCTTGCATTAGACTTTTTTATTTCTTCCAAAAATGACTGGCTCCCAGGTCGACCCAGCCTTTAATGCGTACCAGGTACAGTCCTATGAAGTAAAGACGGCTATCGTGATGCTGACCGCATCGCCCACGGACTGCCGATTGGTCCATAAAATAAAGGTCTAGCCCTATATGCCCAATACGCGTGTAGGCGTTAAAAGGGTCATTTACTTTACTTTTTAGTAGTAGTAGTAGTAGTAGTAGTAGTAGTAGCAGTAGTAGTAGTAGTAGTAGTAGTAGTAGTAGTAGTAGTAGTAGTAGTAGTAGTAGTAGTAGTAGTAGTTGTTGTTGTAGTAGTAGTAGTAGTTGTTGTAGTAGTAGTAGTAGTAGTAGTAGTAGTAGTAGTAGTAGTAGTAGTAGTAGTAGTAGCAGTAGTAGGAGCAACAGCAGCAGCAGAAATTGTTGTTATTAGTGCGTTAATTACATACACAGTCACTCACAAATCAAGTTCTTGAAGTGGGCACTGCGATATGAGGTCAATAAGGGCGGCAAATCGTCCTGAAAGGTACACAGTTCATCCATGGTTGTCTCCGCTCGTCTGCTGCGACCTAGTGTGAGAAACAAACCAACGATTAGCAAACCACAGGACGACCCGGGGTTCCATGGGACGACAACATCCGACAGTGCCTGACCCACAGAGGACTCTAATGGAACAAAGCTAAAGAGAAATCTGCTGATAGAGAAATCTGGCTATCTCTCTTGGCAACAAGCTCAACACCCATCGATCTGGCTGCTTCGAGAAACTAAGTGTCGTATTTGTGTGATATTGTTTGATTTATTTATGTGCTGACGAAGGCTCTATAGCCTCAGTGTTCACGTTTTGTTTGTGTTTGTTATACTGTGAAGCTTGTTGATATACTTTTTGTTCGGTTTTATATCTTTTCAAAGGCAGACGCGGAATGACTAAGTAAGTAAGTAATTAGCAAACCATTTGTTAAGATGCGAAGGCTTTAAAAAAAAAAAATATCTACCAACAAAAAGAGAATGGAACTTCTTCTTCTCTTTCTCTTTTACCCATTCGTTTGTCGAGGGAGAAATAAGGTTTCTGCTTCTTGCTTTTCTGGACTCCTCAACCATAGACCCATCGTTCTGTTGTAGAGTTTCTCTTTTGTTATCTTTCCATGTTATTTCAGATCTACCTGCTGCTCTTCGTCCTTTTCCTCTTTTGCTGTATGCCTTGTATGTTATGGTCGTTGCAAGTCACTTTCCTCTCTTTGATTTGCTGTCTTTTTATATAATTTAGCATTGTCTGCCGACATGTTCTCTTATGACCCCATTCTCGATTTTATATCTTCTGGTCACTCCCACAGCTCCTCACAGATAACTCATTTCATGGTTACTAAAGAGAAGAGAATGCATTGTTTAAAATAATAAACATAACATTTAGTCTATTGTATCGATATAAGAACTAGACCATAAATATTTACCAGATATGACAAAGGCAACAATTATTACAGATAAAATAGCTACCCTAAACCCGTATATTGTTGGGAATTATACAGTAAAGCAGTTTCGAGCATTCAAGTCATAGCTTTTTTGAGGCTGAACAAAAAGTGCAGTAGGACAAAGAATATAAAAACTGAAAGACTAATACAACAGGGACAAAGTGGAAAAAAGGGGGAGGGTGGGGGGGGGGGGGGTCTGGAAGATGTTGAACACTGAGGGGAACACCTAGATGGACTTTTAATTAGGTCGTAACTGGTTCTATTAGCATGTCGACGCTTCGTTGGCTGCTGAGAAAAGTGACGGAGCACGTATGGGAATATCTCAAGTTCAGGGATGTCAGTTCTTGATGAATTGATTCATTTTCACTGACGGTGAACAATCTGTAAATTACCCTTTCGGTCTGCCATCTAGATTGAGGTTTTCTTATGTCACGACATAAGATCTTCAGGCAAGGTGAAAGGTATGGTCTTGTAGCTGGGGGGAAAAACACGGGTGGCGGGAGCGGGGGGTGAGAGGGGACATGCAGCTGGCAACCATAATAGTAAGGAAAAGGCAATTTCCGTGGACAGTACAGAGAAAACCACTGAAGGGTAGAAAACAAAATTGAAGACTCCTTCAACAAGCATACATACCAAGCATCCGGTCGTTAACATTACAGAGATTAATGTGGATATACTGTCAGGGATATGTGGGAGTGCCAGCTAATTGAAAAAAAAATAGACAGGCGATAGCTACAGGAGCACTAGCTCTACAAAGAGACATTCAAAAGACCATTTATGAAAGAATGCTGACAAAAGTCACGAAAAATTAGATGTGGATCAGACAAAAGGAACGTAAGAGAGGAAAAGAACAACATGTGTATAATCAGTATGCTACGAGAACAGTTAGCATCTACACCTAAAGACATTTGCTGCGGGAGACGGAGCATCTGCGAGATGTCCGGTGTGCTATGATGTCGCTTCTTAAATCAATAATATATAATCAATGAATAGATTACTACCCTAAATGGATTAAACAAGTCAGCTAGATAGTAGTTTTCTACTGGAATATGCGAGGCATTACAATCATAGCGCCTGGCTATGGCGAGTGTGATTAGCAAGATCCGATCGTGTTGATTGTCTTCCACAATTAGAGCATGAGATTTCAAAATCGTTAATGCCATCGCATGTGTTGTACGTGTTTCTTCTCAGATGTTCACCTATTTAACTGTAATTATTTCCTCTTTTCCTTTATCTGTATCCCCTTCCTGATTTCAAGTCTTCTTCCAACATTGTCCCTGGCATTCTGTCCCCACGAATCTACCTCAATACCTGTATGATTTATGTCTCACTGGCACATCCTAAATTTGCAGTTTGTGTCGATCCCGACATCTTTTACTGATCGGTAATTCACCATTGATGATGCACTTCAGAACTCTACCATTAATTCTCCAACTTTACACATCTGTTACCCATCTGCAATTAATCACAGAAAATGCCCTATCCTCGATCCTACAAGAGTCCTGACCATCTGAACATTGATGATGTGAGATGAAATGAGTTAAAATACATTGAGACAACTGGAGAACTAAATGGGGTGTAGACATTTTGTTTATCAATTTGGAACTGAAGTCTCCGAGAAGACTGTGTTGCAGAAATACCTGTCACCATCCACAGGCAGAAACCAGGGTTGTGTCAGACAGTTGGTGGCGATAGGTTCTGAGAAGATGACGAGCACAGTAGGAAGCTGGTGGTATATTTTCACGTGATAATCAACAGCATAAGTATCATTGTTCACTTTGCTTAGTTCCGGGTTTCGGTTCCTGAGTCTCAATCCCCCCGTGTGGGTTCCGGGGCCCTATTATAGGGAACACAAAAATAGACCCACTGCCTGCCCAAAAGCATGTCGTAAGAGTCGACTAATTGAGAGCTTCCTTCGAAGTCGGAGTGCATCTGCCTGAGAGGCACGGAACCAACAGTCTACACTCAAATGTGTCAGATCTGTCAAACGGATGCACACGCAACACTCAGGTTCTGGAACAGGACTGCTGTCCAGAAGTGGACGAACAACCAAAACTTTCCACAAGAGTTTACAGCTGGTGAACGCAAAGAAGAAGATTTTTGGGGAAACAAGAAAAGTCACACTGCTCCTAAACACTGACCCTCGGTAAGGTCAGAAAGTTTTTAGTTTTTTTTTTTCTGTTTGAAAAAAAAAATCTTACGTGCACAGTTAGTGGCGACAGCACTAGCCAATCGGCCCTAAATCCTTAGGCTCAAAGATCTCCCTGCCAACACCATACAGTTTGTAAATACACGTAGTAATTTGTTTTACTGTTTGCCCCTGACAAGCATGTCGTAAAAGGTGACTAATTAGGGGATTGCTGTAATCGGATATTTTGTCCCGAAAAGCGCAGACATCGCAGTCTTGCTGTAAACTACACATAATATGCCACCCTCCCTGTCCATGACAAATGAAGATCAAGAAAACACTTACTCAGTTTGTATTGCAGGACGTTGTTGTTTCTTCTGTTGAACTCCATGCACGTGTATCTCGGCGAGCTGAGAATGAACAAGTGTTTTTAGAACTGAAACAACGATGGGGCTGGCTTCAAATGAAAACCTTAAAATTGTGATTTAAATGACAATGACACCGCAACTGTCGTGTAAGTGAAATAAAGCACCCTTTCCACCCCTTTAGGTGTGCTGGGCATATAGGGCTAGGCTTATATTTTATAGACCAATCGGCACTTGGTGGGTGATACGGTCAGCATCACACCGGCTACCTTTACCTCCCAGGACTTTACTTGGGACCCCCTCAAGGTTGCGTCGAGCTGGAAGCCAAGGTCACTAGGAAAAAAAATGAAAGTCGGGCTCCGACAGGATCCAACTCACGACCTTCTGATCCGCAATGTCTTGTAACCTGCAAATGTTGAGGATGTCAAGAGTGTTGAGCACGTGACATCATCGTGCAGACGAACACGGTGAATTGCTACAAGTGTCACCCCTTCACTAATTACAAAAAAAAAAAAAAAAAAGGAAAAAGATTGCTAGTCTTCTCAGAGGCATGTCAAAAATGGATGGTCATTTGAAAACTGTCATTATAGCGGCAACATGATTGTCTGTACCGCGATGTCACTTTGAACACCCTTACCATCCTTAACAACAACACATAAGGATTACGAGGCAGTGACATAGTTATTGTAATTTCTTTAAGGATTTTATTTGAAAGCCGACTCGTATATTTGTTGAACTGTTACTTTATCACTCTCCCCGCATTCCAATCTCTAATCAACCTCTCTGTCTCTCTCTCTCGCTCTTTCTGTCTCTCTCGCTCGCTCGCTCTCTCTCTCTCTCTCCCTCTCTCACGAAGTGAAAACTTAAGCTGACGTTCACACTATCAAAATATCAAGTGAAAAGGTCGGGGGGGGGGGGGGGGGGGGGGGGGGGGAGGGGAGGGGTTCCGGCCTCGCTGTGCGGTAGATTTTCCTCAGTATGATGCAAGTCTTCCAATTTCTTGATGTTGTCATTCCATTTCCTGTTTGCGCTCCTCTTATTCGACTACCCCCCCCCCCCCCCCCCCTCAATGTTCTTTGAAGTACTATCTTTACAATCGAATCATGTCTCACCAAGTGCCCAGACCAAGCTAGCTTGCGACGTTTCACCACTGCCAAGAGAGGCTCCTGATGTCCCGCAAATTTATATATTTTTTTGTCTCTGACATATTTATTAGTTTTGTGTTTTAAATAACTAAAATGCATCTATAGCATCTACATTCGAAAGCCCGAATCCTCCTTTTCACTTCCACAGTGAAAGTCCAACTCTCTCATCCGTAAAAGAAAAAAAAAGAAAAAAAACAATACCAGTGATTTGTAAATATTGACATAGACTGCGATGCTGAGAATTCTAGGGAACTTTGGTTTAGTGGAACCGACATTTTTTTTTTTTAATCTGAGAGTGTAGAATTAATGATCCTTTTCTACGCCCTTAGTCGTACTGGGTGTATAGACCAGTCGCCACTCGGTTTGTGAAGTGGACAACATCGCGCTGGTTGGGGTGCGTGTTTATGTGTATCTCTGCAGGCATCTCTGCAAGCTCGCGCTGACTGGGACACGTCCTTGTGCCTGGAGAAGGGTCGGATGCTAAAGAAACTTCAGGGTGAACCAGAAAGAGAGAAACGATTTGCCGCCTTTCATTGATTGCCTCCATAGAAGCTGGTCTTGGGCTGATCTATCCCAAGTGTTTGTGTCAGTATTGGTATCCGTCAGCTCGCATTTGCATATGTCCTTATAGAACAGCATTGACCTTTCCTCACAGTGTTTTCGTTGTTACCGGTTCACCTACAGGAGATTTTGTTTTTTTTGGGAAGACTACGGTCCTCCACACGAGAAACATGTCCCAGCTAGCACAGACGTTTTTGTTTCAGTAGAAAGTACACTGTTGGCATTGCTCTTCTTTTGGGTACACATTCGTTAGTGGGCACAGTTTCGTCATGTTATACCAAGAATATGTTTCATACAGCGCATGTGGGAAGTATTACCCAACCAACCAACAAACTAACTAACTAACTAACTAACTAACTAACTAACTAACTAACTAACTAACTAACTAACTAACTAACTAACTAACTAACTAACTAACTAACTAACTAACTAACTAACTAACTAACTAACTAACTAACTAACTAACTAACTAAACCAAGTAACTAACTAACTAACTAACTAACTAACTCACCTAACTAAACTAAGCAACTAACTAACTAGGGGGAACTAACAGACAATATAAATTAATTGTTCCACAACTTCCACGCACAAAGTAGAACTTTTACTACTTACCAACCGTTATCAAACAGAGAGGCCATCTTGTATCTCCGCCCTTTGTTGTCTTTGTCCAGACACTGGAACGTCCCTAGGTGAGAGAACACCGCCTTGTCTTTGTCTATCGTCACGTCTGCGGTGCCAAAGTTGTCAATCAATCGCCAGTCACCGTACAAGGTTGGTTCGATCAAACAACGCCGCCGGTTGATGTCAGAGACGGCGTTCATGGCTAAGAAACAGTTACACTTCTTAAAAACTAGTTATTACTTTTTTTAGTGTAGCCGCTAGACTCTCGTCTGCGTATCCGAAAGTCGTAGGTTTAAGTCTGAACAGAGCCGGACATTTTTTTCCGGAAAGACTTTGGCTGCTAGGTCGACCCAGCCTTAAATGAGTACCAGGTAAAGTCCTGGGAAGTAAAGGCAGGCGGTGTGATGTTGATTGCATCACCAACCGACTACCGATTGGTCTCTAAAATATGTCTAGCACTATAAACAAAATACGCGTAAGGGCATAGAAAAGTCGTTTACTTATTTTATTTTAAACCTTCGACTATTTCAAGCATTAAAGGCATATGAGGTGCTGGGGTTACGAACGTCATTTGTAAATCCGAGATAGGCCTTCTATTCAGTTGCAGATAATTTGACAGCAAATTGTCTTGCTGTGATTTCAACCAATGGTATCTATAGCCGACTTACAGTTGCAACGTATGTCAAACTACCGAACTTTAAACTCTCTAGTCAAGTAACATTTAATTTAATTTAAATTTCTCTCCGTTTTTTCCCCAAACACCTTCTTCCTTATTTTGTTTCATGATGCATGTCTTCATGTCCATAGTTGTATCACCCTATTAGTTATTGTTTGATTTCATGTTGATCTTGTGTTTGCTTTCTCTGTTGTCTTGTCAGTTAAGTTTTTCAATCACAGTTTACGTTGTAATTAGTGCTTCGTTGATAAAGACTGGTGCAGACGTTCTTTTGTAATATATCCTTTCCATAGAAATCTCTTTTAGCATTTGATGCTCCATTTAGCACTTCCAGTTCCCTCGAAGTCGGAGTACATCTGCCGGTGAGGCAGGGAACGAGGACTGCAAACAAATAAGACAGTAAAACGGATGTACACGCAAAACTCAGGTCAAGGTAAAAGCCAAAAGTCCATTTGGACGAACAACCGCGACTTACCGCCGGAATTCACAGCCGGTGAACAAGAAGAAGAAGAAGCACTTCCAGTGAGAGCACAAACCATTATCAGATTCTGGGATCTGTTTGCAGCGTTCTCTAAAACAGAGCTCCCCAATCTTGTTTACATCCACTGCCCCCCAGAATAGGGGACAATGTTTCGTCGCCCACCTGACGGCTAGCCAAACACACAAACAATGTAAACAGACACGCTGTAAGAAACACGCGAAGTTAGCAGCGGCACAGAAAACTCGGTCTTAACACCCCTAACATATTGGACTGTACTGAATGTAAGTAGACAATTAATAATAAAGAACCGACAGCAGTTTATTTGTAAAATCTTATGCCATAAAGTTACAAATTTCAACTGCTTAGATGTTAAACAATCTGTTATATGTTCAGACAGTCGAAGCGCTGCAGTATCATTCATTCGATTTTCCTGTTTGACTTTCAATAACTATTTTATACTGTCGAATGGTGTTTCCTGGGAGGTTTGCCGGTTTCTGTTCTCAAACTTGAGGTGTTATCCTTCACACTTCAATCCTGGAAGAGAAAAAAACATACCTACCCCACCTGGTTACATGATTAGGTATAACTGGCGGCCCATCAGGACTTTTTCACTGGCCACCAGCACTTTTCTACTGCCCACCAGGACTTTTCCACGGTCCACCAGGACTTTTTCACTGCCCACCAGGACTTTTCCACTGCCCGCCAGGACTTTTACACAGCCCACCTCGACTTTTTCACCACAAACCAGGACTTTTCCACAGCCCACCTGGAATTATCCATGCCCCACAAGGGCTTTTCCACGGCCCACTAGGACTTCTCCACAGCCCACCTCGACTTTTTCACCACAAACCAGGACTTTTCCACGGCCCACCAGGACTTTTCCACTACCTACCAGGACTTTTACACTGTCCACCAGGACTTTTTCACTACCCACCTCTACTTTTTCATCACCAACCAGGACTTTTCAACGGCTCACCTTGACTTTTCCAGGGCCCACCTGGACTTTTCCACGGCCCACCAGGACTTTTCCAAGACCAACCTAGACTTTTCCACGCTCATTGCCTGGACTTTTCCACTGCCCACCAGGAGGTCGTGGTCACTGGGTTGACGATACGCAACTCCTCTCCCCAACCGCCCCTAGTATTCATTTGGTGTGGGCTACAGTGGCAAAGTAGCTGACCCTGTTGCCTGCCGAGATAGTCGTCTGGGCGCCATGGAAACAGAAGGATTGTTCTTACCAGTACCACCGTGAGATCGACCGAGCATCATAAACATGTTTTTCTACAATTTTCTACGAATTGTCTGCGAAAGACAGTCGATAAGGAAAGGAGCTAGCTACCTTACATAGGTTTAGTCAGGGCTTTGTTCTGGCGGTACGCAGTACTGATACCCATTTGGGCATAATTTTTTTCTACCGATAACATAATGGGCACTTTGTTGTGAGTACCTGCAACACAGACATTCATTAACTGGTGCCTGCACAAATAGAAGGAATTAAATGGTATTATAGAATAACTAATGTAGAGCTTCCGAAGAGAGCTAAACAGGTTCCAGTGGACCAAGAGGTGAGGAAAAGACGCTGGCGTTGGATAGAAAACACATTGAGAAAACTGGAGAACAGCAAAACTAGAATGTCTTTGCATTGGAACCCACAGGGCCATAAGAAAAATGGAAGACAAAAACCACATGGAGAAGAGAGCTGGAGAATAAAGTTAGAAAGATGGGGGGGGGGGGCGTAGGGAGAGCTCCATGTAATGGCGAAGGATAATAGAACGACTTGGCGTGAGTTGATTGAGGGCCTATGCTCCATTGGGGGATAGAAAGGCAGACGAAGAAGACCTGTACCTGTCAAAAATAGTTGTGGTGAAAACTGGCACCTGTCATAGATAGCTATGGTGGGGACCGGCACCTTATTTCAGACACTGCAGTGAGGGCCGGCACCTCAGGTTCCATGCATGGCACAAGTTGGGTGATGTAATTTGAATCGCTTGCACAATAAATACTTTGCAATAAAAGATATTAAACCAAACGGAAAGTAGAACCAATCACCTTCACTTTATTACAAACACAAACGACAAGTGAAAGTTGCCGTTAGATTGCCTTCATCAGCACATTTCATGAATATATAATACTACAGATACGAACAAAAACACACACAACGACTTCACTGAAATATCTCTTAGAGAAATCCATGATCTGTTTGGCCAGAAGAAACTCTTGGCACTTGTGTGATCACCATAAATAAATACTATGCAGAACAGAAAGGATTGTGAAACGGCAAGGATAGTAAATACTTTCCATAACTACTTTCCTCCTGTTTGAAATCATTAGGCAAATAGTTAGCAGTTCTGCACCAAGTACTTACCGTCTTTTTACACGTATTAGGCAAATTTTAAATAGTTACCTTGTAAATACTTTCCATCCGTTTTAACATCTGAAACCACCTTTGAATGCTTTAACACCAACTTACCGCATTGACCACACGTTTTGGGACAGTGTGGGGCGTAGATAGTGTCCTTGACACACATCTCGGGTGAGGTGATCATTTCTCTGCACTTCTCCTCGTCTTCGTCTTTGCAAGAGCTTTTATCTGTTGATACACAATTTCAGACACCTTTCACTTTCACGAAGAACTTCTTAGGCCTTTTTTTGTACTATGGATAGTATCGCAACCCTTCGGCCCTAATTCCATGATAGATACCGTAACTCTGCGAGAAATTAGGTTTTCCTGCCTACTCTCGTTCGCTGCGTAGTCAGGTTTAACCAATTGAGTTAGCTAACCGGGGTTCCAGCGAGATAAGTACTCGCTTATGGTTTGGCACTACTACTTTTTTGACCTTACGACATCTTTTGCCTTAAAAAGGGTCGTTGGTACTGTGTAGCGACTTGCAGCTGGGCAGCGATATATGCGCCTTTGGGTCATAGATCCAATTTCAGCAAACCCACACCTAGTCGTCATTTACGACACGCATATTGAGAGATAGTTGATGGTTCTCCCCCCCCCCCTCCCCCGAAACGGGCTCGGATCCCATTCGTGAAGAGGTTTATAGGGAAATCAGAAACAATCGAAAGAGGTGGTCATTGCAGTTCTTTCGCAATTAGTAAACCCTAGAAACCTCAGTCAACTATATTCATTCGTTCAATCATTTATTCATTTATTCGATCCCTGCTGCAGGCCACGCGCCTTGCGTTGGTTTAGACAGTGGTATCAGGGGGCCGACTTAAAGAAAGCAATGGGAAACAACTGGACGTAAATTTGCCTAGAGAAACCACACAACAGCCAGTGGCTGTTGGGTTTGGTTCTGCTACGTCCTGTAAAGGATACGCAACTAACCTATGTAGAGAGAGCAGGTCTGCAGAATGTGCTCAGGTGTTTGTGGTCCTGTTTGACAGGCACACTGTGGGTGCTGTAAAATCTTTATTTTATCATGTGGTAGGTGAGCCTGCAGTGTCCTATTCGTAGGCGGAAAATTGTTTGCATGTTACTTTCTGTTGTCTGCTGATGGGTCTTGTGGATGGTTGCTGTTAGTTTGTTCTCTCCCTAATTTCTTGTATTTTCCGTTGATACGTGTTATGATTTGTGGTTATGACAATGGATGGGCTTGTTGAGAGGTGGTCACGTTCCCCCAAATAGTAAATCCTAGAAACCTCATTCAACTGTATTAATTAATTAAGTCATTCATTCATTCGGTCTTTGTCCTTGTGTGTTGTAATGTGTCGTATAGGACTAGCAGTATTGTAATGATGCTATAAATAGGGATAATGTGCATGGTATGACTGAGTGACAGAATTGGGGAAGTCCCTAGTGTGAGAAGCATGGGTTAGAAACTGGATAAATAAAACAAAAATTTCAAATTTGGTCCTCTTTCAGCTGCCTGCTTTATTGAGGACAGTTTCTTTGCTGTTTGATTTTTGTTGATTTTTTTGTGGCGATCATTTTCGCCTAAGTTTGGTGGTTTGCAGCTGCGTCTTGTCTGCTTGATCAGGCTGGTGTAGTCCTGCTTTCTTGGCGAGTGGGTTGTGGATGCCAGTCCTATGGAACTAGATCGGAATGAAAGTGCTGCTGTTTGCCCTGAGGCGTTTAATAATGCCTGATTAACTGAACTGGTAGAACAGCGTCAGTGTGGCGTGGCTGTGCGCCCAAACGTGAGAGCAACGGATTCTTGACTGGAGAGCTAAGTTAGATTTTCATATTGAGACTGGAATAAACCTGAGGTCAAGAGACCCAGGAAAATAAAGGAGACACTTCTTTATAGAAATATCTTCTTAATAGGAGGAAAGTGATTTCTTTATAAGTATATTTCTAAATTCCTTTTTATCTTGTGCAGTCACTTCGATATCATGGATGGAATACAGTTCAGCATCCCTGGCCTCTCTCATCAACGTTCGCCATAGGGTTTCTCTTTGATGTACTGGTTTCATCAGTCCATACACTTCCCATTTCATTGCCTGTTTGGTATTCTCTGTTCGTCTCTTCTCAGAATATGTCCAGTCTCTGTCATATAACTGTTGCTAGATGTCTCTCCTTTTTTTTTACACTTCTTGAATTCATCACATTTGACCCTATTTTATGTCTATCATTTTCCTCGAATGCATTTAACTTTCGCTCCATGTCTATAGTTGTTCTCCAGCTTTCCTCCATGTCTGTAGTAGTTCTCCAGCTTTCGCTCCATGTCTGTAGTAGTTCTCCAGCTTTCCTCCATGTCTGTAGTAGTTCTCCAACTTTCCTCTATGTCTGTAGTAGTTCTCCAGCTTTCGCTCCATGTCTGTAGTAGTTCTCCAGCTTTCGCTCCATGTCTATAGTTGTTCTCCAGCTTTCGCTCCATGTCTGTAGTAGTTCTCCAGCTTTCCTCCATGTCTGTAGTAGTTCTCTAACTTTCCTCTATGTCTGTAGTAGTTCTCCAGCTTTCCTCCATGTCTGTAGTAGTTCTCCAGCTTTCGCTCCATGTCTATAGTTGTTCTCCAGCTTTCGCTCCATGTCTGTAGTAGTTCTCCAGCTTTCCTCCATGTCTGTAGTAGTTCTCCAGCTTTCGCTCCATGTCTGTAGTAGTTCTCCAGCTTTCCTCCATGTCTGTAGTAGTTCTCCAACTTTCCTCTATGTCTGTAGTAGTTCTCCAGCTTTCGCTCCATGTCTGTAGTAGTTCTCCAACTTTCCTCCATGTCTGTAGTAGTTCTCCAGCTTTCGCTCCATGTCTGTAGTAGTTCTCCAACTTTCCTCCATGTCTGTAGTAGTTCTCCAACTTTCCTCCATGTCTGTAGTAGTTCTCCAACTTTCCTCCATGTCTGTAGTAG
Source organism: Candidula unifasciata (assembly GCA_905116865.2). Classification (NCBI taxonomy): domain Eukaryota; kingdom Metazoa; phylum Mollusca; class Gastropoda; order Stylommatophora; family Geomitridae; genus Candidula; species Candidula unifasciata. The sequence goes on along the minus strand of CAJHNH020000924.1, from coordinate 428,817 downwards.
TTCTCCAACTTTCCTCTATGTCTGTAGTAGTTCTCCAACTTTCCTCCATGTCTGTAGTAGTTCTCCAACTTTCCTCCATGTCTGTAGTAGTTCTCCAACTTTCCTCCATGTCTGTAGTAGTTCTCTAACTGTCTTTGAGCTGTATAACACAGTTAAATTAGGGCACCCTTCCGGTTACGAACCGACCTGTAGTCCAGTGTGGGATGAGATTACACCAAAAGAAAAATAATCAGACATTGTTGTTGGTTTGGTTGTAACCAAAGCTGACCACGTAAAAATGTGCTGAAAACAGCGTCAACATTATATGTGTTTTGGTTTTATATGCGCCAAGTTCAATGGCTTGGATGGTTTGTTGAGCCAAGAGATGGGGCTTAATGTTCCTAGTTGTGTGATGTTTGTCACTCTGACCATGTCTGGGTCCTGCAGTGTGGTCCTGTGGTCCGGATGAGGGTTCCGCTTTTCGTGTTTATTTTCTTGACTCCTGGGTGCAGTTTTGTTGTGTGTAACTGTGGCCTTACTTCTGATATCTCATGTGATGTTTTTCCTTCAGGGGTGTTATGTCTTGTCTTCTGTCGTAGAGTGTAGCGGCTAGATGCTCGCCTGCGGATCAGAAGGTCTTGGGTTCTGGTCCGAACGGGGCTAAACATTAAACAAAATGACACCGGCTCCCAGGTAGACCCAGCCTTGAGTGGTTACCAGGTTTAGACCTAGGAAGACAAGGCGGTCGGCGTGATGCTGACCATATCACCCACCAACTGCTGATTGGTCTATAAAATATAGGTCTATTCCTATATGCCAAATACGCTTGAAAGTGTGGAAAGGGTTCTTTACTTACTTTACTTTACTTCTGTCCTTGAGATTTCTTCCTCATTTATGATCTGTCTGGGTGTGTGTCTCCTTTGTGTGTGTGTGTGTGTGTGTGTGTGTGTGTGTGTGTGTGTAGATTCCCTATACGGGTCGGCCATATTAAGGTTCCATATTGTCCCCAGAGCGTCCCCGGCAAGTACTAAGACGGTCACCAGTACCACTGTGTACCACACTGATCTTACAGTTTTAAAATTCTTACTTTCATTAATGCCGAAATTGGTATCAATCAAATCAACTTCTGAAATATCATAGGCTTGAAAATATGACATGTCTTCAATTTTCATTGTAAAGATCTTTAAGATAACTTCTTTAAAAAAAATATATATATATAAAATTAAAAAAAAAAAAGTGAACACAAATAAATATCACCTTTTCGGAACATGCGCAATTCGTAGTACTCAATTCCATGGTGTGGTTTCCCGTCATGCTCCACGGGACAGATGACACTGAAGTACACAAGAACTGAGAACTCGCCATCTTGGACTCGGGGAAACCGCTGTGAATACAAATCATTGAATGTGTGGCTGTGTGTGTGTGTGTGTGTGTGTGTGGCTGTGTGTGTGTGTGTATGTGTGGCTGTGTGTGTGTGTTTTACAGGCAGTGTGTTTAGGATAGTTTATGTGAGTTTAGAATGTCTTATTGAAAGTATACTTTTTCTTGTAATTTATACACGGTATATTAATTGATGTCGGCGACTGTGGCTTAGGCGTTTCGAACGAGCTTTGTAATGTAGGGGTGGCGGGTTCGATCCCAGCTGCGGACGATTTGTCCTGCGTTGGTTTCGACAGGGGTACCTAGCGGTGACCTTTCAGTAGCAATGACAAACTACTAAACGTAAAATTTGCCTAGAAACACCACAACGGCCAAAAAAGCAGGGGTTGGTTCTGCAGCGTCCTGTACAGGATGCGCAACTAACTTATATCAATTGATATAGCGTGGATTTTTATCATGTTATGGGGCGTCATAGGTCGACCCAGTCTAAAAATTAGTACCAGAATGGCTGTCCTATGAAAGTAAAGACGGCTGGCGTAATGCTGACCACATTACCCACCTAGTACAGATTGGTCTGTAAAAATATGAGATGCTCTTCTCATTTATCCGATGCGCATTACGCGTGGGAAGAGATCTTTACTTACTTACTTTATATAACTGATAGTTACAATTTCTGTAGACTGGCATTGTTTATTAATATTAGTTGTAGTAGCGGTAGTAGGGGTAATAGTAGTAGACTTAGGCGTAGTAGTAGTAGTAGTAGTAGTAGCAGCAGCAGCAGCAGTAGCGGTAGTAGTCGTAATAGTAGTAGACTTAGTCGTAGTAGTAGTAGTAGCAGCAGCAGCAGTAGTCGTAATAGTAGTAGACTTAGTAGTAGTAGTAGTAGTAGTAGTAGTAGTAGTAGTAGTAGTAGTAGCAGCAGTAGTAGTATATTATAAGTGACACTGGTACAGTTTGTTCAAGAAGTCGTGAACAGCTGTAAAAATCTGTAATTCAGTAACCGCTCGGTATAAGTTGAAATTTTGCATGCAACCTGTGTTAATAATCATGTCCTTGTAACAATCTTTTGTTTAATGTAAACGAACATATAGTTTTCACTTGACTTTTTTTTTTTTTTTTAGGTTAAAAAAAAAACCAACCACCACATCTATTCAAAGCAAACAGTCAGCTGGCTTACATTTAACTGAGTAACGGGAGCTTTCACAACATCACATTCCACACATTTCAAAAGCGTTTTACTTTCAGATGGTCATATCCAGCATTACACTCGAGTGAGTTTAATGAACACTAGTTTTCATTGTATGCGGAATAGGCTATCAAAATAATAAACACTCATCGCTGCAAGTGTGAATTGATTTCCAAACAGTCTCTATGCTCGTGTGGAGTCTCAATGGATTAACTAATTCTCTTCAACTATTATTTTCTATCACTACTTGAGAAACAAACACATTGGGTACTAATTGAACTATTATTTTCTATCACTACTTGAGAAACAAACATATTGGGTACTCTTGATAGTAAAGTACATACAATTACATTTTATATGCCTTTAAAACGACTGAGTCGCATGTTTACAGATAATAGCTTTTACCATGGACAATTCAAGCGTTTCATAGTGTTTGTTTTTGATAGTGTAAAGATCGAGGGTAACGTTTTGACCAGACGTACATACAGAGGTGATGCAGAATGGCCACCCTCAGTTACATTGATGAAGAATACCCACAAGAACAATGGGTCAGAGTCTATACAGATGGGTCCGCAGAAAGGGCAGTTAGAAATGGTGGTGCTGGAGTGTACATCGAATTCCCAGATGGTACGAGGGATAAGTCCAGTGTACCAACCGGAAAGTACTGCCATAACTATGATGCAGAAACTCAGGCTATCAAGTTAGCGACAGAGAAACTGCTAAATACCAATCTTGGCTCACAGTATGTGGTAATGCTGACAGATGCAAAATCAGTACTTGAAGCACTCCAGTCTAGGAAACTACCAGAATTGCAAACACTGCTGACACAACAGCCTTCAGCGAAGAGTCGTAATGCAGTGGATACCGTCTCATTGTGGAGTGTCTGGAAATGAGAAAGCTGATCAACTGGCAGGGGAAGGTGTGACAAAAGAGCAGCCGGATGTACAAGTCACATACCACCAAAAGAAAAGAATCATTAAATCGATCAGGAAACCACCAGCCCCAGCACAAGACGACTATTTTATTATGGACAGACCAGAACAAGTCATTATCCTCCGCCTCAGAACAGGACACAACCGATTACGTAACCACATGTACACAAAATTCAAGATAGGTGTATCAGCCATGTGCACCTGTGGAAATGTGCCCCAGACCGCAGAGCATGTACTCCAGGACTGCACCGAATTTTACACATTAAGGCAAACCTTTTGGCCAGAAAGAACAACAGTGGAACGTAAACTCTATGGACCACTAAACGAACTAACAACGACAGTGAAATTTATACAAGAGACAAAACTGCTGATATATACAACTTATTTCAGGCGAACGAAAGAAGAAGAAGAAGAAGAAGAGGTGACCTTATTAAATGCTCATAAAACATCATGACTGCTTCCATGCTTGGATAAAACAACTTTCACCATCTCAGGAGGTGACTTGACCATGTCAATATCTGTCGATATTTGTTTGTCATGTGGTCAGTGTGCTTTCTACGCGTCTCTTATCTTTGCTTGTTTCAATCTAGTTTCATCACTATCATACCAAGTGCTCTACGCCTTGAAGATTAGCTGATCTGTGTCAAGAACACTTTGTTCTCTTCCTTGCTTGCACTCAGTGCCTACTTAAGTCTTTGTTTGTGTGTGTTGTCTTTTAATGTGTAAATCGGCGACCGCAGCTTAAGTGTCGAGAACGCGTTTCATAATGCCGAGGTTCTGGGTTCTATCCCAGCTGCAGGCGATTTGGCAGTCACCGCCTGGAAGTGGTTTCGACAATAGTTTACAGAGCCGTCCGTTTAGAAATGGCAGGCCATTAAACGTTTAATTATCTAGTAAAATCACAAAAATACCACACACACATACAAATTTAAAAACAACATGCAGCGGTTGGTTTTGCAACATTTTGTAAGGAATACGCAACTAGCCTTTATTTGCCTGTAACGGCCTCATCAGTCAGTTAAAGCTTGCAGAGCTGTTAAGGAGGACATCAGAGAACCTTTGGATCTTTCACCATGGCTGTTATGCCAGTACTCACTTATCACTGTTGATATGGACCGAAGTGTTAAACATTGTCTAGATGTCGTCTTGTCTTGTATCGATGACAATGGACTCCGTTCAGCTAACTTCACCCGAGGTGGAGCTTTAGGTTGTATTGCACTCTGGATTATTTGAGCAACATTCATGTCATAAAACTGCTCACCAGCATGTAGCCCTGAGGACAACTCTTGCAGTGTTGCTGCGATGGCTCCAGCCACTTTTCACAACATCCAGTATCGAAGTCACCCATTCTTTTTCTTCCTCTTGAAGCCCATGCCGTGGTCGTTGGTAGTCATGACATCCACAACCGTCTGCCTCGTGTACCTTTATCCAGCTCTGATACAGATGACCCTCCATGCTCTGATGTCGCCCCCTGGCGGACCAAGAAACCCTCCAGTCTTCAATGGCGCAAATCTGAGGTGAATTTAATGCTGTAAATCCACTAGCACTGGAAACATGTGATGGCTGTTAAGGAAGAGGATGAAGAACTGATGGGAAGTCCCGAGTGCTCTGATGTCAGCTTTAACCCAGTTGAGCTCAACTCTAATACCCGCTACATTAGTCAACCCTAATTTTGGGAACATTTGTAAAGGCTAGAAAACTGGACTTAGGCGCTGCAGGTTAGTTTTCCACTTTAGAATTAACTACATTACTGCGTCTCTCTCTCTCTCTCTCTCTCTCTCTCTCTCTCTCTCTCTCTCTCTCTCTCTCTCTCTCTCTTTCTCACACACAACTGAATTCTTTTCATTAAACTACACAAATCAAATTGTCTTTCTGGTGACAGTTTTCATGGGAGACCTCATTCTTCAAACGCTCTTTTCGCCTTATATGGATTTAGAACTTAGCAACTTTGGCATAATGCCAACAATGTCTTAGCGTGGGGTAGACAACATAACGTGTACTTACCAGGCAGTACCGTGGCTGGCTGCCCTCGTCTGAAGCGATGAGGAACACATAATCTTCGTGCTCCCAGCCCACCCAGCAGGTCAATCGTTTCCCTGGCGGCAGCATGTTTGACATTTGAAATATAGACAGAATGAAATAAAGCACAGGTGATTGAAGAGACAGGGAGATTCACATACATAAAAGGAGGCAGGGAGACAGACATACAGATAGATAGACGGACAGACAGACAAATAGACAGTAATGCAGAAATACGAATAGAATTTGTATTTTAAAGAGCTGTGAATTCAACAAGCAGGCCCATCTAACATGTCTTTCTACATCTCTTTCATTTCTAATTTCGTTCGTAATGGACACACAGACATGCAGCCACCCAGACAGACAGACATACAGAGAGGCAGACAGCCAGCCAGCCAGCCAGACGGACGGAAGGACGGACGGACGGACGGACGGACGGACGGACAGACAGACAGACAGAGAGATAGATAGATAGATAGATAGATAGATAGATAGATAGATAGATAGATAGATAGATAGATAGATAGATAGATAGATAGATAGATAGATAGATAGATAGATAGATAGATAGATAGATAGATAGATAGATAGATAGATAGATAGATAGATAGATAGATAGATAGATAGATAGATAGATAGATAGATAGATAGATAGATAGATAGATAGATAGATAGATAGATAGATAGATAGATAGATAGATAGATAGATAGATAGATAGATAGATAGATAGATAGATAGATAGATAGATAGATAGATAGATAGATAGATAGATAGATAGATAGATAGATAGATATAGATAGATAGATAGATAGATAGATAGATAGATAGATAGATAGATAGATAGATAGATAGATAGATAGATAGATAGATAGATAGATAGATAGATAGATAGATAGATAGATAGATAGATAGATAGATAGATAGATAGATAGATAGATAGATAGATAGAGAGATAGAGAGATAGAGAGATAGAGAGATAGAGAGATAGAGAGATAGAGAGATAGAGAGATAGAGAGATAGAGAGATAGAGAGATAGAGAGATAGAGAGATAGAGAGATAGAGAGATAGAGAGATAGAGAGATAGAGAGATAGAGAGATAGAGAGATAGAGAGCTAGATAGCTAGATAGATAGATAGCTAGATAGATAGATAGATAGATAGATAGATAGATAGATAGATAGATAGATAGATAGATAGATAGATAGATAGATAGATAGATAGATAGATAGATAGATAGATAGATAGATAGATAGATAGAACGAACGAACGAACGAACGAACGAACAAACTTTATTTTTAAAGGGTTAAGAATTGGGCACGCAGGCCCGTCTTACATTCTGCCCTTCGAGGTCTCCCTCCATTCCTACATCATTTCATTCACACATCAAGTAATAAAACAGTATAAAAAGCATCAAAACATTCAATACAAGCACTGAAATGTCTACATTTTTAACTACAACAAGCCGTAGTGGTTGTTATAAATCTATGGAAAAAGGCGCTATTTCAAAAATATTTTTCTGTTTTGCCTCTATGGGGGCATGTAATCTGTGCTCAAATAATATTCAAACAGTTTTCGATTGTACCTATAGGGACTAGTGGTATTTTTGATCTGTTGTGGAAGATAATTCCACAATTGAGCTGCGGAGTACGCTAAACTTGTTTTGTAAAGGTCTATCCTAGGTTTAGGGATGTGTAATATGTTCAGGCGATTACTATGCCTTTTATTATATTTAAACAACGGCCATAAGTAACATGGAGCCTTTTGGGATAATATTTTGTGCATAAATTTCGCCTTATTGAAAAATAGACGTTCACGAAGCGGTAGTAGCATAAGGCCTTTATACGTTTCGGAACTCACTGTCCTATGATTATTACTTATTAAGCGAATGGCGCGCTTTTGCATAGACGTGAGCCTCTTGATAACAGAATTGGAACAACCATCCCATATTGTAGAACAATAGTCTATATATGTCTGGATGTGAGAAATATAGAATATCTTTCTTGTGTTTTCGTCAAGAAAGTTTTTAATTTTTGAAAGCTGGTACACCTTTTTAGCTGTTTGCTTCACAAGTGCTTGTACGTGTGAGTTGAAGGTTAGATTTGCATCAATGGTCAACCCCAGTACTTTGTGCTCAGTTACACTTTCCACTTGAGTCCTCCCAATGTAGAGTTTAAGCGTTCTCTGTGAATTTAGACTACATAGTTTTCTGTCTCGTTGTTATTAGCATAGATTTTGTTTTATTAATGTTTATTTGCATACGGTTTGCACTGCTCCATTTAGCTACATTGGTTAGTTCTTGTTGTAATGATGACTCTAGTGCACTGCTCGTTTGAGCATTTGCATAGATGGTACAGTCGTCTGCGAATAGATCGCAGGACGACGTCAGACATAAGGGAAGATCATTTATGTAAATATTAAATAACAGAGGGCCGAGAATCGAGCCCTGAGGCACCCCAGTATTTAAGCTAGTTGTCTGCGATAGGGATTTATTGTAAGAGATTATTTGTTTTCTATTTAACAAAAATGATTTTATTAGCTTTAATAGTCTAGGGTTAAATTTCATTGTTTCTAATTTTCTAATAAGAATTTTATGGTCTATCATGTCAAAAGCCTTTTTAAAGTCTATAAATACCCCTCCACAAATTTTCTCATCATTAATATTCTTATGCCAGTTTTCTATCATGTTTGTTAAGGCAGTATGGCACGAATATTGTGGTCGAAACCCTGATTGGTTATCGATTATAAGTTTGTTGCGATCTAAATATTGAAATGTTACTTTATGAATATGTTTCTCTAGTGGTTTTGATAGAGATGATAATAGGGAGATGGGTCTATAGTTACCTGGGATGCTACTGTCTAAGGAACCAGATTTTAGGTGTGGATAAACTTTGGCAATCTTAAATGCCGACGGGAAGTAGCTTTTAGCAAGACATTGATTGTAGATAAAAGTCAATGACTCGCAAATAGCTGGTGCAGCACTGCGAAGGATCCTATTGCTGATTCCGTCTAAACCGGACGCATTGCTGTTTCTGAGGCTGTTGAGATGTGTAAACACATCAGCCACTGACATGAAAGGTATGTCAGAAGGAATATCTTCGGAGCATTTATTTTCACAAAATGATGAGAGCAGGGATAAATCACAAGGACAATTTGGTATTGTGGCTTTTAATTGTTCTATATCGGCTTCAAAGAACTTACTAAAATCATCTGATGTTATGTTAGATGTCCGTAAACGCGTTGAAGTACCTTTTTTGGTCAATGTATTAATTGCCTTCCATATATCTTTGGTGTTTGTTTTATCTACTATTAACATTTTAAAAAAGTTCTTCTTCTCCTTACGAATGGCATACTGGACTTTGTTTCGCAGACCTCGGTATTTGATTAAATCTTTATTTTTATGTGCATTATCTCGCTCTCTCATAACTTCAACTACTTCCTGGGTGATCCATGGGGATTTAGTCTGATGTTTTACGCGGACCTCCTTAATTGGCACATGTTTATCAAATACGCAAAAGAAGGTCTTCAGCCAATATTCAAGTGCGTCATCTGGGTCAGGAAGTTGATAAACATGGCCAAAAGGTGAACTGAGCAGGTCCAGTAGGAATGTATCTTGATTAAAATTTTTGTAGCTTCTAAATTTAACGCTTATATGTTTTTGTTTGGTAATTTTCGTTCCTATTTTATTCCACACACACGTTACGGGGTAATGATCGCTCATTGCTGTAGTGGGTACCTTGCATTCTATGATGTTATTAGGACATGTTGCATAAATGTGGTCTATAAGTGTTGACGATGATTTTGTTATTCTAGTAGCTTGATTGACTAGCTGTTGGAGATTGTATGAGGCAGTTATGTCTTCCCACGTCTTATTGGATTTTAGGGCGTTTATATTAAAGTCCCCGAGAAGTATCATTTCTCCTACATTGTTGAACACTGTATCCATCATGACGGTGAAGTTTTCATACCACATGTTACTAGCACTAGGGTTCCGATAGAGATAGCTAACTACAATGGGTCTGTGATTTTGTAGCTTAACTTCCAAAACTATGCATTCTACCTCCTTAGTCTCTAAGTCTAGTCTACGGTGAACATTTAGTGAATCACTGACGTAGACCGCTATACCCGTCTCTTGTTTACAATGTGGGTCTCTTCTAATAACTCTAAAACCGTTGATATGTATATCATCATCTGTAATGTTGTCATTTAATCTACTCTCACTAAGGCCGAACATGTGAAAACCTTGACTAAGAATAAGGGACAGTTCGGGCAGTTTTCCCAGAAGATGGCATATATTCAAATGTCCTAATTTAAGCCCAGTTTTAGTGAGCCAATGCTCACGTGTGTCAGACATATCAATACAGTACAATATCGGTTCTGTCAATACCACAGTATTTTTTAAAACTGCAACAATAACAATAATTATGACAATAAGCAAGTAAAATTAGTTACAAAAACACATTATTAATGGGAGTAAAAGAATAAACGACTGAAATGAGAGAGAGTATAAAGGAAAGTTGAATTAAAATTTCTCAACTCACATACACCACCACCTCGCTTACAGTTAAGCAGATTTAAGCAGTATTATAACTAGCCCAAATAGTAGACTACAAATGTGTAACTCGATATCCAAGTCAGTGTTTATAAATGTATCTGTGTGACCCACTGCTGATCCAGTGGGCAGAACAGTAACAGTGAAATAAACGCAGAATATAAGAATGTAAGAATATAGCAAATATATTATTATTATTATTTAAAAAATAGTAATAATATAATAGATTTCAATAGAAGATTTTACTAAGTTGCTACGCTAACAACAGTAATAGGGGAAAAAAATACTAAAACCAGAGAAAGAGAGAGAGAGAAAAAATAATAAAACAATAATGTTTTAAGCAATTGACACACACTTCCACTTCACTTACAGCTAAGCAAAGTTAAACAATAATAAAACACGCCTAAGAGATGGACTAAGCACTGCAATTTTTCACACAAGTCAATGTTTGTATCTGTAGTCGTGTGACCCACTGGTCGAGTGGCAACACGGTAATAAGCAATATATATATATATAAGAATATATAAAACGCTTAAGGTATAGGCTTTTTCAGCTGAGATACGGTATACGGTTTTTCTTAACGGGTGTGGTATCCAGCTGGTGTATACTGCAAAGACATCATGAACGCTTGTCGGAGAATTCCTGGACTAAAGCGCATGAGATGAAGAAGGTCTGGATTCCAGTTCAGTGGATACTTTTGTCGTTCAGATATGTAGCTGTTTGTAAGTGTAGTCTCCAGTCCTTGGTTGGCAGAAGCCTGGTGAATACCGGTGGTGTTTTCGACGGGAGTTTCCCTGCTAGGAAGAGGAGGAAACGTGTCTTCATAGCTATCCCCCTCCTGTGCAAAGGTGGGTGTATGATGTTGTGGTCTATTTCCATGTGGTGGCATGTATCCTCTCGGGGTGGAGGCAGATTGGGCGTCAGGCTTGCGCGAACTTGTATAAATGGTGGCTGATTTACATCTTTTGGCATAATAATCTGACGGAGTAGAGACAATTGTTCTATGCACTTCTGTGTTGGGTGTATGCAATGTTCTGGCTGGATACTTGATATTTTTGGCTAGAAGGCTGGTGCCCAAAATGGACGTGTGGATCTGATCCTTATACAAACTCTTTTTTGGTGCACCAGACTGTGCTGTAAAGCACGGTGTGTTATTTATAAAAGTTAACTTGTTGTGATGGCAAAAGTTCTCCAGAGTTTTGTTGTTTATGTCTGCCAGGCCACGCTGAGAACCCGAGCAGGGCGGAATTATGGACGAGAAAAATGTAGAGGATTTAGGAAAAGTGTGACGCAATAAATTTAGTAAAGTCCCCAGCTGAGAAGCCGTGACACGTTTGTCATTCATCGTGTCATTTATTCCTATGTGTACGGTGGTTTTCTCTATGTTGTTGTTTTTTGGTAATCTGCGTACCCAGTCTACTAGTCTATCCACTCCAGCACCTGGTAGCGGAATAACGGACACTGCATCATTGTCTGATGTGGTCATTCTGTCACCGTACACACCTTTCATTAGAGAGTCCCCAATAATTAGGTGCGTACAATTAGATCCTATCATTTGCGTCTGTTGCTTGAGAGAGTGTCTTGACTGCCGCTTTTGCCATTGATGGCTTTCATTCAGAAGCTCATAGGATGTTTTGTCTACCTTTGCGCTGGATGTTGGCTCTGTGTGGATGGACTGTTTACTTTCTGACTGACTCAGCGAGGCATCAAACCTATTGGTGATTTTGACGTCAATAGGGTAGATATTACGTGTACCCTGTTCAGTTTTGTCAAGTCCATTTGCCTTTACTTCTGGACATTTTGCCCCTGAAGTTGGATGGACAGTAATGGGGCTGTCAGTTTGGACTGCCAGCTCAGCAACTAATGCAGGTTGCAAAGGTTCTGCAGGATGTTGCTCATTTGCCAGTATTGTCCCCTGTTTCACAACCGAGAATGGTTGAACAGGGACTGGGCTGCCAGTTTGCGTACCTATATTAGAAGCTGAAGTAAGTTGTAGCGATTCAACAGTTCGTCTCAGCGATACGTTCTCTTCTTTTAGGAGCTTTATTTCAGCTTTGAGCTCATGTTGATCAGCACTGTTCTGATTGTTTCTTTCAGTGACAGAGGCAACTGTGGCAATAAGTGTCTTTAGGCTTTTCTCTAGATCTCCAATGCGACTCTGGCAATCACATGTTGGGATGTTGATGACAAAGGCGTTCTCTGGGTCTGCCAGAGTGGTGGTATTTTCGTTTGGTTCAACTTCAACATCTTTGGCAAGCACCATTGGGTACTCGATAGCTAGCAGAGCCGGTCGACCTGCAGCTACTGAAGTGTCATCACATGCAGTGATTTGCAGTAAGTTACCACTATTAACTAATGTACTGTCCATCGTTGTAAGAACTGACTGAGCAGGTGTGGGCTATCTCAATTAAGCTGGATATGTTGGAAACAAGGGGTGTATTTAAATACTCCCTACATGTTTGCTGGGCTGTCTTTTCAAGTTCGGAAAATTCGTTATCCAACCAGGCACGAACCGCAATGCAAGAGCCCTGAGCCAACAGCTTGTTTTTGGTGTGATAGAGGTGAATTGTAATGACTGGTGTGATTATTTTGTCCTCTACGTGAGCTCCTTGCTTATCTGTCCTGCTATCGATGTGCTCCTGTTGATAGGATTTCAGGAGACAAGACCGAAACACCTCATAGTGCAATGTGTTATTAAAGGTGATTGTTACACATTTACCCTCATTGGTGTGCTTGAAAATAATGTCTGGGACATCTTGACACTTGTTGAGCTTTCGACGAACAGAACGCGCTGTGTCGAGTGTGTAGTTTTTAGTAACGCCTGGACGCAAACCAGCTCGTCCCCTGCCACCCTCGGTGAACTCCGCAACCGAGGTCTCACTGTCAGACATGACTAGAGGCACGACAGGTCAAAGGTTCAATAACACAACTGTTCCCCATTCAAAACAGTCAAGGTGGCCACACATTCCAACACCTGTGTTGAGGTTGGTCGGTTAAATTTATTCCTGTATCCTGATTGGTCCAATCGAATCACAGAGTCTCTAATTGTTACTTCTATATTCTCATAAACTCCATATTTCCTTGAAATATAACAAAAAAACACACTTAAAAGCTGTGTCATACTCTTCATTGCAAAGAGACGATCACACTGATATGTAATTCCATGCATAATCCCATGTCGGAACAGTGCATTTCATGAAATAACAACTCGGACGAAAGAGGTCGCGTAAACACGTCCGTCGGCTGCAGATGATTTCAATAGATAGATAGATAGATAGATAGATAGATAGATAGATAGATAGATAGATAGATAGATAGATAGATAGATAGATAGATAGATAGATAGATAGATAGATAGATAGATAGATAGATAGATAGATAGATAGATAGATAGATAGATAGATAGATAGATAGATAGATAGATAGATAGATAGATAGATAGATAGATAGATAGATAGATAGATAGATAGATAGATAGATAGATAGATAGATAGATAGATAGATAGATAGATAGATAGATAGATAGATAGATAGATAGATAGATAGATAGATAGATAGATAGATAGATAGATAGATAGATAGATAGATAGATAGATAGATAGATAGATAGATAGATAGATAGATAGATAGATAGATAGATAGATAGATAGATAGATAGATAGATAGATAGATAGATAGATAGATAGATAGATAGATAGATAGATAGATAGATAGATAGATAGATAGATAGATAGATAGATAGATAGATAGATAGATAGATAGATAGATAGATAGATAGATAGATAGATAGATAGATAGATAGATAGATAGATAGATAGATAGATAGATAGATAGATAGATAGATAGATAGATAGATAGATAGATAGATAGATAGATAGATAGATAGATAGATAGATAGATAGATAGATAGATAGATAGATAGATAGATAGATAGATAGATAGATAGATAGATAGATAGATAGATAGATAGATAGATAGATAGATAGATAGATAGATAGATAGATAGATAGATAGATAGATAGATAGATAGATAGATAGATAGATAGATAGATAGATAGATAGATAGATAGATAGATAGATAGATAGATAGATAGATAGATAGATAGATAGATAGATAGATAGATAGATAGATAGATAGATAGATAGATATATAGGAAAACAGGTGCAGGGATAGGTGACTACATGCATACCTAGATGGAAATATAGAGGAAGGGCTTTGGATGCATACATTGATAGATAGTACTTAACGAGTCTTATTCTAATTGTTTCTTTAAAAAATGCATTATGGTTTTTTAAAAAGATTATGCCGACATTTTTCAAGTACAAAAATCTACATTTATTAATGCGCAAAGTTTACACTTATTCCAAAACAGCCATGCCGTCTTCTTTTGGAACATCCGCTTAGCTCTTCATCTTCAGATCATGAATTCTGGTCTGAATATATGGGTTGCATTACGCAAATTAAAATGAAAATATGTGATTAAACAAAAAGTAGACAGTGCTAGAATTACACAGGTTAATTAGTAAAGAATAAAATTTCCCACAAGGAACGTATATTTAATTATGATCCACAACTGCTCATTATCAAGTGCACGCCAACTGTGGCTGTATTCCGACTGGCCATTCGGCAAGAAGTCTCGCATTCAAGCTGACAATCTTAACTTTGGCCTATTTTTGAGGTAGAGCTTATATCAGAGACAGCCTGAAAAATCGCGCTGTTTTTTTTTTAACAGTTAGGGAGACAGATCGGTAAATAGACTAGATTTGTGAATAGATGTATTTAGACTTGAAAACAGTCCAAAAGACTGACACAGTAGAGTAGATATGTATGTTTGTATTCAAGTATCCAAAAAGGTTTCAAACAAATAAACAGGAACTAAGACAGACAATTTTACTGACAGAGCTGTCGAACACACAGACATGCCAACTTACAATCCCCCTGTTTCAGGAAAGGGTTGCAGTTGCTGTCTCTTGGAGCAATAAAGTCCATCCCATCGCCCTTAATGCACTCAATATCCAGACGAGACCTGCGCCATTCTTCCTCGCAGAAATCCTGAAAGTGAAGTAACTAGCTTAAGGCAAACTGTGATCCGGTTTGATGTTCCAGCAAATGAGTGTGAAATTCAATGAATGCAGGCAGAGAGTTGCGCCGATGACATGGTAGAAAGAGGATGTTAAAGTGATGATGTCACAGATGTTTTCATTAGGCCATCCTAGACGAGATCAGGTACTACATGTAGAGACAATTTTCTAAGACTTTTGCTGTTATTGCATGTTATCTAAGCATCCTCCTCTTCCTCCTCCTTCTCTTCTTCTTCTTCTTCTTCTTCTTCTTCTTCTTCTTCTTCTTCTTCTTCTTCTTCTTCTTCTTCTTCTTCTTCTTCTTCTTCTTCTTCTTCTTCTTCTTCTTCTTCTTCTTCTTCTTCTTCTTCTTCTTCTTCTTCTTCTTCTTCTTCTTCTTCTTCTTCTTCTTCTTCTTCTTCTTCTTCTTCTTCTTCTTCTTCTTCTTTTTCTTCTGCTTCTTCTGTCTGTCTGTCTGTCGGTCGGTCGGTCGGTGGGTCGGTCGGTCGGTCGGTCGGTCGGTCGGTCGGTCGGTCGGACGGTCGGTCGGTCGGTCGGTCGGTGGGTCGGTGGGTCGATCGGTCGGTCGGTCGGTCGGTCGGTCGGTCGGTCAGTCGGTCGGTCGGTCGGACGGTCGGTCGGTCGGTCGGTCGGTCGGTGGGTCGGTGGGTCGATCGGTCGGTCGGTCGGTCGGTCGGTCGGTCGGTCGGTCGGTCGGTCGGTCGGTCGGTCGGTCGGTCGGTCGGTCGGTCGGTCGGTCGGTCGGTCGGTCGGTCGGTCGGTCGGTCGGTCGGTCGGTCGGTCGGTCGGTCGGTCGGTCGGTCGGTCGGTCGGTCGGTCGGTCGGTCGGTCGGTCGGTCTGTCTGTCTGTCTGTCTCTTTTTCTTTTTCCAATACCTGTCTGTTCTTGTATTGTATATAATATTTTTACGGCTTCAGTGTTTATTTACATAAAAAACTCAGGGAAGTCTTCCCAGTCGTCTTCAACCTTCTTATGTGTGACAAACATCACATCATTTTTAAGTCTACGAATGCGACTTTAACTTGTGTATGACAAACCTTACCTTGTTTGTCAGTCTCCGAATGCGAGGTAAAAATGTAACTTGTCTGTGTCAAACCTTACCTCGTTTGTTAGTCTACGAATGGTTCTAAAGTTAAACCCGCCGCTGAACGGGCAAAAACTGGCTTCGTTGTTTTTGGGCGCTGAAACATAAACATAGGGATGGTAGTGAAGTTTTATTTTTTGGGTTTTTACTTACGAAAATATAACAGCTAGATGAAAATTAAAATTACAAATCCAATGGTACCTCATTTAAGCCTGTAAGTCGATTCTAAGCGGAGATATTAACATTTTAGTGGCGGACACCACGACAGAAAAATTGTAGTGGAAATCCATAAAACATGGCTTCCGGTTGCGACCCAGTGAGATGAAATGACTCAATGTTTGCATTTTACGGCCATAACTTTTTTGTTTCTGAACGAATCCCTTAGCAACCATATATTGCTAGAATCGGGACAGTGAGATCTAACCGTTTATGCATGTCTCAATTACATACACTACGATATGCGCCTATTCAACATAGGAAAATGTCTGCAGGCTGATTATTTTTCATCTAAAACCTTATACATTTACAGTTGTCTGCCAACGAGCCTGGCTTAAAACATATCATATTGTGTGTCCTGGCAAGGCGAACATAAAGATCATATAAATGTGCCAATGTCAGTTGACGTGACCTAATTAAAAATTCCGGAACCCCCCCCCCCTTTTGCAACAGCGATGTCACCCGGGGTGGTCTATCTCTGCACAGTAATGACACCTGGGGTGGTTGTTCCCCCCTCCCCCCCCACAGTGATGATACCGGGATGGCCACACCCACTTCCTGCTACCTTCTTTCCCTGGTATCTCTCCTCTTCTTTCTTTCTTTTTCCTTTCCTTTCTTTTTCCCCAACTTTCAGTGTCGACTTTCTTTTCTTAGTCTCTTTTTTTATTCCTCTCTCCTCATCCTGCTCCCTCTCTTTCTCAACTTTCTCTCAATCTTCTACTGCCCCTCCCCCCCAACTCTCCGTTCTGTATGGTAGAAGAAAACATGAGCCCACTGGTAGTACACGGCCTGTTTTCATAATGGGTCAGTGACAGTGTTAACAACAGGGCAAACACAACAGGTGTGTTCATTTCTGGGAATCAGGTCAGGTCGGATTTTTTTTCTCTTTCAAAAATGACCTTGGCTCCCATGTCCACCCAGCATTGAATTTAAGAAATAGATCTATAGCAGCCACACGCGGACAGCCAAGCATGGGAGGGTTGCCAATGGGATTTTTTTCAAACCTGAAGCTAAGCTTATGTCAAGAGGTGAATCAACCAAACCCTGCACAGTAGACTCGTCGTGACGTTGACGCCCCTAGCGGGCAGGTCACATTTCAAATTTAAAACCGTCCGGTGGGTATATAGTCAATTATATTGATATATACCTCTATCTGGTGGAACAGATATTTCTATACCCTCTAGTTGTTTTGAAAAGTCTACATTTTCAAACTTGCAACTGTGGGATAAATATTTTCTGGAATAATATCCCGAATACCTGGAAACCTTTTTACTCCTTGGTGTACTTATACGGGACTTTTTTTTCTAGAGACGCAAAGCGAGATCAGGCAGGGTCATTCTTTGCCTGACTTCCTAGGTGTGCAGAAGTATGTCACCCCTCTGATTAAATCTTGGCGCATTCAAAATACCAGTTTAATCTTTGAAGGATTCCTAAGCTTGGATAAGTTGATTATAGTTTACGAGTACCATGATATATGTCTCTATAAAGTTAGCCGCTGCTGCAGGGAGGAAAGATTCAGCAGTGTGACCGCACAGAACTAGGTTGTTCTTGGTGTCCAGACACTCAAGGCCCTGAAATCAAACCTTTCCCTTCGCAGGCTAATAGTTTGTGCCCTACCTGACCCACACCATTTTAAATATATTAAACTCAGCAAGTTAATTATTCTCTAACCAGCCGACAGAGTTTGTGTCAAATAGCGGACATATTTAACTGGGTCACACTTCAGCCAGCTAGGCACTGTGACGTTAGAAGTTTTTTTTTAGCACAACAACACTGATTATGCAGTGGGCAGAATGTGGAGGTATAAAATATATATATATATGTGTGAGAGAGAGAGAGAGAGAGAGAGAGAGAGAGAGAGAGAGAGAGAGAGAGAGAGAGAGAGAGAGAGAGAGAGAGAGAGAGAGAGAGAGAGAGAGAGATGGGATGTATATCTACAAGTGCAGAGGTGGGCGAGGAGAGTTGATGTCCTATGTTTGATAGAGTCCACCTGTCTCTACTCTGCTTCTCGTCTCTTGTCCCTGTTACTGACTGAACAACAGAGATGATATTTAGAGATTTATACTGTCTCATTATCCTGAAAACTCTCCTCTGAATGATTACTAATGTGGATGTTAATAAACTGAGCTTGACATGTAACCCCTGAGATGACTGCTAATTCTGAGTTCCTTCTTGATACAGAATGGTATCTCATTGGAGGCCAGGCAGTGAATCAGCAGTCCACAAAAACACCTACAAGGAAGTCACCAATGTCCAAGCCAGTGGTGGGCATCCAATTGTAAACCAAACTTTTGTCATCCATTAGGGAAATCCTCCAGTTGGTCTATGGACAACATAATGGGTGTTGTACCTTCACCATCATTTATGCGGAAGCTTGTTTGTGCCTCAAGTGATTGACTTGGTACCCGAGATCCTCTCCAGGAGCGTGGGTGTATCACCAGTGTTCGAGTGTCTAGTGTGGGACTGTCTTCAACGTAACAACACAGTGGCTGAATATTTAGCAAGTTCAAGAAACCAGGGATTCAGATAAGTGTGGTCAATTGGTTTATTGCCGGGCTTCACTGTTAATCGTCCACATGATCATGATGATGATCTAGGCGGACCTTGGGAATCTCTCACGCATTCAGTCAGATCTGTTTTGAAGTTTTTGTCCTTCCTATCACTCTGGGTTCTTGAAGTTCTTTGCTGATTCTTATATAATGTATGTGTTGCATTTATTACATGTTCAGAAAGTTTCATTATTAACTTGAGTGTCCATCATTCACTGTTCAAACTGTCTAGCTTTTATGTTTGTGTGATTAGTAAGTTTAATCTGTGTTAACATGGCTGTGATAGTATACTATCATATCCTGGAGGCTTTCTTGTTATAATAGTAGGGGTGTCCAGCCAAGTTGCGATTAGGATTAGTAGATATTCTGTAGTGCCAGAACTTAATTTGCCCTACTCCTAAAATAAGTTGAGAGTATATTGGCCAATACGAGCCGACGCCTCAACATTATTTTATTTCAGAGTTCTGTTGGTTCTTAAGGAGAAATCCTTAAATCAGGCACGCGACACGAGCGGTATGTGACAGCTTACCAAAAACTTAAGCAATATATAAGAAAAAAAAATTGACAAATAGTACATATTTTATAGTTAATTTTATAATTACGAAATGAAACATTTACCCACTTTTATATAAGGATATATATGTTAAAAAAAAAAAAAAAAGATTCCAAAATCTTAACCCAAGGTGTCGTAAAAACCCAGTTCTTGGGGGAAAGACCAAGTACTGGCAGGCCTGATGAAAGGGAACGCTGTCAGCGCTGCTGTTGTTTCTCGACCACTTAGATTTACCAATTCCGACTGAAAATTCCGTGGATTCTAAATAATAACAGACGTATTAAAAAATGCTACAAGAGTTGTAGATGTTTAAAAAGTAACTCACTTAACATTATTAATTTACTAAGTATGTGAAGTAAATTACTAAAGAATAATCTTAGAAAATGCGCAATGATGGCCGAAATTAATTATTGGGATTTGAGGGTGATCAGGAAAAAAAATATCCAACAGAGAATGCGAAGGGCTCTAAATAATGACAGATGCATGAACAAATGCTACAATGGTTGTGGATTTTTTTTAAATGATTAAAATAACGTTAGCTAATTTAAAAATTATTTTAATTATAAAGCGGGAAAAACGGTCTCCTAGTGCAAACATATTGAATTCAAAGCCAAAACAGTGATGCCACTAAACAATTTTTTTAAACATGTGCTGTATTGCCAATCTTTGTGAAATTTCCCACACTTATATAAAATTTAACGCAGAATTCAAAAATACAACACACATTGCGGTAATCTGGCTAATTAAAAAGATATTTACGAAATTACTTACCGTTAGTGGTTTTAAAGCCAAAACAGTGATGCCACTAAACATTTTTTTTAAACATGTGCTGTATTGCCAATCTTTGTGAAATTTCCCACACTTATATAAAAATTAACGCAGAATTCAAAAATACAACACACTTTGCGGTAATCTGGCTAATTAAAAAGATATTTACGAAATTACTTACTGTTATTCACTGCGTGCTGCCAAAAAAAAAATCGATTTATTTTATACGCGTCAAAACCATCTCAAGTCAAAGCCTGGCATCTCTACAATAACTTCTTATAACTTTTCCGATTTTATCTTTCACGTAAAGAGCACAGAAAAATAATTTCTGAATAACAGACAATTGGTTTTCAAATTTTCGGGTCGCAATCGCGTCTATAGATACCGACGAAAATGTATAGCAAAATAAACGAAACAAAACGATCCATTGCTATACCTACATGATAAACAATATAATACAATGTATGTCTATTATAGAAATGTACATTATTATATGAAAGTGAATGTCGGCGTCTGTGGCTTAGCCTTTGCAAATGCGCTTTGAAATGCCGGGGTGCTGGGTTCGATCCCAACTGCCGACGATTTGTCTTTGCGTTGGTTTTGACAGTGGTACCGAGAACTGACCATTCTGAGAGCAATGGCAAACCACTAAACGTACAATTTGCCTAGAAAAAAACCCACAACAGCCAAAATATCCTGGGTTGGTTATGGAATGTCATGTAAAGGAATCGCAACTAACATTTTAAAAATATTTATTATCTCAGCGAGTAGCCGTGGTGCAGCGGCACTTCGCTTTCCTTCCGATCCGTAGGTCGTGAGTTCAAATCCAAACAGCGATGGACTTTTTATCAAAAATGATCTTGGCGACCCAGCTTTAAAAATGTGAACCAGGTACAGTCCTGGGAAGTTGAAGTGACCGGTAGGATGCTGATAAACACCACCCATAAAGTGCTGATTGGTCTATACAAAACAGGTCTAGCCCTATATGCCCTTGAAGACTGGAAACAGTATCCTTTACTTTGCTTTTACTACTATTTTATCATAGGAGATTATATACCTCGACCCAGCCTTGAGTGGGTACCGGGTGCAGTCCCGGGAAGTAAAGGCGATCGGCGTGATGCTGACTACATGACCCATCTTGTGCCTATCGGTCTATAAAAATATAGGTCTAGCCCTATATGCTTAAAGGCGTGAAAAATGGTCCGTTACGTTACTTTTACAACAAGGTTATATTACAACTTGTTTATATTAAATCACCATAAGACACTACATTGTTTAAATAGTTTCTCTCAATGTTGTCCCACTCCAAAATCAACATATCACGTGAAACTACAACTTGCATTTTTTGGTAATTCTAATAGTCACACATGCACAAATCCAACTACAGACTCTGCCACACACACACACACACACACATATACGCGCGCCCACACACCCACCCACCTACACACACACACACACGTATCCACCACCCACCCAATCTCCCCCCCCCCCCCGCACACACACACACTGTAATGTTGTGAATTCCCGTGGAAATGCCAGAGAGTTCCCGATTTTGGGGGGGGGGGGAAACAAGG
Organism: Candidula unifasciata; assembly: GCA_905116865.2. Classification (NCBI taxonomy): domain Eukaryota; kingdom Metazoa; phylum Mollusca; class Gastropoda; order Stylommatophora; family Geomitridae; genus Candidula; species Candidula unifasciata. The sequence continues at coordinate 406,943 of CAJHNH020000924.1, read as the reverse complement.
TCAGAGGTCCAATAAAACAACTCACACACACTCATACCCACACACCCTCACACACACCACAACACAACACAGCATCATCATCGTCATGTGCCTTGCCGATAAACATAGCCGGTCATGTTTTACACGACCTCCACACATTCACCAGAATCACTGATCGAGTCAGTGTTCTCACCCCATAATCTAGCCAAGCCATCCATGTGTTTATATCTTTGTGTTTTGCTCTCTCTCTCTCTCTCTCTCTCCTCCCCTCCCCCCCCCCCCAATAATAATCTTGCTAGTCGTCTCCAACTTCTCGAGTTCATTCTATCTGATAGCATCTCCAAACAAATACCGACTGACCACGTCTAAATGCTCGTACTAATTTAGGTTTATATGTATGGCACATACTTCAGACTCTCATTTTTAAGCACCTTCTCCTTCTATATGTATCCACTTTTGAAGCTCATCTATCTGTCATGTTTACCAGAAAATAATTCATAATACTTATAATAATTGTTGCTTAAAAATACGCTGGGACTTTTTCTAGGGTTATGTTTTGTTTTTCTTTCTTTAAGGGATACCGAAAGCTACATTTATTCTTGAGACAATTCTACATTTGTTCATATAATGTCATGTCATCTTCTTCTGGAACATCGTCATTATACTTCAAATAACTAAAACTGTACGTTGAAGCATGCACCACGTCCGTTCATTGTCAAGTGTGCACCAGTGTTGTCTGTACTCCGACTTGCCATTCTGCAAGAAGTCTCTCATTCTAGCTGACAACCTTAGCTAGGGCTTATGTTTCTGTAGGAAAGAGCTTATAGTAAAAACATCATAAAAATCGTCTAGGGTTTATTTTGGGTTAAGTGTCATTTCCTCTGTAACACGGTATCTACGTACATGTGCATCTTGCGATCTTCCAACATCCATATCTCTGCAGCCGGTTTTGCCATTTGTGGGTCGCTGTGAGAAAAGAGGTTGTAAGTTCCCATGCTTAAAAGCCGCATGAGTATTGTGCTCACCGCGAAGTGTGCAGGTCATCATCAGTCAACAGGTACTTTACAGAACGTCGCTCTCGTCACGGCACGCTTGAAAATCTTTCTTACTTTAGCCAATTATCCAGCCCTATGTGCTTTCATAGCCAATGCACCTTCATTGTTTTGTATCGGTTCTTCCGTAATATACTATCTACATGACGTCACAGGACAGTCAAACATTTTAGAGGGTGGTAAGACTGGGTTTCCCGGCTTTCTGATACTTTTAACGACTCCAAAACATCTAGAACTGGCCATAACCCCAACCCACCTACGCCCCACGAGAGAGCGCAGCCTAGGTCCCACGACTGCATGCAGCCTAGGTCCTACAACTGCATGCAGCCTAGGTCCCACGACTGCATGCAGCCTAGGTCCCACAACTGCATGCAGCCTACCTACCATCCCCTGAAATATTATACTGTCCCGTGACCTGTGGATTTCCACTGTTTGGGGTAGGATTTTAAAAAAGCACCTTTGTATCCACCTTCTCGGTCCTGTTTTCCAGAAACTGTGCCGTCCATCACCATTCTCACAAGACCACTGTTGCGTTGAACATGACCAAAATACTTCAGCTTTCAGGACAGGATTCTGTTTATGTGTGCAGGTAGGATTTTTTTTTATTTTTGGCCCTATCGAGGATCGATCCTCCCTGTCCGAAGGTTCTGCATGAGAGCCAAACGTTCTAACCACTCGGCCAACGTATATACCAAAAATTCCAATGGACACATACTTCCATGCAGCATTTTCAAGTATATCGATCTATCCTGTTACACTGCTCAACCTTTACATAGCCCTTCGCCCACCTTTGATATATCTCCACTCCCACCCTTTATAAACTACAAATCCTGCCCTTCTTAATTTAAAATGCCACTCCCAGATTGGATATCACTTCACTCCCACCCTTGATATAACTCCGCCATGCCTCCCTTCCACCCAGGGAGATACATCCCCTTCCCAACATCGATATAATTCTACTTCTGATATAACTCCACTTTCTCTGATATAATTACACTTTCTCTATGATAATTCCACTTCTACCTGTAATATATCTTCACCCATACCCTTGACATAACTCCAGTGTCTCTGATATAATTACTCTTTCTCTGTGATAATTCCACTTCTACCTGTAATATATCTTCACCCATACCCTTGACATAACTCCAGTGTCTCTGATATAATTACTCTTTCTCTGTGATAATTCCACTTCTACCTGTAATATATCTTCACCCATACCCTTGACATAACTCCAGTGTCTCTGATATAATTCCACTTCTTTTTCTGATATCCCCACTCAAACACCTTAAAACCAGCCTTAAAATAACTTCCCTTCCATCCTAATATAACATTACTTACACACTTCACATAATTACACTTCCACCCTTTAGTTAATTCCACTTCTACCGTTTGCAAAACTCCACTTCCATCCTTTACAAAACTAAACACTCCTCATAATTCCACTTCCACCTTTTACATAATTCCACTTCTACCGTTCGCAGAACTTCACATTACATCTTTTTCAAAACTCCAGACTTCCACTTCCACACTTCATACAACCCCCTCCCCCTCATATAACCACTTTAACCCTTCACATAAATCAAAGTCCACCTACGATAAAACACAGTTGCCAGGGCACTCACCGGTCCACGGCCACTCGTCCAGTCGAAGTCCGCCACTGTCACAGAGATCTGGATCATTTGTGTTACTCAGGGGTCCTTGACAATATAAATATATATATACAGTTCAATTTCATTGCATATATATATATATATATATATATATATATATATATATATATATATATATATATATATATATATGTGTGTGTGTGTGTGTGTGTGTGTGTGTGTGTGTGTTTAAAAAATAATACATCATAATACAAATAGATGAATGCTGATACTGGCTGAAGCTTTAACATTAAAAATGAACAATCCCCAATTTTGTAAACAGAAGGCAATCGTTAAAAATTCAAAGTTACCCTGGCAAATCAGTTGGCACTTGTGAACTTAGGCGATTAGATGGACAGTGCATGGAGAGAGACTACGTGATTTCAATTTCAGTGGAATTAATTCATTTTCTCTATTTTATTTAAACGTTGATATATCTTGTATGGTAATGCACATGACGAGATGCAGCGGAATATCCCAGGCAATATATTAAGCAATTTATTGTGTCCCCACTATTTAAACTCACTATTCCCCAACGTGATCACTGATTTTGTCTTTTTTTTTCTCCATATAATTCCTCCTAGACAATTCGTTTCTGTCGCTTTGATTTTTCTTTTTTGTTCTTTTGCTGTTAGCCACCTTTGCGTCCTAGACAATTTCCACCGTATTACAGATAATATTCATAATTATCTGTTTGAAAAGAGTATTTATCAAGTATCAGACACTGAAATCATATACCATGATCTATTGGCCAACGAGTGACTCTGTTAATGTGTTTTTTTTCCGGCTAACGAAGATATTCTTTGCTTTTGTTCGACCTTGGGTAACGAATGAAGATTCGGCTAAAGAATGTTTCGGTGAATGAGTCCGCTAACATAATGCGGTCCCTTTGTGAGCTAGGGTTTCACGATAATCACGGGGTGTCCTGTAGAAGACAGAACAACCAATTTTATTTGTGAAGAGTCACATAACGGGCACGCAGGCCAGTCAAATCACATACTAGGCACGCAGGCCAGTTAAACCACATACAGGCCAATCAATCTGACACTGTCAAAGGAAGCTGTCTTGATGGATAGTTTGATAGAAAGATGGTGTAATAGAAGAGACAGACAAATAGACAGGTGAACGAACGATCGAACAAAAGAAGTTTATTTCGAAAGGTAACAAACTGGCCAGGCGGGCCAAATATTCATCTTTCGTGCAACAATTGTACTTTATCCAGAAACCATGTTGTGTTCATAAAACGGTATATATGATATACAAATGAAGCAGTATGGATCGTGTCGGCGTCTGTGGCTTAGGCGTTGCGAACGCGCTTCGTAATGCCGGGGTGCTGGGTTCGATCTTAGCTACAGGCCTTGCGCCTTGCGTTAGTTTCGACAGTGGTATCGAGAAGCCGACCGTCCAGTAAGCAATGGCAAACTACTGGACGTAAATTTGCCTAGAAAAACCACAACAGCCAAACGATGTTGGGGCTGATTCTGCTATGTCCTGTAAAGGATACGCAACTAACTTTTTGACTTAGTATGGATGGTAACTGCCTTTTTATACCATCTTGTGTAAGCGTCAGATTTCATGTGGGTTCCGGGCCCACTGTGGGGTGAAACAAGAAAAGCCCCAGTGCGCGCTAACAGACATGTTGTAACAGTCGACCAGTTAAGGGTGTTTCCATCCGAGTAGGAGTGTCTCTGTCTGACAGTATGGAACAAATAGTCAGCATATAAATATGCCAGTTTTGTGAAATGGATGTGTACGCAAATTACGTTCTGGAACAAGACTATAACGTCTATAAGTGGACGAACAACCAAAACTTGCCCCTGCAGTTTACAATCGTTGATCGCTAAGAAGAAGAAAACATCAAAGGAAGCGGGGAAGAGAGGAACAGAAGCTTCTATGAACACATTTCATAAAGGGGACCCGATGAATTACTTGGTAGATGAAACAAAAATATAGAGGTGTTGATTTTCCTCTGAGATGTTTCATTTCAGTGAGTTCGCGTATTTTTGTTTGTAATTGTTACATTATTGTTGTGTACTGATGAAGACTTTGTAGCCGCAACGTTCACATGTCCTTCCTGGTTGGATAATAGGAATTGCCTAGTTCTACTTTTCTGTTGTTTTGATATCTTTCTACCATATTCACGAATCTATTCTCCATTGTGAAATTAAAGTCGCCAGCATCGTGGGATTATTTAAACGTCATCATTTAACATCATTACAAAGTTGATTATTCCCGTATCCCATAACGCACTTACAATTTTGGTAACAATTCGGCAAAAGTATATTTCCCTATCCCACTAGTCCATCTATTTCCGAACATCTTGGAAACCATACGACAGGGGAAATAACCCCACAATCAATGACCGTTCTAATAGAATATATCTATAACTAGATCGCCATACCTTCTTTACTTTCTATCTGCCACTACGAGATTAATCACCCTCTCCTTGGGAGATTCTTGAAGTGGGAGGAAATATCGAGTTTGACTCAGTGCATTCGTTTCCTGTATATACAATTTCTGTTCGACTATATAATGACCTCTACACTTGTGGTCTCCCCTTGATAAGGGAGTTAATCAAAATTATTTCATTCTTAATAGGAAGAGATTGTAAAGAGTAAAGATCCGTGATAGATAACATATTCTTTAATTCCGTGTTCGTTATCGCAGTCTTTCTGTACTGGGCTTGTAGTCGAGGCAACAATTTCTCACTCTCCTAATTTAAAAAAAAAATTATTTTTGTTGTTGGCGTCTTTCCATATTTCCCAACGATTTCCACAGCACAAGCCTGGACTGTAACGTAAAGACCATATGTTGACGAAGCAACATGATCTCCCTTCCCGGCCGGCGTTGTTTTCCCGAGAAGAGACAGGTTAGACAATGAACAAAGCTAATTCAGAAAATTTGATTTCAGGACTTTATTCTGCAGGTACCAGTACCTGATCAGATGCAAAGACAAGCTTTAGTGATAAAGTAAGGCGTTTGGAAGACAGTCTTCATGAATACTCAATCAGCTAGACAACCAAATTCTATACTGCAAAATTTTGTCAAAATACAAGATTGCTGTATAGAATCATAAGGGAAAATGTTTTAGCAAAGGAAATCTACCAGGCGTCGAGACTCAGGTTCAGTAGATGACCATGAGACAGGAAACCAAACCACCAGTAATAACAGCACGAGAGGGACCAGGTTTGCAGCAGAGATGAGCACAGGGATGAAGAAGAAACAATCCTACGTTCCGATCTCAGCCGGCGATCAGACGGAGACGCCATTGATAGAAAATAGAATAGTCCGAGAAAGGCAAACAATCAGAAGTCACTAAAACAGAGCAAACCATTCAGCCAGATGTTCAAGATCGGGAATCTGGAAAAAGTACGCGCCATTCTGAACGTAATCGGCCACCGTCATTCTATGTCATTTCTACGCTGAGATGTAGATGTGCTGCTGTACCACAGGTGATGCTGCACCAGAAACTGGGTTCACACTGGTCAAGTCGAGGCCTTACTACACCTCTCCGTGGTCATTCTATAAACACGTTTTCAACCAGCAGACTGTAAAGTGTTGATAGGATCTACGTTTTGTTTAAAGTAGTTCATATTCCTGTGAGGCCAGGAACTAGTGGCTCGACCACACATAAGTCAGATCTGTGACACTGATGTACCAATGGAATTTTGGAACGAGACTTGCCCATAAGTGGACGAAAACCAGAACTTTTCTTTGGTGTTTACATCCATTGAAAGTCAAGAACATGAATAATATTAATAATAATAATAATAATAATAATAATTATTATAAAAATACGAAGAAGAAGAAAAAGAAGAAGAAGAAGAAGAAGAAGAAGAAGAAGAAGAAGAAGAAGAAGTTTGAACAACAGAAAAACATCATGGCACACGGGAAGCAGCCCATAATAATGATAAAAATAATGATGATAATAATAATAATAATAATAATGATAATGATAATACTAATAATAATAAGAATAAGAAGAATAAGAAAAATAGGAAGAAGAGGAGTATTAATAATAATAAGATGAAGACCTTTGAAGTTTGAACAACGGAAAAACATCATGGCACACGGGTAGCAACCCATAGGTACTCCGTTCTACTTTTAACTCAAGAGTCTCACGTAGCCTAGCGTAATGCACGGGCTCCGTAGCACCGGTGAGGATTCTGAAATATGTTGGATAGATTTTTAACTTTAAATTATGCCCATACTACTATTTGAGATTCCAAACTGCCAAGGGATTTTTCACGTTCGCAACATTACACACGGGCGTCTAACCTCACTACCCAGAGACCAGTGGAAATTTCTAGTAGCCCTCACTGGGGCCTAAACCCGGGACCTCCAGCACGCGAGGCGGACACCATACCTCAAGATCACACAGCCCCCGAAGATGAAGAGGAAGAAGAAGAAGAAGAAGAAGAAGAAGAAGAAGAAGAAGAAGAAGAAGAAGAAGAAGAAGAAGAAGAAGAAGAAGAAGAAGAAGAAGAAGAAGAAGAAGAAGAAGAAGAAAAAGAAGAAGAAGAAGAAGAAGAAGAAAAAGAAGAAGAAGAAGAAGAAGAAGAAAAAGAAGAAGAAGAAGACAACTATTGACAACGAAGAAGACGAAGAGGGGGTGAGGAAGAGAAGGCAGAGCAGCACCAGCAAACGACGATTTCCCATGATGATCATGTATTAGGTACTTTGTAGAACATTGTTCTAATCACAGCCTGCCTAAAAGAAACTCTTGGTCACTGTCACGCCTCTTGCACTTTCCTACCCAAGTTGTCAGTTACATCCTTTGCCCATGTTCCTACTGGTCGGCCCCTGCCATTGTGTCCTGGCTTTCCTGTTCTTTCCTATCCCTCGTGGCGCTTGATGTGACTAAAATATTCCAGTTTCCTAGAAAAGATGCTGTTTACCAGCCAATCTTCCTCGACGTTCAGATCCGTCAGGATGTCAGAATTTATGTTCCTCTTGTTCCATGTTAATCACACTTTCTATAGCAATGTCATTAAAAGTCTATGGTTGAGCATCAGCAAGGAAATAAAGTTAAAATTTTGAGAGCATGAATCTTTCCTGTAGCAACACACGGATGCGAGTTTTGGACTATCTCCCAGTCCTTCAAAAAAAAAAAAAAAAAAAAGAAATTGGGGGGCTTTTCAGCTGGAATGCTATAGAAAGATTATCAGAATACCATAGACAAAGAAGAAAAGAAACACTTACATTAAAAAAAAAAAAAAAATGAAATTCAAGAAAGACTGGCTAATAAACAGCATCATGTTTCGGAAGCGGAAATATTTTGGTCACATCATTCGACATGGTGGACTGAGGTACATAACTAAAGAAGGCACGGTACCAAGAAGGAGAGGCAGAGGCCGACCAGCACGAAGATGGGCAAAGGATATAAGTGTTTCATTGAACATGAGAGTTCACCCGGCGGAAGTGCTGGCGAGAGACAGAGAGAAACCCTGATGAGAGCAACGTTTTGCAAAGGACCTAATACACGATGATGATGATAGCATTTCAGATCAGAAGTCCCTATTTTCTTCCCAAATGACTGCCAGATAGTCTAGACTCACATCAGTATACGCGCGCCGCGGATCGGAAGGTCGTGGGTTCGCTCCCTGGTGGAGACGGACTTTTCTTCAAAAATGACCTTGGCTCCCAGGTCGACCCAGCCTTGAGTGGGTACCGGGTGCAATCCTGGGAAGTAGAGGCGGCCGGCGTGATGCTGACCACATCACCCATCTTGTGCCGTTGGTGTATAAAAATATAGGTCTAGCCCTATGTGCCCTATACGCCTAAAGGCGTGGAAAGGGTCCTTTACTTTACTTTTTACACATCAGTATGTTGCTACACGCAAGATGCATGCTTTCACAATTTTGACTTTGATTTCTTTGCTTGTGTTTAGCCACAAATGTTTCATTTTGTTTAATAAGCCACCCATACACGTCCCAAAATAACTCTTTATTACTGGCACAATCGAGCGTTCTCAATAGTTGCCAAACGATACCCAAGCAGACGAGACATGGACGCAAACCCCGATCTCTCACATCAGCAGACATTTATTCTTACACTCTGCCACCAGACGTCAGTTTATGTCTCAAATGCTATTTCTTACAAGATGAATCTGATAAATTGTGTCTTTAAAGAATCGCCCTTTCATCCGGGGCTATCACACATTAAAAAAACACATCGTGATATATTTTACCCATTTCATTTCAGATTTGTAGATTTACATTGAACCCCGAGCTTTCATAAACCTAGTTACGGGTACAGCCGCTATCACAAAAAGCTGGCTTTATGTATTATTTCCCCTTAATGAAACTGGAACATTCTTACTGGCAGAAATAGATCATCTCACTCGGTGATTCATTTTTATTCACCTCGCGTCCTTTTTAGAGATGGTGTGATATTTGTGTCGCAGTGATTCTGAAACTTTTCTTTACGGGTTCTTGAGGTCTAGACAGAGAAGTGATGTATATTTATATTGTGATATCGTTTTCAATGATTCTAAAACTGTCGTAGCTGTAAATTTGAAGTTCCAAAACTATTCTTGAGTGGTCTATAGTCATAGGACGAGAAGTAATTTATTTTAATGTATTTTGTTATACTTACGGTGAAATATACAGTGGTTCTAAATCTGTGATTTTAACAGCGGTAAGAACAATGAACTGTTCAGAAAGAAATAGCAAACTATAAAATGTAGAATTCCCTATTCTTAAAAAAAAGTGAGATGTGATGCACATAAAATTGCAGCGGGAACAAGAAGAATAGACAGAGTTATCAACCTAGAACTAACATAAATGGTAGGCACAGTCCTGGTGAATGATTTCACAGAACATCAAATAGTTAAATGATTTGGTCATGTGGTCACAATGGACCTAAACCAGCCAGCATACAGAGCGTACTACATGAGACCAGCAGTCTGCATGTGAAAAAACCAACAAAGAAAGAGATGGGCGGAAGGACTAAAAGACGGATACAAGCTCCGCAACAAGAACAAGACAGGAAACTATCTCTGTCTTCTTTCTGCGACTCCTAATGACATAGACAGTTTTTAAAGAAATCTTCCTTTCTCTTCTTTTCTCTACTCCTGAAATGCCTCCCAGCGTCAGGGCAGGAAGAGACCTCTGGACCGGCCCTTCTGTTCGCTTCGTATAAAGTACTTTTCAGTGTCTGATATTTGTGCAGTCCGTATTATGCGTGGTCGACCTGTGGCTCCGTTTCCGCTGTAAATGTACAGCACTGCTCTCTGTGGGGCCCTGTCTGTTGCCAATCTTGTTACATGGCTAAACCATTTGATTTGTTATCTACCTATAAAGTTCAGTACTGGTTCTGTGCCGGCTCTCCTCTTGATATCATCGTTCCTAATCGGGCATGTGTGTTTGTATCCGTCTGTGAGTGTGTGTGTGTGTGTGAGAGAGAGAGTGTATGCGTGTGTGTGTGAGTGCGTGTGTGTATGTACGTGTGTGCATGCGGGTGTGTGTGGAAAGAGGGGGGGGGGTGGAGATTTACGACCCCTGGTGCTACCCCCAACCTGAACGAAAATTCGAACCTGCGTCTGCTTTATGACCGCTCAATGTTTTTATAAATAAACAGAGGGGGAACCTTTGAAGCCGTTTAATATTATGAATTAATCAAGTAACAGAAAGTGTATTGATCGGCACTCATACAAAGGAGTAGATAGATAGAAGAAAACACCAGACAACATAAAAATCGAAAGCTATAGTTACTGTGCCGGCCTATGAAACTGCAAAGTACTGTAATAGGGTAAACGTTTGTTGTGTGGTTATCGCTTTCTTTACATGCATGAAACTATATTGCAGTACTCGGGGTATCCGTGATGTCTGCATTGATAACTTCTGTCACTTGTATAGATTCTATAACTATACTTGTTCATCGAGAATAACTGCCGGGATTTTCAACTGTTATTATAACAAATGTTAAACAAAGGGCCCTTATTCTACATTTGATAGAACAATGGGCCCTCGGTGGCTGGTGTGGTCAACTTCTTACGACTGAACCTGACACCCATTTAAGGATGTGTCTATTTGAGAACCAAGGTCATGTTTAAAAAACAAGTCTAGCTCTATCTGGTTTTATAACTCTTCCCATCTGTAAGCGAGCGTCTAGCTACTACACCACTGCTGCTCCCCATAAAAGAACATTTTCGCGGGATATCTTTAAATGTTCTATACATTACAGCTTTAGACTTGTATTATTAGACTTTATATGGGCGTCATAAAGAAGAAGAAGAAAAAGAAAAAGAACAAGAAGAAGAACAAGAACACGAAGAAGAAGAAGAGGAAGAAGAAGAAGAAGAAGAAGAAGAACAAGAAGAAGAAGAAGAAGAAGAAGAAGAAGAAGAAGAAGAAGAAGAAGAAGAAGAAGAAGAAGAAGAAGAAGAGGGAGAAGAAGAAGAAGAAGAAGAAGAAGAAGAAGAAGAAGAAGAAGAAGAAGAAGAAGAAGAAGAAGAAGAAGAAGAGGAAGAAGAAGAGGAAGAAGAAGAAGAAGAAGAAGAAGAGGAAGAAGAAGAGGAAGAAGAAGAAGAAGAAGAAGAGGAAGAAGAAGAAGAACAACAACAACAACAACAACAACAAAACGAAGAAGAAACGGGGTGTCTTTGATGTTTCCCTTTCGGTTGGCACTTTGGTAACTTTTGAGTCTCCTGTATGCCAAACATTTATGTCAGGGACCGTCAGTCAGACAGTGGCTGACAGATTGTTAGGTGAAAACCGCCTCCTGTCATCTGCTTTTTCTGAGAAACCATAAGTGCTGTATGACCAAACGGTTTAACGCTGTTTCTGCGATTGGTAGAACGTATGACGCAAAACCTATGTTTGTTTGTTTGTTTGTTTGTTTTAGTATCCAGAAGCCATGAGTTGTTAACCCTTAGGCTCGGTATTATGGATATCGCAACCTGTTGGCCTTGATTCCCATGTAAATACCGTAAATCTGGGGAAAATGTGGCTTTTCTTCCTACACCCGGAAGTGAGCCCGGACCACAAGGAGTTCGTCACCCGGTCACGCGCAATCCGGTTTAGCCAACTATTCTAGAGAGCCTGGCGACGCAGAACCTATAAAAGGGATTTTAAAAAATACTGATATCATGCATCTTTCCAGTTGAAACTTATGGATACTGAAATTTCCTTAGAATATCACGGGCAAAGAAAGTGAAAAACATCGGCATCTACAGGATCTTAGCATCGAGGAGAATTGGCACATAAACAGCATCCTGGCCTGAAAACAGATGTATTTTGGCCATGTTCATGGTGGCTTGGAGAGACTGATAATGGAGGATACAGTTTATGGAAGGGCAGACCTCCTATAGATACAAGACGATGTATTGACTATGCAAGTACATAGGGCTGGAACATTGACCAGAGAAAGAGAGCCTTTCATGCATGGGGTGAAGAGAGCGGCGTTTTGTAAATTACTCGCTAACTGATAATCATTGACTCTTCATTAAATGCCTTGCCGTTTGACGTGGACGATCGTGGTCACAATCGCCAGCAGCATTTATCAGTTCGTGTGCTGATATCGTTTCATGCCACTGCTTGTATGCCCCTGGTTTGTATATTAATTTTAGACCCACTGGTCTACACAACTCCAGAGAACACTCCGTGAAAACATGTCGGTGCGTCAGAGCGGTGGCTTTCCGTTTGACATTTCTTACCCAGCATTGAAGATTATTTTGATTAATCACAACTTTGATCAATCAATGTAAAAGATTTTTCTGACCACTAGGAGAAGCTCCACCCACGGCTCAATATCAGATTGTTTTCTTAGTCTCGTCTAAATGATTTCAGAAATTTCAACACAACAGTCACTTGCAGTTGTAGGGTATGGAGACAAATTAAATAAATACCCTTTTCCAGGCCTTAGGGCGTATAGGCATATAGGGCTAGGCCTATAATTTTTAGACCACTCAACACTTGGTGATCAACATTACGCCGGCCGCCTTTACTTTCCAGGACTGCAACTGGTATGCACTGACAGCTGGGTCGGCCGGGAAGCCAAGGTCGCTTGAGAAGAAAGCTCGATTCCGTTAAGACCCGAACCCACGATCTTCCGATCCGCAGTCGAGCGTCTAGCGTCACCATGGCCACTATGGAGATAAGGGGGAGAAACGCAGGGGGGGGGGGGGGTTCAAATGAAAAGTGTATGTGCGGAGTAGGACGTTTCTAATTGGCGTTACTTCTACGACAGACTGTTTACGACTGGGTCAGACATACGGGGTGGTGACCCATGACCTAAAGTAGGGTATGAGTGACCCCAGAGTCGATTGCAGCTGTTGAAGGTTTCGCACAGGAAAACCAGCAATCGACTGTGATTGGCATTGCGGCAAATTTTGACATTCCTTATAAGTTCCCTCTTATCCCGCAAAAGCAACAGGGCGAAGCGGCTTAAAGGACTTCGAGCTGGCTGTGGCCGCAACGGAACGTCGTGGGGAATAGGTCTCAGCAGACTAGTGGAAAAGAGCTTTTCTTCCCTAAAGCCAAAGTTACCGATGAAATGTCTGCCGGCATCTCTCTGCCAATTGCCAAAGTCTAACATCTGTCCGATGAAATAACCGTAAGCTTCCCATTTTGGCCGTGAAGGTAGTCGGCTCAATTTGCTACCGCAGCGAGAATATATAACACCAAATCTCTCAATACCTGTTGCAAAGTCACAGTTTCGTCTTGTCCCAGTCCGAACGTCTGAAAACGTGCAGCAGGGGAAGATAGAGGCCCAGCTTCATGACCCAGGTCGGCCCACCTTCCACAGTTGTCTAGGAAGTAATAGGCTGAAACAATCATCGACGAGCGATCTTTCTACTGATGATGGGTGGACCCCTGATGCGCATGCTCCACGTGTAAAGTTTTTCTTATAACAAGTTTAGTGTGCAGTGGGTCTATCTTTCCAACCCCCAATGGGGTCTCAGAACCCACACGGGAAGAGCTAAGATATTAGAATGTCAAAATCAGCAAACTAAACTGGAGAATGCGTGGCAGGCTATCAGAGCTTATGTAGGCGCGTAAAACGGCTTGGTTTTATCCAGCAGCAAATATCTTGATCCTTCAGCCCGTGTATCTATTAGCGGCTTTCTCGGAAGCGTTTTATAGGATTAGAGAGAAAAAGCAGATTTTCCTCCAGGTTTTATCTGTAATTTTGTTTACAGTGTGTGTGGTTGTGTGTGTGTGTGTGTGTGTGTGTGTGTGTGTGTGTGTGTGCGTGTGTGTGCTTGAATGTGTATATTGTGGTGTGTATTTGTGTTTTGCGTGTGTGTGTATGCTGTGGTGTCCTTTTGTATGTGTGTGTGTGAGAGAGGGAGAGGGTGGTTGTGTGTCTGGTTGTGAGTGGTTTGTTCGGTGGGAGGTTGTCTAACGAATTGATAAAGGAATAGAAAAAGATAGAATTCGTCGAAAGACGGACGGACAGACGGTCGGACAGACAGACGGACAGCTAGCCGGATAGAGATGTATGAATGGGCAGAAAATAAATAGACCGCAGTGAATCGATAGATGAGTGGAAAGTTTTGGACAGACAAACAGACACGAGAAGAGATATACAGACAAAGCTAGAACACTTAGCTAGAATGAACATAATCTGACCAGCGGCCATTTTTAAAGTATGACACAAACCGCTGCAGGAACAGACAACTGGCATTCAACACGACATGCGCAACTGACAGACTAAGCACTTAACAGTAGTATATCAGCGTAATACAGGTATTATTTGGCCTAAACCTCCTTCTTTATCCTTTGTAAAAGATGGCGGCCAAATCTGCTTGGTCTTTCTGGGAGGCTTTATATATCCTTAGTAAATATCGATCGGGACAGCCTCCCTCTTTATCCTTAGTAAATATCGATCGGGAGGCTGATGACAGCACGCGTGACGGGTTTTCTCGGGCGGTGAAAGACATATGGTGCATAAATCGATATGTTGTCTCCATAGCAACTGGTTATTCATTGTCGGTATGTGGGTATTTTCTTTATTAGTTTCATAACGGCAGGTGACAGGTGACGTTATATAAAACGGGGGCAGGCAGGAACACTATTTAGGTGAGCAGCGGGGTCAGGGGACCCGGGGCGACTAGGAAGGCGGCATGATGACCGTGGATGTATTAGAAAGGGCAGATTGGGCGCCGGCAGCATCATCATCATCTATGTCATGGTAGCGAAGGTCGATCGCTCATGGAGGGTTTGAGCTGTAGTAAAAAAGGACGACAGAATAGTGACAGGTGGCGTTATATAAAACGGGGGCAGGCAGGAACACTATTTAGGTGAGCAGCGTGGGGCAGGGGACTCGGGGCGACTAATAGAGTTGGTGCGGGTTTATGTGGATGTTTGTATAGGTGATTGTATGAGGGGAGCCGTTTTAGACTTGCGATAAATAAACCTAGGAAGGCGGCATGATGACCGGGGATGTATTAGAAAGGGCAGCTTGGGCGCTGGCATCATCATCATCATCTATGTCATGGTAGCGAAGGTCGACCGCTCAACCTATACAAGAGAACAGACATATAAACATCGATACTTTGTCTCTCCCGGGGTATTTTCTTCGGGAAAAGGCAAATATTTCTTTAGTGCAGGGCCAGATGTTGGCTAAAGTGGCGGATGATTCATTCCTCCACACAGTCTTAGGGATTAGTGATTTTTTTTTTTCAGGTTGCAGAGGGCGCGGTTCTCTTATGGTGGGAAGTAATGGGTACCCTGAATGTATAATATTTGAAGGTTCTGATTGGTCAGCTGGGGTTTAGTAGTCAATTCTGATTGGTCAGTATTCCCGGAGGGGAAAGGATGGCTATTACAGGCGGTAGGGCAGGGGACCCGGGGAGATACTTTGTCTCCATAGCAACTGGTTATTCATTGTCGGTATGTTGGGGTGTGGGTATTTTTAGGCAGACTGGTTTAAGGAAGACAAATATTTCTTTAGTGCAGGGCCAGCTGTTGGTTAAAGTGGCGGATGACCGGGGATATATTAGAAAGGGCGACTCGAGCGTCATCATCATCATCTGTGTCATGGTATTGAAGGGATGGTTTGAGCTGTAGTAAAAAGGAGGACATACGACAGAAGGGTAGCTGTCTTGTCATAGTGTTGAGGGCAGAAGAGAAGGGGCTTACCTGACATCGGTGAGCAGCGGGGCGGGCGGGGCAAGGGACACGGGGCGACAGGGCGACTAAAACGGTTGGTGTTGGTTTATGGGTTCTGTAATAGACAAAAAATTAGAAGTGGGTTGTTAGCGGGAGATATATATGTTATAAAACGAAACAAGTTATGGGATATGAAAATAGACATAGGCAGCAGTGACAGCCGGCAGAGGGGGAGGGGGGCGTTTTAGGGTTTAGGTAAAGAAACCTAGAAAGGTGGTTTGATGACCGGGGATATATACTAAAGGGCGACTTGAGCGTCATCATCATCATCTGTGTCATGGGAGCGAAGGTCGACTGCGCAGAAATAGTTTAAGCTGTAGTAAAAAGGAAAACATACGACATTTGGCGTGTGTCTTATCATAGTGTTAGATATTGATAGATTAGGGAGGGTTTAGTTGCAGTAAAAACGAAAACGTTAACAGAAGGGCGACTTTTGTAACATATTATGGGAGGCCGGCCACTCATCCGTAGTTTAAATTGTAGTGGGAAAAATAGCAAAAGGACGACAGGTGTGGCAAAGTGTCGGGCTCTGGCCGTACATGTATGGTTGAGCTGTAGTTTAAAAAAAAAGGAGAACTGTTGTGTCATATTGTTAGATATCACCGCTCATAAAGGGTTTACGTTGTAGGTCAGAGGCGGCGCTACCAGGCGACGAAGGTGGGCTGGGGCAATTTTAGGTGCTAAAAGGGCGGTATGTCTTTCTCGACAGACAGCGTAAACCACACACACGAGACGTTACATGTCTTTCACTGGTCTTTACAAGGCAATAACCGAAGACGCCAGATAACCCGAGCACTATCCTTGGGGCAAAGGGGAGCTGGGGCGATTTTGGGTAACAAAAAGGCGCTATATCTTTCTCGACGAACAACGTAAAGGACGCACGAGACATCGCATGCCTTTCACGGGTCTTCACAAGGCGATAACAGAAGACGCCGGGTAACCCGATCACTATCCTTGGCGCACAAAAGTCACCCGATGTTTTTCTTCATAGGACACCGTAAGCCACGGAAGAGAAAGAGCATATCTTTCACTGGTCTTGGCAAGTCGTCACCTAAGGTTCCTATTAAGTAGCTAACTGTCCTTCTGACACAGCAAATCACTCGATGGTTTTCTCTACGGGACACCACAAAGCACGCAAGAGACAGAGCATGTCTTTCACTGGTATTGTCAAGTCAGTTGCCGACGGTTCTTAGTAAGTAGTGCACTACCCCGGGGACCCAGCAACCACCCGATATTTTTCTTGACGAGACATCTTAGGTCACTTAAGTCTTCCTCGTTGCTTCCAGCGTTGTCAGCGTCCTCGTTGTCGTCTTCCTTGTTGACTTCGGCGGGTCGTCGTCTTCGGCGTCATCGTCGCCTCTAATGTCGTCTTCGTCGACGACTGCATAACCCAAGGTTTTTACTAACTGTCCCGGCTGCCTCGGACACGATGCGACTTTAGGAAAACAGGAGACTCGTCGTCTTTGCAGTTGTCTTCCTCCTAATTTGCTCGTCTTCGGCGGTGTCGGCGCGTCGTAGGATAACGTTAGTCACTCGTTCACTAACCTCTCTTGGTAAGTCATTAATTAACATTGGTACTATGCGAGTCGCTAAGGTGTCTTTTCTGTTGGGGAAACACTTGATGTCTTGGTCCTTTGATACATCTTGAATCACACAAGATATGACATACATCTTTCACCAGCTGTCCCTGACGACTCGGACACACAGTGGCTTTCAGAAAACACAAGGCATTTTTTTAGAAGCCAGAAGGCTACTTCAAGAACCCAGAAGGCATACATATGACTTTGACGAAACATGAGGCACATTTTTTATTCAACATAGGGCTCCTTTTAAGAAACACAAGACGACTTTTATCAAATACGAAAACCACACTGTGACAACATTATCGCTATTTTTTTTTTGCTAACATGTTTTGTTTCACTGTGCATATCAAAGGGCGTCAGTACAGTCCCACTTTTTTTTTTTTTTGACACGCGTTAAATCGATCAATATTTTTTTTTAAAATCACTTGACCACTTTAAGAGGCACAATGTCTTTTCGTTCTACTGTATTTGTACAAAACGCAGATAACCAACTAGTCGCCCTTGAAGCTAGATATCCAATCCTATTATCGGGATCGTCTACCAGGTTGTGTTACAGGAAGTGTTGTCTTACTGTAAACATACAAAGCTTTTCGAGGGTTCTTCAAGAAGGCTGTCGTCTCCGGCTAATAAACAAAGCATCCCACTGACGAACTGGCCATCGAAGTTGTTTCCTATAGTCGCCTCCAGGGTGGTACCATACATGACTATGCGAATTTTCATAAAGTGAAAGGGACGATTTAGAAAAAACAGAAGGGGCGACTATCTGTTTCCTCCGAGCGTCTCCAAGAGGCGCCTTGAGTTCTTTACACATACAAGTTTATCAACCAGCTGTCACAGAAGCTATCTTACAAATCATTTGGCCCTTCCGAAGGCTGTCTCATCGACGGTTGTCAACGGGCTGTCCGACCTACTAGCCCTCTATTTCGAGATGGGACGCAGGGGCTGTGCCCCAACCAACGGTTGCTGCGTCCCGTCTCGAAATAGAGGGCTAGTAGGTCGGACAGCCCGTTGACAACCGTCGATGAGACAGCCTTCGGAAGGGCCAAATGATTTGTAAGATAGCTTCTGTGACAGCTGGTTGATAAACTTGTATGTGTAAAGAACTCAAGGCGCCTCTTGGAGACGCTCGGAGGAAACAGATAGTCGCCCCTTCTGTTTTTTCTAAATCGTCCCTTTCACTTTATGAAAATTCGCATAGTCATGTATGGTACCACCCTGGAGGCGACTATAGGAAACAACTTCGATGGCCAGTTCGTCAGTGGGATGCTTTGTTTATTAGCCGGAGACGACAGCCTTCTTGAAGAACCCTCGAAAAGCTTTGTATGTTTACAGTAAGACAACACTTCCTGTAACACAACCTGGTAGACGATCCCGATAATAGGATTGGATATCTAGCTTCAAGGGCGACTAGTTGGTTATCTGCGTTTTGTACAAATACAGTAGAACGAAAAGACATTGTGCCTCTTAAAGTGGTCAAGTGATTTTAAAAAAAAATATTGATCGATTTAACGCGTGTCAAAAAAAAAAAAGTGGGACTGTACTGACGCCCTTTGATATGCACAGTGAAACAAAACATGTTAGCAAAAAATAGCGATAATGTTGTCACAGTGTGGTTTTCGTATTTGATAAAAGTCGTCTTGTGTTTCTTAAAAGGAGCCCTATGTTGAATAAAAAATGTGCCTCATGTTTCGTCAAAGTCATATGTATGCCTTCTGGGTTCTTGAAGTAGCCTTCTGGCTTCTAAAAAGCTGCCTTGTGTTTTCTGAAAGCCACTGTGTGTCCGAGTCGTCAGGGACAGCTGGTGAAAGATGTATGTCATATCTTGTGTGATTCAAGATGTATCAAAGGACCAAGACATCAAGTGTTTCCCCAACAGAAAAGACACCTTAGCGACTCGCATAGTACCAATGTTAATTAATGACTTACCAAGAGAGGTTAGTGAACGAGTGACTAACGTTATCCTACGACGCGCCGACACCGCCGAAGACGAGCAAATTAGGAGGAAGACAACTGCAAAGACGACGAGTCTCCTGTTTTCCTAAAGTCGCATCGTGTCCGAGGCAGCCGGGACAGTTAGTAAAAACCTTGGGTTATGCAGTCGTCGACGAAGACGACATTAGAGGCGACGATGACGCCGAAGACGACGACCCGCCGAAGTCAACAAGGAAGACGACAACGAGGACGCTGACAACGCTGGAAGCAACGAGGAAGACTTAAGTGACCTAAGATGTCTCGTCAAGAAAAATATCGGGTGGTTGCTGGGTCCCCGGGGTAGTGCACTACTTACTAAGAACCGTCGGCAACTGACTTGACAATACCAGTGAAAGACATGCTCTGTCTCTTGCGTGCTTTGTGGTGTCCCGTAGAGAAAACCATCGAGTGATTTGCTGTGTCAGAAGGACAGTTAGCTACTTAATAGGAACCTTAGGTGACGACTTGCCAAGACCAGTGAAAGATATGCTCTTTCTCTTCCGTGGCTTACGGTGTCCTATGAAGAAAAACATCGGGTGACTTTTGTGCGCCAAGGATAGTGATCGGGTTACCCGGCGTCTTCTGTTATCGCCTTGTGAAGACCCGTGAAAGGCATGCGATGTCTCGTGCGTCCTTTACGTTGTTCGTCGAGAAAGATATAGCGCCTTTTTGTTACCCAAAATCGCCCCAGCTCCCCTTTGCCCAAGGATAGTGCTCGGGTTATCTGGCGTCTTCGGTTATTGCCTTGTAAAGACCAGTGAAAGACATGTAACGTCTCGTGTGTGTGGTTTACGCTGTCTGTCGAGAAAGACATACCGCCCTTTTAGCACCTAAAATTGCCCCAGCCCACCTTCGTCGCCTGGTAGCGCCGCCTCTGACCTACAACGTAAACCCTTTATGAGCGGTGATATCTAACAATATGACACAACAGTTCTCCTTTTTTTTTAAACTACAGCTCAACCATACATGTACGGCCAGAGCCCGACACTTTGCCACACCTGTCGTCCTTTTGCTATTTTTCCCACTACAATTTAAACTACGGATGAGTGGCCGGCCTCCCATAATATGTTACAAAAGTCGCCCTTCTGTTAACGTTTTCGTTTTTACTGCAACTAAACCCTCCCTAATCTATCAATATCTAACACTATGATAAGACACACGCCAAATGTCGTATGTTTTCCTTTTTACTACAGCTTAAACTATTTCTGCGCAGTCGACCTTCGCTCCCATGACACAGATGATGATGATGACGCTCAAGTCGCCCTTTAGTATATATCCCCGGTCATCAAACCACCTTTCTAGGTTTCTTTACCTAAACCCTAAAACGCCCCCCTCCCCCTCTGCCGGCTGTCACTGCTGCCTATGTCTATTTTCATATCCCATAACTTGTTTCGTTTTATAACATATATATCTCCCGCTAACAACCCACTTCTAATTTTTTGTCTATTACAGAACCCATAAACCAACACCAACCGTTTTAGTCGCCCTGTCGCCCCGTGTCCCTTGCCCCGCCCGCCCCGCTGCTCACCGATGTCAGGTAAGCCCCTTCTCTTCTGCCCTCAACACTATGACAAGACAGCTACCCTTCTGTCGTATGTCCTCCTTTTTTACTACAGCTCAAACCATCCCTTCAATACCATGACACAGATGATGATGATGACGCTCGAGTCGCCCTTTCTAATATATCCCCGGTCATCCGCCACTTTAACCAACAGCTGGCCCTGCACTAAAGAAATATTTGTCTTCCTTAAACCAGTCTGCCTAAAAATACCCACACCCCAACATACCGACAATGAATAACCAGTTGCTATGGAGACAAAGTATCTCCCCGGGTCCCCTGCCCTACCGCCTGTAATAGCCATCCTTTCCCCTCCGGGAATACTGACCAATCAGAATTGACTACTAAACCCCAGCTGACCAATCAGAACCTTCAAATATTATACATTCAGGGTACCCATTACTTCCCACCATAAGAGAACCGCGCCCTCTGCAACCTGAAAAAAAAAATCACTAATCCCTAAGACTGTGTGGAGGAATGAATCATCCGCCACTTTAGCCAACATCTGGCCCTGCACTAAAGAAATATTTGCCTTTTCCCGAAGAAAATACCCCGGGAGAGACAAAGTATCGATGTTTATATGTCTGTTCTCTTGTATAGGTTGAGCGGTCGACCTTCGCTACCATGACATAGATGATGATGATGATGCCAGCGCCCAAGCTGCCCTTTCTAATACATCCCCGGTCATCATGCCGCCTTCCTAGGTTTATTTTTATCGCAAGTCTAAAACGGCTCCCCTCATACAATCACCTATACAAACATCCACATAAACCCGCACCAACTCTATTAGTCGCCCCGAGTCCCCTGCCCCACGCTGCTCACCTAAATAGTGTTCCTGCCTGCCCCCGTTTTATATAACGCCACCTGTCACTATTCTGTCGTCCTTTTTTACTACAGCTCAAACCCTCCATGAGCGATCGACCTTCGCTACCATGACATAGATGATGATGATGCTGCCGGCGCCCAATCTGCCCTTTCTAATACATCCACGGTCATCATGCCGCCTTCCTAGTCGCCCCGGGTCCCCTGACCCCGCTGCTCACCTAAATAGTGTTCCTGCCTGCCCCCGTTTTATATAACGTCACCTGTCACCTGCCGTTATGAAACTAATAAAGAAAATACCCACATACCGACAATGAATAACCAGTTGCTATGGAGACAACATATCGATTTATGCACCATATGTCTTTCACCGCCCGAGAAAACCCGTCACGCGTGCTGTCATCAGCCTCCCGATCGATATTTACTAAGGATAAAGAGGGAGGCTGTCCCGATCGATATTTACTAAGGATATATAAAGCCTCCCAGAAAGACCAAGCAGATTTGGCCGCCATCTTTTACAAAGGATAAAGAAGGAGGCTTAGGCCAAATAATACCTGTATTACGCTGATATACTACTCTTAACTCTGTAGCTAAAGTAATACAACTGTGGACACTAGACCATATATAAAACTTGCATTAGCAAACCAAAAGCGAAAAGATCGACAGACCGCCCGCCTATCCTCCATATTGCTGTATATATATCTTCTCGAGATGTGAACAAAGCATATAGACTGTCTTTTTCTGACGTGGCTAATCTGTCACCTTGAAAAATTAAATACAGAATATAACGAGATAATACTAAAAAACATATTCATATACTACATTTTGAAGAACTAGGTGAGGGACACCAGCGAATTAGTTCAAGTTATGGCCCCATTGATTTTACAAGAAGAAACAAATTAAAGTTCACAGCAAACATTTCTTTGATTACATTTCTGGCTAAAGATTGTTGCTGATTGTATTCGCTGACAAATGAACTGATACTCACGTCTTTGTAAAATTATCTTTCTCAACACTAGGCTCTTAATGCCCCGGGCAGTTGATACTTTCAAATAACAAGTGTCTGCTGTCTTTGGAATGCTTACAATTCTTTGGGCAGCTAAGATGAACAATCTAAAAGTAAAGGACCTTTTTCTACGCCTTGAGGCGTGTTTGGCATATAGGGATATATCTATATTTTATAGACAAATCCTCACTTCGAGAGTGATGCGGTTAGCATCACGAAGGTCGCCTTTACTTCTGAAGACTCCACCTAGTACCTATTTAAGGCTGGCTTGACCTGAGAGCCAAGGTCAGAAAAAAAAAAAAAAAAAAACTACGCCTGGTACCGTCAAGACCCGAACCCACGAAATCCTGATCCGCAATCGAACGCCTAGCCGCTACATCACGGTAATGTAGATCAAAGCTTTGCAAACTTTTCATGCTGACAATATACACTATTTATGGAAACAATTTCTCCAGAGAGTAATTCAGTCAACTAGCAAACTAACGGTTTACAAGAGATAAGAACAGACATACATAGGAAGTCAATAAGTTCATCACATATGCAATTGGGATCGCAGGAAAGTGTAGTTGGCGGTTTCTAAAGGTGTCATTCAGTGAGAGCAGCATCGAACTTTATGTCTCCGTTCGTTAGATGGCTCTAGGTGTTGCATGCGCATTCGCAACACAGAAAAAAATGGTGATTGTACTTACGGAGTTTACCCTCAAAGAACAACTTGATATTGTACGGTTTTTTGGAGGTGGGAAAAAAAAGGGGGGTGGGGGCAAAACGGTTGCCTGCAAAGAACATTCATAAGGACATCCTTCTTGTTAATACTGACAAATTTTAATCCGGTAAAGTGGTGCAAAGCTGAGTAAAGAAAACTTTTATTAAGGACGCTCTAAAAATGTTGATGAAGTCCGATCTGGTCGTCCCATTGAGATTGAAACAGGCGCTTCCGTGCAGCGATTGGAATAGATGATTAGAGGTGACAGGCAAGTATCGGTTGACTCTATAGCAGCTGCAACAGGGTGCTCACATGGTTCAGCATACAACATAATACATGGTCAATTGAAATTTTAGAAAGTATATAAAATGTAATAACGATATGAAACCAATGTTTCCCCATTGTGAATTAGAACAATAAACCCTCAACTCAAGTTGACTGTACAATATATTGCCTGACATATTTCGTAGTATCTGCGTCATTGCCGGCCCTAGGCCCGGATGAGAATGAAGAAGGGCTGGGTGTGAGGCCAGCTCCTCAATTCTTTACAACAGTCCTTGCTACCAAAACTTGCAGGGAAGGATGCCATTCTGTTAAAGAGTGCATGCCAAAGGTACTGGTCTGGATTCCATCCATGATATCGAAGTGACTGAACAGGATAGAAATGAATGAAGAAATAGACTGCGAGGCCTATGTGACATACAATGGGACAACAGGACAAAGAATGAATCAATGATTAAGTCGATGCATCTCGTCAGGTGTGTTGTGACGTGGCGCGGTGGATTAAATGTTTATAATGTTGAGTAGGGATGTTCCTCTCAACACATTCCTTCCACCAGATTACCCGAACTAAAATCTGAGCTATGTTGCTCTCAGATAAAGTCCTGGATACCCAAGAAAACAGCCATATTGGCTCGTTAAGTACATTAACATTAGCTGGACTTGGCACCCACAAGAGAAGGAAAGGAATTTTAGATGTCTATCATTATACTAAATGAATTATTAGACAGGGCAAATGATTCCTCCGTCATCTACCTTCTCCCGGTGTTATTATGAATAATTAAAGAATAATTATCATATTATTTGAGCCCCCACCAAATGGTATTCTATCTTAACAGTTTAATTAAACATGTAAGAACAGACATTTGGAATTACAAAAAACTGATGCAGGATAAGACCATATATTTGATTTAATAACCTAGCAATCAGAGTATGACATTAGTCATCATTATTGTTATAATAGATAGTGATGGTATGGTGATAATGAGAGGCTTCAGCTAGATAACTGAGCACCTAAGATTAGAGTGAATGGATAATGGTGGTGATAAGTTTACATCCATAACACATGGTGAGACGTAACTTAATTATCATAGAACCTCTGACAGCCGTGGGTACTGTCAAGTTCTTCCACCTTTTCCTCCCAGTTCTCCTGGTCCTCCACCTCGGTCCCTGCTCGTCCCCACCTCGTTCTCCACCTCGTTCTCCACCTCGTCCCCAGCTGGCCGAGTCTAACACAATGTAGTCTTTTTCATGGACTGATCGTCACATGGGCGCTGTAATCATGGAAACAAACACATACGTGTAGTATCTTGACTTACACTAAGAATACATGTATTAATTAATATAACATATAATAATAAAATATATCCCATCACTCCTTATATTCCACATTCTCTCCAGTCTAGTCTGAAGGTCTTTTGTCTTACATGGACGTCACATATCCTGCCTTCCTCTCTCATGCTATGTCATGATAGTTGACTTTCTAAGTCTGTTGTCCGTCATCATTGAGACTTCCAACTGGCTGACATTGATTTGACATAAACATGTGGCGCAGGTTATGTGCTGAACACGCAAACGATTTATATGTGCACGCTGTCCTGAATATTATCTTTCAGTGACCTTGAATACTGTACACCCATCATTCTTCCCCTGGGTTATAAATCCCCTGTTTAGGTGAACACATTAAGTGAGCGCATGGTGGGCACACAACCGTAACAGCATCCCTGCACATATTTGAGCATCATTTCCCACAGTCCCAACTCATATTTTGGCTGATCATGGAAACAATATAATTACATTTCATTATAGCAAATGTCATTGTTCACATCTTTTTTTTATACACATGAAAACATACACTGAAAAACATGTGACACAAACAAACGAGAAATAGGCATAGTTTAGCAGTTCCCTAACTTGAGATACTGAATACTCACAAAGAACTATTTCAAGCAGAATGTGCAGACAAATTAGGAAAAGGTAGTATAGACTAAGCTTAACTCCCTAACCTATGTATACAAGATTAAAATTAATATTTTCGCATACCTGGGAACTTTCCATCTATCGCCAAACCAGAATCCGACCGTAAAATTTACCTTTACGACGACCTGTGTTTGTTGCTTGCCAGCTGCGATGTGACGGGAATTCCAAAGGCTCGAAGTATACAATCTAACTGTCTCAAAGGTTAAACTCCTCCCTTTACTAGGTTCTACCCAACCCTCAAGGAGATGACTTAAGCCACGCCTCTGAAGTACCTATCAGATCAAATTAGCTAACAAGTGGTCTGTCAGTCAATTCTGGACTGACATCCCTAGAGCAAACAGTCTTAAGTGACCCAATCTAGTTTACAACGAATCTAACTAGCCGGTGTGAAAAGACGGTCAGTGAAGCCATAGTGTTTCCTACTTGACCAAGATCAAACATTCCTAATTGCCAAACACCTGTTCTCTTGAGAATTACACTGACGTGCGAACTTAAACCTCTCGTCGCCACAATGTCTAGAGTCCACTCAATCCCCCTCGTTCTAGTCTGTGTACGGTCCAGCTCAGGGAAGCTTATCTCAGGTGTGATAGTAAGTTCCCAGTTCGCTGGCCTCTACAGTCTGTGATCAGGAGATAACATTCTGACACTGGCATGAGAATCAAACCTAACATCCCTAGTCTGAACCAGCGGGCTGTATTACGTAGTGTTATGTAATTTCAAACAATGCGCAGTGGCTTTGTCTCGGAGAAGGACTGGAAACATTTAAATCAATTTGTTTTAAAGTAATATTAGGGTTAAGGGCAGAGTAAATATAATCCTCTCTCTTTAGAACCAGAAGAACTTATTACGAGTACTAACTTCTGGAACCACTGAGATCGTTTCGTGACATGTGTACTACAGTAACAAGTGATTAAAATAAGCAAATACATTTTAATCATTTATTACTGCAGTATACAGTTGAAGAGATACAGCGAAATATATGCCAGACAATAAATTATCCAATCTGTTGTTTATATCTTCTTTGTTCACAACACAACATATCTTATGAAAAAGTTCTCTGTATACATACATATGTTTAAGATTAATGTCGTTGTTATAATTTACGGTTACGAATAATAAAACATTTTCAGTAACACAGTAACTGCCGTGTTGAGTGTCGATTATTCTTCTCAACGATATTACGTTTGCACCACATACCTGCACACTACAACTGATCGCTTTTACATTGCAGCCGACACACTGAAGTGTCTCGACACACAGTTTGGAAAACCTCGACCTAAAGAGGCTAGACACGAAGACAAGCTATCACAAATATCAGAAAAAGATACTTGTCCCTGCTGGCCACACTATGAGAAAGAAAAGTTTCTGAAAGTTGGAAAATTAAGGGGTTGAGGGATAACTGTTTGCTGTCTTTAGAATGCTTAACATTGTTTTGCATAGTTACAATGATAAATCGAGATAGTGTGAAAAAATATTAGAATGAAAGCAGCGCACACACAAAATATTAGAATAAATGCAACATATCACAAACATCAGAAAGAAAGAAGTTATCATCTGTGTTCACGTTTTGTGAAGAGAAACACTGTTCTGTTGTATTATCACAATAGACTTCATTGCACATTGGGCATTCCCATGCACACCCAGTTCTCTAACACAGCAGCCACCACAAAGTACCTCCATTTATTGTCCTCATGGGGTGGTTCAAATATCTCCTTGTCTGACCTTGAAGACGACAAATACAGGCGTCACCAGTCTTTACTCCCCATGTGATGCATTTGGTTTAGCGTCTATCATTGCCTATCGCCAGTCTTATGTCTGATTCTCAGTTGATACCTTGGGAGACCCAAACTGAATAACTGGGGTATGAGTGGATACTAAGTATCAGCACGTACACACTAACATTACAGGGACTCATGTGGAAGTGATGTCGACGATATGCAGGAGTGGAAGGCAAAGAAAGAGCGGATATTCTTTGCTACAAAAATCAATAGCTACGCGAACACTCGTACTGGACAAAAGAATCCTTCTGAAGACCATTTACGAAAGAGTGTTGATAGAAGACACGAGATTAGATGAAACAACCTGTGTAAGAATGTGTGAACGAGGAATTATAAGTGGATCCGGCAAGGAGGGAGGAACGAATGAGAGGAACAGAACGAGGCGTATATAATCAATGTGCTTTGGCCACAGTTAGCACCTACACCACCAGACATTTGCTGCGGGAGATAGAGTATCTGAGGACATGCCCGGTGCACTACGATGTTGATTATTTAATTACTTTATTCAAATCGTACAGCGCTGTTAATATCAGCTCTGTGGGAGACCTACTAGAGGATTAGTCACAAATGAAAAAAAGTTAAATGAAGGAAAACCCGGAGAAAACAGTGCGAGAAGATGACAGAGTCTTTTGTCAAAACATAAAAGGGTGTTGTCACATGGCTTGATTAATGCTGTTTAAAATAATAGATTTAGAGAGTCATGACCGCCCAAGCAAGCTGGCAAAGCAGTTCTTTATAATTGCGCCGCCTTACCGATCTTTCCTCTTCTCTTCTAATCCTTTTGTTACTATCTGCTTTGTGCAACTTTGCGTACAAGTTATAAGAACCTCCTCCTTCTGTTATTGATTCCATGAAATACGATCTATTCTTCTGTATATCCACATCTATATTTTCTTTTTAATCGCTTGTTCCTTTTTCAGTAAAGCTTAAAAAAAAAAAAACGAACACAAACGATATTGAAGAGGAAAGATAGGAAAAAGTAAGAACATCATAACGTACATGTCAGCTTTACAAAACCACTTAAAAAAATAAAGGGCGTTGCGGTGATTAGCCTTCAGCGCTGAACAATAAGAAAATGAAAAAACATACACACATGAACTTGACTACAGTACGACATTCAACAAGTTTGCAAACAAATAAAACCAAACGATAATACACACAAGAATTGACTAAAGTCTGTACAGTATAATTAAGCTTACGTAAACAACCATTCTGATAGACATGTGTAACCAATTTGACACCATTTGAAAATGTTCTTTCGATTGCTCGTAATAAACATGTAAACAATTCGGACTTTCTCCTTTATTGTAATTATTCTCTGTCTCTGTCTCTGTCTCTGTCTCTCTCTCTCTCTGTCCCTAACTCTCACGCACACACACACAACACACACACGCACGCACACACACACACCATATCAATAACATATTCTCATCAAGGAGTGTGCTCTTGGCAATTCTGTTCTGTCCTTGAGATCTCATTCCTTCAACAGTCATCTGTTATTACATATCAGAGATAGGCGTAATTGCAGCATCTTTATCTCTCTGGCTACTTTGATGTTCCGTATTGATCTGTTCTGGTTAGATTTTTTCTTTCTTTCTTTCTTTCTTTCTTTCTTTCTTTCTTTCTTTCTTTCTTTCTTTCTTTCTTTCTTTCTTTCTTTCTTTCTTTCTTTCTTTCTTTCTTTCTTTCCTTCTTTCCTTCTTTCTTTCTTTCTTTCTTTCTTTCTTTCTTTCTTTCTTTCTTTCTTTCTTTCTTTCTTTCTTTCTTTCTTTCTTTCTTTCTTTCTTTCTTTCTTTCTTTCTTTCTTTCTTTCTTTCTTTCTTTCTTTCATTTGTTTATTCATTCATTCATTTATTCATTATTCGTACTCTTTTAAGGTACAGCTGGACTGAGCATGTCAAACACTGGTCGTGTCTGCTGGACAGAAAGGATTTATCTTTTTATATAATGTCAACACAATATTTGCGCAAAGATTGCTCTTTTGACATTTTTGTTTCCTTCTCTTGATGTCTTCTCATTCACTTAACGGTCATCTCTAATTACGTGCCCAAAGATATGTATGGTTGCAACATTTTTGTTATGTCCGTTTACTTTGATGTATCTTACCGACCTCTCACATTTTGGTGGTACACACGGAAGCTGGGGAAACTAGGATAATATCACGGACCCTAAACGTACAATTATTCTTAATGAATCTGCTGTGAAGAAAGTTTAGAATATTGAATGTATCGATCGTACCGAGGAATCACGGGAAAGATGTTCTGTCTGCCTGTCTATCTGTCTCTCTGTCTGTCTATCTGTCTGTCTTTCTTTCTTTCTTTCTGTCTTTCTTTCTTTCTTTCTTTCTTTCTTTCTTTCTTTTTCTTTCTTTCTTTCTTTCTTTCTTTCTTTCTTTCCTTTTTCTTTCTTTTTTTTATCTTTCTTTCTTTTTCTTTCTTTCTTTCTTTCTTTCTTTCTTTCTTTCTTTTCTTTCTTTCTTTCTTTCTTTCTTTCTTTCTTTCTTTCTTTCTTTCTTTCTTTCTTTCTTTCTTTCTTTCTTTCTTTCTTTCTTTCTTTCTTTCTTTCTTTCTTTCTTTCTTTCTTTCTTTCTTTCTTTCTTTCTTTCTTTCTTTCTTTCTTTCTTTCTTTCTTTCTTTCTTTCTTCTTTCTTTCTGTAGTAGTATTACCAATAGTAATTATGCTGATATCAATAGTAATAGTAGATTCAGTAGTAACGGTGTGAGTTGTAACAACGGTAGTAATAGAAGCAACAAAAGTGGTAGATATAGAACTGTTAGCAGTAGCTTTAGCATGTATAGTAGTGTAGTTAGTCACACCCAGCTACTGATTTTATTGCATGGGGCGACACGAGTTGCTAATTTCTTTCCAGTCCCTTCTCGCATGTGCCCACCGTGGTTTGTGTTGTGAAGTGAAGATTCAGAAAATGGTCAGTGGCCTGTTGCCTTAAAACTGTGGTGCCTTATTCAATGAAATGCGTGTACAGCTACCGATCTATTGTAACTGGGGCTTCTATCGACGATGAACTGCATTTATATTATCAGACTGTTTTTGATGGCTCTTCTGACCTCCACCTTATGAATTTAATGCGTATGCATGCTGTTTGATTTAGTAAGACTGTCCCCCGTGTGGGTTCCGGGCCCCATTGTGGGGAAAACAAGAATAGACCCACTGCCTCCCCAAAAGCATGTCGTAAGAGTCGACTAATTGGGGAGCTTCCTTTGAAGTCGGAGTGCATCTGCCGGAGAGGCAAGGAACCAACAGTCTGTATTCAAGAGAATGAGATCTGTAAAACTGATGCACACGCAACACTCAGGTTCTGGAGCAGGACTGCAGTTCAGTAGTGGACGAGCAACCAGAACCTTCCGCCAGAGTTTACAGCTGGTGAACGAAAAGAAGAAAAAGAAGAAGTAAGACTGCAATACGTGTCAGTAGTTTTCACACGGGTTAGTGTTGGATGTTTTGTATGTTTTTTTTTTTTTTTCCTTCACAGGAACGGGGCAACGAATGGGTTACTCGTGTAACGTGGCTGCTTGCAACGAATTTGCTTTTTGCCACTATTCTGCTTTACACGACTACTACAACGTATCTACTTCTACTGCTCTAACGTCTAGGATTGATAAGACAAACGCCGCTCAGCTTACTTGTTCATGCTGTCAGTTTATTCTGTTGCATTTATTCCACATGCTGCAACGATTATTCACACTTCCATCGCTTCCGACACTGGTCATTTACACGACATTATAACTACCTTTTCTATTAACACAACCGTCTTCTACGACTTCTGGTAACCAACTGACCACAAGTCCAGCTCAGGCTTCCCCTCGCTTACTCAACCAGTCACAAGTATCTCATGCGGTCGCTTGTCGCACGGAGTTTCTGCTGGCCACAATGTACGTGTGGAGACCATGCTAAGCACCTCATCACACTATTTTCCCATCAGCTTGGAACAACGCTTACCCGATTGCATGATTGGTAGTTGTAGTAAAATAGTAGTTACAATAGTACATTTAGTAAAAGTGATAGTAACAGTAGCAGATCTAATAGCAGCAGCAGTTTCAGCAGTAGCAGCAATAGTACAGCAGCAGCAGCAGCAGCAGCAGTAATAGTCCAGGGTTGTTGTTTACGCGATGGAGTACGTGCGTTTGAGCTGAGATCCTCATCACAGACTGACAGACATGGGGCAGCAGCCTAGAGCTGCAATAAATGAATATTCGACTATGGGAACAAGACGTTTCATTAACCAGCACAGAACAGGCGTCATCAGTCGTTTTACACTTGTGAATATTTTGAGGGGAAGATTGGAGCATCTATAGACCTGCCTGGCGTGCTGTGAAGATAATCCTTTCTAATCACTAATCACTAAAAAAAAAAAAAACATAAGAGAAACAGCAAGAACAAGGGGACATATGACAGTAAGCACAAAAACGACCCGGACGTCGGCATACCTGTCGGCGTTGTACTCAATGATCCTGAAGGTGTTAAATCCTGCTTCGTGGATACAAGTCCGATTGTAGACAAGCTGCCGCTCCGAGCAACCGCCAAAGTTTGTTTTATGGTAGACCTTCTTGTGGGAGTTCTCGCATTCCTGGAGGTTGTTTTCTCTGTAACGCCAGATCTGACCGTTCTGAAATGGCAGGGACAGTCATCGGTTAGGTATAGAGTTCAATGAATGAGTTATTCAGTCAATACAACAGTTTACTATTGTTAGAAGCAATAAATGGTCACGACTGAACACAAAAAGCCCTGGGAAAGAGAGTGAGTGAGAGAGAGAGAGAGAGAGAGAGAGAGAGAGAGAGAGAGAGAGAGAGAGAGAGAGAGAGAGAGAGAGAGAGAGAGAGAAAGAAAGAGGTCACAGAAATCTCACCTTGACATAAATATCCTGTTTTTCAGCCCATTTTGGTGCATGCCGTAGGTAGAGCCACCACATCCGGGAGGTCCACGGTTTGATAGGGCCTTCCGTTGGGTAACTTTGTAGGAATTCTGGGAAACGACATGTCTCGTCTGCAGCTGAAGAACAAAAAAAAAAAATGATTAACAAGATAAAATTTGTGAAATGGGATCATATTTGCCTTGTCGGCTGGGGAAGATTGATTAAATAGATTGCCACCTTTCCGCCTATTCACATGATTGTAATTTATTGGCATGTGTAAAGCAACAGTTTGACAAATAAGTTGACCATTTTTAACACGAATGGCGCCTCATACATAATATAAATGACATTTTTCATGTCTTTTGGGAGCAGGTTGAAGAAGATGACGATAAAAAAGAAGAAATAATAATAATAATAATAATATTAATAATAATAATAATAATAATAAGAAAAACAAGAAGTAGAAGAAGAAGAGGAAGAAGAAGACCGAAGAAGAAGAAGAAGAAGAAGAAGAAGAAGAAGAAGAAGAAGAAGAAGAAGAAGAAGAAGAAGAAGAAGAAGAAGAAGAAGAAGAAGAAGAAGAAGAAGAAGAAGAAGAAGAAGAAGAAAAAGAAGAAGAAGAAGAAGAAGAAGAAGAAGAAGAAGAAGAAAGAAGAAGAAGAAAAAAGAAAGAAGAAGAAGAAGAAGAAGAAGAAGAAGAAGAAGAAGAAGAAGAAGAAGAAAGAAGAAGAAGAAAGAAGAAGAAGAAGAAGAAAAGAAGAAGAGAAGAAGAAGAAGAAGAAGAAGAAGAAAAAGAGGAAGAAGAAGAAGAAGAAGAGGAAGAAGAAGAGGAAGAAGAATAAGAATAAGAAGAAAAAGAAGAAGAAGAGGAAGAAGAAGAGGAAAAAGAAGAAGAAGAAGAAGAAGAAGAAGAAGAAGAAGAAGAAGAAGAAGAAGAAGAAGAAGAAGAAGAAGAAGAAGAAGAAGAAGAAGAAGAAGAAGAAGAAGAAGAAGAAGAAGAAGAAGAAGAAGAAGAACAAGAAGGAGAGGAAGAAGAAGAAGAAGAAGTAGTAGAAGAAGAAGAAGAAGAAGGAAGAAGAAGAAGAAGTTGAAGAAGAAGAGGAAAAAGAAGAAGAAGAAGAAGAAGAAGAAGAAGAAGAAGAATAAGAAGAAGAAGAAGAAGAAGAAGAAGAAG
>CAJHNH020000924.1:355921-368421 GCA_905116865.2 Candidula unifasciata | reverse complement strand
GCAGTAGAATCAATAGTAGTAATTGTGGGGATAGTGGTAGTGTATGTATTACACTATTACTAGTACCAAATTTGGTGAGAACAATAGTGGAGGGGTATATGCTTAGGAAGAAATCTGGTAATATGGTAATCTGGTAATCTTAGTTTCAGCTTCATAGCAAACGGGTCACCCCATAGTTGCTCCGCACCGGTGCCAACAAAAAACACACAAAGAAAGGTAGGAAAAGGCCAAAGAGAAGATGTGTGCAGAATGTGGCTGATGGTCTCCAGATGGGTGTTTCGGACGCGGGACATCTTGCTTGTGATCGAGTTTTCAGAAGAGTTATTATAGGAGCAAGGTTCTGCAAAGAACATGCTTCTAACTGTGTAGGTATTGTTTAAAAAAAATCATCATGATGATGATAATAATAATAATAATAATAGTAGTAGTGACAGAAGTGGTAGTGGTGGTAGCAGTAGTATTGTTGCGCCTGCTGTGTGTGGGTTTCAGCGCTCCATTTTCGAGAACACAGAGTAGACCCACTAACACGCATGTCGTAACAGGCGACTGCTTAAAGTTTTTTTTTTTTCAAATTCAGAGTGCATCTGCCTGAGGGACAAGGAAATAACAGTCTGCACTTCTGTAAAACGGATGTGCTCGCAAACCTCTGATTAGAGTAGACGAAATTAAACAGTATGATAGGATTACTAATAATAAGTTTTAGGAGAAAACTAAGCAAGTTCCAGTGGACCAAGAGGTCAAGAAAAGACACACTCGTTAGGAAAACCTGAGAACAGAAAACTAGAATGGAACCCACAGTTGCAAAATTAATAAAGGTAAAAAAAAACACACACACACACACACACACACACACACACACACACACACACACACATGGGGAAGGGAGCTAGAGAATGAATTTAAAAAGAAGGGGAGAGCATGGGATGAGCTGCATGCAAAAGCGAAGCGTAGAACGAAGTGAGTTGGTTAAGGGCCGATCACCCATTGGGGGTGAAAGGCATAACAGAATTATGAGCCTTGATCCTCGTGATCACTATGTTTGGTTCAGCCCCTGTGATCCAGGTGTTGAAAAAGATTAAAGTGATAATGATTATGATGATGAATGTAACAATGATAACGATGCTGATGGTGTAGATATTTATGTATCCTTGAGGATTCAACAGCAGTTTCTAATAATGTGTATCATATGTTTTGTGTTGGTCTGTCACAAGTGATGATGACCACCCTGTCTTTCATCCGTTACAACACCACAGCTGAGTGTCTGTGAGTTTGGAGATGACTTATAGGCCCAGTACGGGCCCGGAAGGATCTAGGACAATAGGGTCAGGGAACAATGTCTGTAGATACGGGGCCTCTCACACCTGTCGTCCTAGCCTGTCCTCACTGTTCAGCTGCCCTTTTTCCTGATGCCTCGTAAGTGACAGTAGAAACAACAACACGGACAGAGAGAGAGAGAGAGAGAGAGAGAGAGAGAGAGAGAGAGAGAGAGAGAGAGAAGAGAGAGAGAGAGAGAGAGAGAGAGAGAGAGAGACGGAATTTAAAATGGGAAATAAAAACAGAAATGAGGAAACCAACAAACGGCATTGATCGTCAAGGGCCCATATCACAAGGTATCTTTGGGTCACCCGTTACTGTAAATTGTTTCAATGATGATAGAAGGTTGGATGTGGCTCGTGATGTACGCTGCTCTTTGGGACAATGATTATTTTGCAGTGAACATTTGTAAGGGGACTGTTTACTTTGCGTCGGCGCGCCTACAAAGCAGTCGCACTTCTGTTTGACACAAGTGACGTAACTTGATACCATAATGTGAATGCAAGGCAGAAAAAGACACAACAACGAAACAAGATAAACAATATCTATACGTAAACAGCAGGTAAAACTCGTTAGCCTTATATATATATATATATATATATATATATATATATATATATATATATATATATATATATATATGTGTGTGTGTGTGTGTGTGTGTGTGTGTGTGTACAAAACATAAAACATGGTTTTAAAATTAGGGACAAATCACATTCTATAACAGTAGATCATGGGAGTGGATAGCTGGCCAAATGACAAGAAAGTTGGGTTTCTACTGCATAAGATCCGGGCTCTTCTTCCTTTTCTTTACGTTTACCGGCTGTAAACTACAACTGAAAGGTCAGGGTGTTAGTCCACCTTTGGGCTTTAGTTTTGTTCCAGAACCTGGGTGTTGCGTGCACATACGTTTCAGATATGAGGCTTTTTTATGCAGACTATTGGTTCCTTGCCTCTCTAGCAGATGCACTCCGACGTCGAAGGATGTCCCCAGTTAGTCGACTCTTACGACATGCTTGTTGGGGAAGCGGTTGGTCTATTGTTGCTTACCCCCACAATGGGGCTTCAAAAACTACACGGCCGATCCAACTTCAATCCTCGGTGAGGTATGACAATGTCCTGTTTCCGCGGCAAAATAAAAACAATAACCTGGAAAGTCTGCAGCCACTGCACTAGTCATTAACACTGTCAATGAGCAGGTCCCTTACAGAACGTCGCTCTCGTCACAGCACGACTGAAAGACGCACTTTCCCTTCAAATTTTCAGATCCCATGTGCTTTCACAGCCAATGCATACAACACACAGCACAATCTATGTAGCACTAAACAACTCGTCCGTATTACGAACTTGTGACCTCCAGAAAGCGTGTCAAACGGCCCGATCATGGACACCAACCTCCTCACCTCCCCCCCGGCTCAAACAGTTTATCACAGAGTAACATCCCCCCCCCCCACCCTTCCCCCCGAGCCCTCTCCCTGTTTTTTAACCCCAAAAAGCAGAGAAAGAGGAGTAAACATGGACATGTAGCAGATAAGATACGACGAGATAATGACAATGCGACAGAAGATGAGGTTCAAATAATGTGACAAGGAAAAAGTGGACAAACTTGATTGTAAAAGCTTCCAGAATTGGGAACATTATTGCTCGTCTTCTATGTACATTCTTATCTTACTTCAAACTGACATTAAAAAATGTAGGAGGGGAAAAGAAATGAAGCAGTTTACCATAACAGTCGGAGATCTAAAGAAAAAAAGAAAAACAGAAAAAAAAAAAAACCCAGACATAGGATGGCGAAGGCCGATGGAAGAAAAAGAGGTAACAGACAAAGAACGAGTGGGGACATTATGATGATCCTGGGGGCGGTAGTAGCCTCAGGTGCAGTTAGGGGCAGCCAGTAAAAATTAGAACTATTTAAAAATAGTGAGCAAATGAGAAAAGGTTTGTCTCCCATGAGAGATAGACAGATAATCAAATAAATAGAAACAAGGGATAAAGAGAGATAGACAAATGTGCATTCAGACGAACAAACATTTAGAGAGAGAGAGAGAAAGAGAGAGGAAGTGCTAAAGATCAAGATAAAGAATGAGAGATATAAGATGGAAAAGGAAAAAGAGAAAGAAAGAGAACTAAAGAGAAATACAACGAATGAGAGATAACATGACTTATGTATGAGAGAAGGAAAGTCCAGAGGAAGAGGGAGGAAAGTATAAAAAAAGGGATACAAGGAGAGTTAGAGGGGGATGGAGAGAGAGACAGACAGACAGGGAGACATAGAAAGATAGATATATATATACATAGAGAGAGAGAGGGGTTGTGTTTAGAGAGCGAGAGTGAAGATGAAAGAGACATGTTTTGTAATGAAAAGACAATCGACGGCAAGTGTTTAGTCCTTTGATGCAGTAGCCAAAGTGTCCGACAAATGTCTGCCAGTATTTCTCTGCCAACTGTCAAAGTCTAACACCTGTCCGATGAACCAACAGTAATCTTGTCACTCTGGCCGTGAAGGTAGGCGATTAATTTGTTACCGCAATGACAATACAAAACACCAAATCTCAAGGCAAAGGTCGGCCCACCTTCCGAGATTGTATATGACGTAATGGGCCGAAACAATCGTCGACGAGGAATCTTTCTACTGATGATCGGAGGACCCTGCTGTGCATGCTCCCCTGTGGAGTGGTTATCATTATTAGTGTCCTGATTGAGCTGACCGTCCCGTATGAGTCGCGTATGGACGAAAATCACACGCACAAGCTCGAGAAATACGGTGATTTAGCAGCCGGTCTGAGGAGAGACGAGGCGTACATGGTACGTGTCTCCACTTCACTGTACAATGTGATTAAAAAACTAGGATTGCGCGGTAATGAACGGAAACGAACACTTAAAAAACTGGGCGAGGTAGCCGAGAGGGCCTCGCGCTAGCTTTGGACGCAACGAAACAACGTAGGGGACGGGCCTCGGTGAGCTGGTCCGGGTTTCTAGTGGAAAAAGGTTTCTCA
This sequence comes from Candidula unifasciata, assembly GCA_905116865.2. Classification (NCBI taxonomy): domain Eukaryota; kingdom Metazoa; phylum Mollusca; class Gastropoda; order Stylommatophora; family Geomitridae; genus Candidula; species Candidula unifasciata. Next base: position 364,111 of record CAJHNH020000924.1, on the reverse strand, counting down.
CCCTTTGAAAGTCCATCGTGTCCGAATTGTCTGCCAGTGATCCTCTGCCACCTGCTAACAAAAGTCCAACATGTGTCCGGTAAACCAATCGTAAGCTTGTCGCTCGGTCGTCCAGGTATGCTGACTGTTCTAATTAAGCTACCGCGGCGATTTCTTATCTCACAGTACCTGATGCAAATCACCAAGTCGTCTTGTCCCTATCCGAAAGAAAAACACCATCCGGTAATTTCGTGCAGCAGGGTACCAGCCTTGAGCTTCATGAACTCAGGTGGGCCCACCTCTGAAAACGTCTAGGAGATCGTGGGCCGAAACGTTTGTCGTCGAGGATAACTTCTACTGATGACTGGTAGATCCCTGCTGTACTTGCTCCCTGTGAGTTTATTCCTATAGTGTCTTTTGTCTTGGCCCCAAAGACGGCATTAACGCGCTTCAGGCAAACTTTATCTCAGGTCATGCCCGGCTCTCTAGCGAAGTTGGTTAAACCAGACTTTCGCGGCGGCTGGGTGACGAACTCCTTGTGGTCCGGGTTCACTCCCGGGGGTAGGCAGAAAAGCCAAATTTCTCCCAGATTTATGGTACCTATAATGGAATCAAGACCGAAGGGTTGCGATATCCATAGTACCGAGCCAAAGGGTTTACAACTCATGGCTTCTTGATACGTAAAATCTCAGGTCACACAATTGTGTTAGCGTCAGAGATTTATTATTATCACTCAATCTAGTCATTACAGCGTGACTATATCAGCTCTGTCCATGTTTATTCGCATGTACACTGGTGCATTACTTGCCAGCAGGTCGGCTCGTTCATTGCCTTTTATTCCTGCATGACTAGATATGTGGATACAGGTGATGGAGGTTAACTGTGACTTCCGAATGCTTTCTGTCTATTCAGAGAGCAGACTGCCTGTTGTGATTTTCTGGAGCATGTTCGTGGGTTCTGATAAGACAGACAGAGAGAGAGAGAGAGAGAGAGAGAGAGAGAGAGAGAGAGAGAGAGAGAGAGAGAGAGAGAGAGAGAGAGAGAGAGAGAGAGAGAGTGAAGGGGAGGGAGGGACGAAAGATCGGACTTTATTTCTTGATGGAGGTTAACTGTGACTTCCGAATGCTTTCTGTCTATTCAGAGAGCAGACTGCCTGTTGTGATTTTCTGGAGCATGTTCGTGGGTTCTGATAAGACAGAGAGAGAGAGAGAGAGAGAGAGAGAGAGAGAGAGAGAGAGAGAGAGAGAGAGAGAGAGAGAGAGTGAAGGGGAGGGAGGGACGAAAGATCGGACTTTATTTCCAAAGGGTCACAAATTATTTAGGCAGGTCCGTCTTACATTTTACCCTTTCAAACACTTAGCATTCCATCCCGAATTGCATTTTTATATCACGTCTATTATTTCATGTATAAAAATTCAAGGTGGAAGAAATGGGGGAGGATTGGGGGGGGGGGGTGTGGGTGGGAGGGGAGGGGCTACAGAGAGAGAGAGAGAGAGAGAGAGAGAGAGAGAGAGAGAGAGAGAGAGAGAGAGAGAGAAAGGGGATCCTTTAGGAAGAACACAAGACCATAGACAATTTATACCTCAGAGATAATCATGTAGTACACGGGACAAAGACGAATAGAGATCAGCTACCTAATACAGCTTTGTACAATATTTTACATAAACAATCACAGTACACGATAGTTATTTATTGTCCTTGACCCGCCCCAAGAGGCCCATCCGCTGACCAACGCTGCCCCCAAGAGATAGGAAGAAAAACACCGTCTTGTCAAAATAAACTACATTTGATGCGTCTGGCCCAAGAGCCACTCTATCTAGTTCTCCGAGAGGTCAAAGCTTTGGATGCCCCAATGAAATTAATGAAAGGAATTTGTGTGGCTACACCGCCAAACAATCTTCAATGTAATTTCTCCAGATGTTGGGAAGTCGCCGTGGTTAAGTTAGATTGATGAGTGTCGGAGTGGCATGCAGTGTTCTCAGCCGGTGGCCAGAGTTGGTCAGAGAGTCATTGAGGCGTCGTAGAGAGAGTGAGAAATGGAGAGAAAATTGCATTCGTTTTTAAATTTTTTTTAAATAACCAACAAGGGGAAGCGAGATGGCGCAGTGGATTCAGGGTGGGTGGAGGGTGCTAATAGCCTTTACAACTTTCCCCAAGGAAAAAAAAAAGGGGGGGGGGGGCGTGATGGGGAGCTTCTAGATGCCTAAATCTTTTTTTGTAAAAATGGCTTGATAATAATAATAATAATAATAAAAAGAATAAAAATAATAATAATAACAAGATCAACGTCGACAAAACAAAAGTGATGACATTCTTTAGAAAAGGAAGAATAATCAATATCAAAATTGACGAGCATCAGTTAAAGCAGACGAAGAACTTAACATTTCTGGGGAGCATCTTTTCAGAACACGGAAACAATAATAAAGAAATCCAACAAAGAAGCAGTAAAGCCAATCGAGACAAAAGCCAGATGACACCAATTTTGAAATGCATGCAAGTAAGTAGGAACACTAAAAGAGCACTGTTCAGCAGTATATTCATACCAACACTGTGTTGTGAATGTCAAACATGGACACTGTCTTCAGAAGTCAGAAGGAAAATAGTCACTACAGAAATTAATGTTTATCTACTATGCTAGGTAACAGAAAAAAAAAATCAAATTAGGCACGATGATATCAGGAGGAGAGTCGGCACAGAATTGACACAAAACTATTTCTGTAGCCAACAGATCAAATGGTTTGGCCTTATAGCAAGACTGGCTCAACAGAGAGCAATGTTATTATACAGACACAGTGGTAACAGATCCAGAGGTCGACCACGCAGAATATGGACCGCAGAAAGATCAGAGACACTGACAAATACTTTATATGAAGCGAACAAAAGTGCCAAACATCTGTTCCTGCCCTGACGCTGGGAGATATCCAAGTAGAGGGAGAACAAGAAAAGATAGGGGGGTGTTATGTTGTGCTATGCTGAGGCAGGGGAATCATAGTCTATGGCGCAGGCGAGCGCGACAAGCAAGACCCGCCCCCGTCCTGTAAAGGATAGGCCTTAACGTTAGTTAGTTGCATATCCAGTCGTTTGCCATTGCTCCTGGACGGTCGGCTTCTTGATGCTACTTTCTAAACCAACGCAAGGGGCAAGGCCCGCAGCTGGGATTGAACCCGGCACCCCGGCATTAAGAAGCGTGTTCGCAACGCCTAAACCATAGACGCTGACATAGGCCTTATTAGACCTTTTAAAATGTTTGAGGATTCCTGAGATTTCAGTGTGTGATAACGTTGTGATAACCATGGTTGATACCAGTCAATGAATGCGGCCAATTTGTCCGCAGTAGCTGCGCTAGCCAGGATATGATTACCCCGATGCGTGAAACTGAATTCAGTGCACACATTACCGGAGGCCAGACTGTGCACAATGGCAGGATACGATCGTGGTGATGTTGCTGTGATATTTTCTCACCAGTGGTTCTCAAAGCGGTCAGAGATGGTAGTCTCCTGCCCAGCTAGACATTTTAGTAAATAAAATTAGGTGAGAATCCAACAATACCGGCAGCTAGAGCGTACAGCGTGAAAGTGGGAACACCAGCAGGCAGAAGGAGGCCTGTAAGAGGACGGACTGAAGGAGCTACAACAGTAAACAACACAACATAACCAGTGACCCGTTAGGGTCGTAGAGGTGTATCGATGGAAGCATTAGAACACACAATCCACCAATTTGTCTCTGTCTTCCGCTTATTAAACAAATGTGTAATAATTTAGACCTGACATTTCTTGATGTGAAAATTCCAGGTCCCCAATCCCCCATCACCCCCATCTCCCAATTTTTCTTTGACTAACTCTCAATGTGCTTTTTTAAGTATAGTCTTTCCAATCGAATGATGTCTCGCGTGCCCAAACAAGAAATAGTTTGCGACGTTTCACTACTGTCAAACAGAAGTCATTGATGGCCTATGTCTTCAAAATATTACAGCTTTGCAAAAAAACCGAGCGTGCAGTGCCTCGGCTACCTATCATTTGTTAAACTGAGACGCCTAGCCGTATAAAGCAGGTACATATATAACAACAACAACAACAACAACAACAACAACAACAGCAACAACAACATTAGGTAAATAATAATGAGAAAAGTACATAAGAAGTAGAAAAGTAAAGAAAGAAGAAAAGTAAGAAAGTAAGAGGGAAAGTAAATAAGAAGAAGAGTAAGTGGGCAAGAAGAAAAGTAAGCAATAAGTGATTCTTCTTCTTCTTCTTCAAGAACTTTTAGCCTCTCAAAGACCAACCCCACGTCCTCGTCGTGAGAGGTGGTAACAGGACAAAGTAGGGGATTGCTAGGTGTGGGCGAAGTATGGTGTGGCCTCGTGCCACGGGACCGCTACGGTAGCCATGAAGGCCACCCTGGGTCACCCCGAAACGTCCTGGCCAACGGGGCTCTGGTGAAGTTGCGACAGGCCTAGCAAGCCGGCAATGGATTTTTTTTTTACCGCTACAGAAATCAAAATAAAATATAAACGGACTGATCAAACGGTATCTGACCATGGCAATGTTAAGGGACTACGAGACAGAACAGCGAAATACATAAGCAATAAGTGATTAGGTAAGCAAAAAAAAAAAGTGTTTAAAAAAAAGAAAAGTTATTAAGTAGAAAAAAAAAGTAAGAACTTAAGGAGAAAAGGGAGCAAGTAATAGAAAAAGAGAAAGCTTAAGAAGAAAAGTAAGTAAGTAAGAAGAAAAGTAAATATAAAGAAGAAAAGTAAGTAAGTAAGAAGTAGGGCTGTACCGAATATTCGCTTCGTATTGGCTTCGGGGCCGAATAGTGGACGTAATAACTATTCGGTATTCGGCCCATTAGTTGCGGTCGGGCCGAATACGAATAGTGGTTACCTTACACCCGTTTCTGGACTGGAGGAAAATAAAAATATCAAGATTTCCCACCTTGGTTCACGATGTCAAGCGTTATCTTTGTACACCACCTACGACCATACCAAGTGAACGTCTGTTTAGTACAGCTGGAAATACCTTCAGTGAGACAAGAAGCTGCCTTAATGCTGACAACTTAGAACGGTTTTTTCTTTATATATATATATATATATATATATATATATATTATATATATACATATACATATACATATATATATATATATATATATATATATATATATATATATATATATATATATATATATATATATATAATGACAGATTAACCGACAGACAAAATGTCCGACATACGAGTTGACAGACAGTTAAAATCATAAAGAGACGGACAGACAGACAAAGTGACACATAATCAGACAGATAAACCGACAGGCTGACTGATATAGAGAAGTACGTATGTACAGACACAGATACAAACCGACAAACAGACAAAGAGAGTGACTGACAGACAATATATACTTACCCACGACATTCAAGAAAGTGATAAATACAATTACGATGGTAAGAATCACGTTGCCATCTTTTGGACCATTTAAAGCCGGCACGACTGCACAGTAACTTCTCCTGAACGTCAAAGGGAACGTCATTGCGTTAGTCATCTCTCATTTGCAGTCTCCTCAATGAATGTTGACCACAACTGATTTCCCAACACACATTGCCTTTGGTTCTAGTTATACCTTCTCTGATGCTTGCATAAACAGTTCAATTGCAACGGGCATTACGTGTAAAGCAGAGCACACACAGAAACTAGCACTTAAAGACCCCGTTTTTCCAAGCAGCAAGTATCGTTACATGAGAGGCAAAGCACCAACAGATGGCACACAAATAATCCAGGTCTGTAAAACAAGGCGCGCACGCAACATTTAAGTAATAGAACAAGACCAAAGTCCAGATGTGAACGAACAACCAAAACTTTACCCTGGATGATACAGCCGGAAAGCGCGAATCAGAAATGTCCGTCTCTCTTTAGCGATTCCAATGTTCCCAATGCTATGGTAAGGTTTTTCTCCTGATGTATATATCTGGTTTTGTTTGTTTGTTGTTGTAGCAGAGAAAGTTAATCAGCAGTTCTTGCATAGATCTTTGGAAACTACTAAATACAATTCACCCTAAACAAGTGCCTTGCCGACTGGTGTGGGCGATCGTGGCTCTCCACAACCCGTGATCTTCAACAACGTATGTTATTTCATGTGCTGACACCTCTTCGTGCCATGATAAATTGTTGTAAATATGCATCTTGCCTTGTCTTCCGCTGTCTCTCTTTCCACATATCATTCCGGTAGTCAAAACATGTTTCAGTTTCCTTCTTCTCATAACATGACCAAACAACATAGACCCACTATCCCTCAACGATAATGTCCTAAAGAGGCTATTTAAAGATTTGACGGAATCAGATATGTTGGGCCGAATGTGGCAGATATCAGAGCCAAGATGTAGACTCAACACAACCTGCAAATGGCACCCCCCAGGAGGATAAGAAGAATTACAATTTGTCAGGCTAAAACTACATTCGCTCCATCAATGTTACTTCTACAAACCTTGCATCTGCTGAATGCCCCACTGAAGCAGTTGTAGAATATTCGATGATATTTAACAGCGGCATGTCTATTGTTTGACAAACGAATATGGGTTGTTTGTTGTCTATCACACATACGCTCCTTGGCTGATATTATGCTTGGGTTTAAAAAATACAGGCATCCTCAAAAGACGATGCTGAAATTATGTCACACTTGAATGTTCTTTCTTCTGTATTCTTTACCTCTGAGGAAATATAAAAAAGAAAAATACAATCTTTTCATTTAAATAAACTAACTGGGTGATGGGTAACAACAATCAGATATCATCATTATCTAAGTGCCTTGCCGTCTGGTGTAGGCGATCATGTCTCTCCACAATCTGCGAATCTTCAGCAAAGTGTATCATACATACCAGTTCGTGCCTGTGTTGACACACCTCTATGCCTTCTTTTATGTTTTGTTTTGAGTGACCACGTCTGGCACTGGTAGCATAGGGTGGGAATGAATATGCTTTGCATGAGATGCTTCTCTGTGCTGATTGGGACTGCCTTATGTTGCATGAGGGGAGATAGCTGTCCAAAAACTTGGCAAGCTTTACTACATCGGGTGTCAATTTCTTCGTCCAGTTTACCATTTTCAGTAAATGCTGCTCCAAGACTACATCAACCAGAAAATCGCAAATTTGGATCTAGCTCAATATTATCAATGACCATTGGCATACACGGGTCCTGTACTTTGCTATAACGATTGCCACAAGTAATATCACTTCTCTGGTATTGACATGGTGGGTCTCAATCTTTGTCTTCGTTATAAATAGGATCACATCTAAAAAGGATTTTAGCCAGTTAGAAGAAGATAAAGAAGAAGAACAAAAAGATAAACAACAAGAAGAAGAAGATGAAGAAGAAGAAGAAGAAGAAGAAGAAGAAGAAGAAGAAGAAGAAGAAGAAGAAGAAGAAGAAGAAGAAGAAGAAGAAGAAGAAAAAGAAGAAGAAGAAGAAGAAGAAGTAGAAGAAGAAGAAGAAGAAAGAAGAAGAAGAAGAAGAATAAGAAGAAGAAGAAGAAGAAGAAGAAGAAGAAGAAGAAGAAGAAGAAGAAGAAGAAGAAGAAGAAGAAGAAAAGAAGAAAGAAAGAAAACAAGAAGAAAAAGAAGAAGAAAAAGTAGAAGAAGAAGAAGAAGAAGAAGAAGAAAGAAAAATAGAAGATGAAGAAGAAGAAGAAGAAGAAGAAGAAGAAGAAGAAGAAGAAGAAGAAGAAGAAGAAGAAGAAGAAGAAGAAGAAGAAGAAGAAGAAGAAGAAGAAGAAGATAGTCACGTGACAATCGTAATCTTCTAGCAGTGAGACGAACAATAAATGGAGACATCATGTGGTGTGTATTTCAGAATAAAGAATGCAATTTCTATGCTTCATTTCATGTTGAAATAATTTATTATCCCATATACAACGAAATGTATTTAGTTATATTAAACTAGCCATGTATCGAATAATAGGCCGGAACTGGATTAATACCAGGCTGTAGAACTGAAGCAATGAACGCATTTTCTACTCACTTGTGTTCTGGTTGTAAAGCTAAGCAGTGAACCACATAAAGTACGTCTTTAGCCGCACATGACTGCAGGTTACAGCTGGCTTGTGTAACCATTACAGGTGCTCTAATTAGACATTTTCTAAAGGTTGAACTAGGTACTTGAAATATGCCTTGTTGGCCTGCCACCCAGATTAGGATGTTAAAATTTCGTGATGTTATGGTTCAGA